>OZ012720.1:7205000-7805000 GCA_963942605.1 Poecilus cupreus
CTCTGAAGGTGAGGAATGTTACACTGCATGATGCACGAAGAATGGCAATGAATAAGAATTAAGAAACAATGAGCGAAGTTAGTGCAAGATTAAGAGACTTTTTACCTCCTACACCTCACGATCTATATTTACAATTAAAATAATAATAACATTGTTTTGGATACTAGATGTAAATGGGCAAAAATTCTCCCTTTGTCGTTTGTAGTTCTAAATTATGGCAATGGCCACAAATTCGCGATTCGTCTGGAATTTTTAAAGGAAAAATGCGATAGTTAATGGTCTTGTAATTTCGAAAGTAGACGAGATTGAGAAGAAATACACCTCGTGTTAGTGGCATCAACTAACAAAGTTTTCAAGGATAATTTACTTTAACAGTGTAGACAGAGCACAAAAACTGGGATTTGGGAAATTTTAAGCGAGATACAAATTTTTTACAATCATCAACACACTGAACACTATCGCTATGTTACAAGTTCATGTTCTATTTTTAAAGTATAATTATACAATCATGATGCGCAATAATTATCATCAAGTAATTTGGAAATTAAAGAGACTTTTAACTATACTTATGTTAATTTATGAATATACTATTCACAAGTTAGTCACATTAGCTTATCAACGTAAGTGTCCAAATGAAATTAAGGGGCAGTCATCTCCAGTTTACGACACAAAACAATTACCATTAAAGATATCACTAATAAGAAGCGAAGGCAACTTAACAAGACAATCTAGCTCATCCAAATACAAAACTCCATTCAATTATTTATCACTTATCATTTGTTTTAATTGAGTGACCGGTTCTAACACCGGGAATGACAGCTGATGCGCGTATCGAACAATCGACAAGCGCGCAAACAAATGAACGCTAATGAATAAAAATTGAAATCGCGCCTGCGTAGCGACATAGACGAAGATGGTTTGGTGCTGAGTGCGTGGTGCTGGATGATTGCGTGCGACTGAAACAACAAAATTACGGGTCTTGCGCTGCCTTGGCCGGGAATCTGTCAGCGGACCCCGCTTCGCCTATGATTGTTTTTGAGAGTATCGCTATGTGTTGTTTTTGTGCCACCATGACATGAAAAACTAGACAGCTCCATTGACTTTACTCCCATGGATCGACCAGCGCGCCACACAATAGAAACTTCTACTTCAATATTAGTTATTCAACGATGGCTTGATTTACTGCCATTTGGGTACAGTATTATTAAATGTAGGTTCATTTTAAATCGTTCTGCCGAACTTTAACACTCAGAATTTATTTAAAAGGTATTAGAATTAGGTTGAATTTTTTACATAGTTTATTGGAAGAACAATTTTTTTTTTCAAACTTATTAATTAACAAGTTGAAGAATATAAACGTACTTACTAATAATTAATAAATAAAAGAATAGTAAAAAAGAATAACTGGGTAAAAGTTCAGTAAATATTTATTAAAAACACGACGTTCAACAGCAAGGTACAGCCGACTTCAGGTAAAATATTATTTATATTTTATGAGTTCTGAAAGCTTTTTTCAATATTTAAATAAAAGAATGCTTTTCAAATTATAATGTCAAGTAAACAAGATTCATAGTTACTGCAATTTCAGTATTAAAGTACGCGAACCACTAAAATATAATAATAATACTGGAATGCTCAATGACGTTGAATATGTGAGCCTAGAGAGACAGTCATCGGTTGGGCCAACTTTCTTTGTTGTACAGTCCGCTTAAAAAATTGACAAGAAAATAAGAAGAAATTAACATTTAACGTTTTATTAATAAAATACTCCATTTCATTCTGCATTTTTTTAAATGTGAAGTTGGATAGGAGTAGAAGTCTGATTGTAATTGAAGATTGCAATCTGTCACAAAGCATAGTACTTCAATTACAATCAGCCTGCTACTCCTATTCAACTTCACATTTAACATTTAACGATTTTGACAAAATGTTCATCAGCCTGCTACTCCTATCCAACTTCAAATTTATCGATTTTGACAAAATGTTCAAACATGTAACACATTGTTAAAGGTATTTATCAATTTTGGACAATACTGTGCAACAAGTTTTACATAGCAATCGTTCAACAAATACATAGCAACCGTTGTACACACAAGTGTTAGACAAAGAAGGTTGGCCTTTCAACATCAAACTGTCTTAGGTTCATTTTTTGCTTTCATAAAAGTCTACAAGTTACTGTTCCAGTATTACTAAATTTCAGTGTGATCTATTGGACCCAGAGAGGTTCCCGTCTAAACATTAGAACATAAATTTTGTGCTTATCCCAGAAAACACACCCCCAATCAAAAGCTAGTGTACTAAGTACTGAAAAAACCAAAACGTTGAAAACATTTTCCTTGAAATGGTGGAATGAAATAATGCACTTAGCTCTAATATACTACACCCGTGACATTTAAATTTAAGTTTAAGATACCAGAAGGGAAAAAGGATTCAGCGAGTAGAAGTACTGTTAATATACGCAAAGAATCTAACTGAACGCTGTCTCTCTCTCGGCACATAAAATATCCGCGACGCAAGCATAACAGCAGTGCTGGAATGGCCTCATAAAGAAAAATGTGAGGAGACACTAAAAAATAAGTCTATAATTTGCTGTGTAGGTTATTTGAAAACCCAGCCCGCTACATAATTATCTGCGCAAACAATCCAGTGCAACAAAGTCAATAGTAGCTGCACAAACCAAACATTATTTTAATTATGATGCACCACAAATTCAGATGCAAAATTCCCTCTTTCCTAAAGGCTTAAACCGTACAAAAAAATCACCCAAACCAAACTAGAACCTCGTTAATATTTATAATCCTTGGGTAAAATACCAACAACAATATATTCGTATCAAATTATAACTAATTTGAATACATTTCATTCAAAATCAACAATTACCAGCGTGAACAGTGATCTGCATACTGACGCATGCATACTTTGGGCTAATAGAGCGCTTGCTGAATTAATTGTCGGGCGGGCAAGAAAAACAAGACGTATCTAACGTCAACACGGCGTTTAGTTTACATCGAATAGCCGATTCTTCACAGGTATTTGGTACGACACTTACAAGCTAATAGGTACTTCATTATAATAGAATACTTCTTATAACTCTTACATTTTCCATCGGTTCAATTATAAATATTAGTTTTAAAAAAATGTAGAGATTCACTCTACAATAAACTACTTAACTTTTTTGATGTAAAATATTTAGGGAATCCAATAACTGAATATTTCAAAAATAGTATTGAAAACGCTACGGTTCATCCTTCGAATCACTACCCTATATAATTAATTAAATGTCTTAATTTGTAAATGAAATATTGAAAAAATAAAGAACTCGACAAATTTACATAGTAAATAATGTTACATAAATATGATATGCCATTTACTCATTGTGGGTATAAATAAAATAAAAAATAAATAAGTATATCATCACGCATTTTACCCATTATGGGTGTGGTACTCTGCTCACGCAGATCTCGGTAAGTGATATGTTTTTGCGTATAAAGTGCGGTTACCAGCCGTCAAATCATAGCCCCCAAAGATGTTAATGGAGGGGGAACCACAGGGGTAAGTTTAAATTTGCAACTGTCAGCTGTGGGATTCGAACTGATGATCTCACAATCCACAGTCCGACGCGTTACCACGGAGCTATTTACCCCATAAATATGGGTATGGGAGTCTATTTTCGCATATTTGATAAATGATAAGTGCAGGGAGAATCACGAGGGTAAAGTTAAAAGTGGCGGCTGGCGAATGTAAGAATCGAGCTGAGGGTCTTAATAGCGCGACGCGACGCGTAACCACGGAGTTAATATTTTAATTTTATAAGTAAATGTAATGTTCACGTAAACAGGTCACGAAAGCAAGTTCGCATCGGGTCAAAGCCAAGTACCTGTGAAAGTATTACAGGTCGTCTTGAATCAGTTACAGATCCTCGTTATCTAAGATCAGTATGCGTTAGTGTCTCGCAATGATATGCGAACGTATTATTTTTGCATATCAATTAATTTATTGTTGTCTACTGGTGTTGGTTGTAGTGCGAGGGTGTTGTTTAACACTCCGCTGCCTCGATGACTCGTTATTATTTTTCTTTCTTTGTTTGGCGATGTTATTTCCTGTCGGTGAGGCTTGTGCTCAAGAAGACATCATCATTCTAGGAATACTTTTTTATTTAATACTATTTTATACAAATTGTATATCAGTTTTTTAATACAAAAAGAAATCCGATTTGCCAGCACGAATCTTTTATTCAAAACTGAATCATTTAATTGAAATACGTAAGAATAACTTGATATGTCTTCAAGACAACTATCATTTTTGATCTACAGTTTGCTATTAAATTCTATTCAGTATGTCATTAATATATTACTATGAATACCTTTTATATTAGATAAACTGCAACATAAGTTCCTTATTTCGCGCAGTTTTTAACTTTACCATTTCCTTATGATTCGTATCTAAATTTCCATCACCTTTAAATTTTGTAAATATTTTTGAAACTGTGGAAGAATTTGGTCTAGAACGTTCAGGAAATAAATTAGCAAACATTTCCCAAAATATAAGCAGAATTATTGTACCAAGTAACTATTTGAATTCTTTCTTCGTTAGCAAACATCTTTAAAGCATAGCAAATTTATTTAATATTAACATTCTATGATGCATTTATATGGAACAGTAATACATACAACTGATATCCATTAATAATAATAAAAAAAGTAAATACTGCATTTTAGATGAAACTCACGAACTCACGAACACACAGAGATCTTTTAAATAGTGGAAACGTGTAATAAATATATAAGGATCCCAAAATATGTTACTGCATTTAAAATTCATCACATATTTTTTTGACTTATCACAATACTTTCCATAAAAAGTCAAGAACTAACTTTAGAATGTTTCTACCTTATATTCTGTGTAGTTTTCGATACTAGCCCTTGCAGGATCAAAGTTCACGCACAATCACTAGGCCACTATAACTCTCAATTCACTTAACAATCAATAAATTTATTAAAAATTACTCCACGAAAATGAAGCGTCTACGTACACGACACAAAAACAAACGACTGTCTCAGTGCACAACACATCAGAACACTGATGGAACAAGTTAAATAATTTCGAGTTAGTACTTGATATGTCCAATATATGTATAAAATAATTTAAAGATACGATCTGTTCAAATTTAAAACTACACTGCTGGATATGATTTAAAGTTTTGAATAGATTTTATTTTCGACTTTAGGTTGAACATATAAATAAAAATGTTATAGTACTTTAAATATTACAGTTCCATTTTGTTTTAAATCTTTTCACTAACTATCATCAAATAGCTTTATTAAAATTTGACGGTAATCGTAGAAAAATTACAAATATAATTTCCTTAACTTAGAAACTACCCTACACTACCTTAATAGAAACTAAACATCTCAATTTTTATCTGCAGTCCAATAAATCACTTAAAGAAATATCTCGATTTCTGCAAACTAATAGTGCATGCTATGGCAAAGCTCAAGATTGTTTACAAGTCGCGTTTGTGAAAACAGGGAGAAATCGTAATAATAATCATAGTAATTAAACGGCAGTAGGTGGCAATTAAAAATGAAGTAATATTCTCACATAGGAAATAATTTCGCATGACTAAACCTAGCATAACTATTAATTAACCTCCTGCCAATTTGCCTTGTGCAATGAGAAAATAGCATAAAAACGAAGTTTACCACAATTTCAAAATATTTAGCATACATTTTCATTTCATTATTCTGATTACGCAAATATGATTGATTAAATTTCTCAGAATAATTATGCGAAAAAATTAAAATATGTCACAGGCTACAACCAATTATAATTTTAATTACTAGTTGCTATATTGTTAATTTAACGAGAAAATGTTCTACCTACATTAATTAAAGTTTTATAATTAACAATAAAATGCAATTTAACAAAGATTCTCGCTGCAATCTCTCATTATAAGAAATATTAATTCCAGAATATCTTAACCGTGAAGTTCATCATAATAATTCATATTTTCTTGACATTTTTTGTTTTATTATGTAAAATGGTTTCTGTTGATGTTGGATTTCTTCACTCGATAATTTTTGTAATCTCGATCGAAGCATGATATCAGATCAAAGTTACTTGGAAGCAAAAACTATATAATTGATATGGAAATGATAACTTAACAACTGCGGACTTTTTGTGTTCATATCGCCTAGCTATAAATTAATACGGTAACGAGATACTTCGTTTTGTGAATGACACCCACCAATTGAGGAAATTTTTCATTAGAGAACATAAATCCTATTACAGGATGACCGGAAAGTCTATCCGCAAACCACCTCGACATTTTTGTAACTACTATCAAATGATACAAAAAAGATCTATACTTAATGTATTATTATAAACAATTAATAATCAGTACACATATTTAAAGATATGAACACATGAATCAATTTTATTAAAGAACATATACCATGTGTCTGTCTTAAAGGTGTACAAAGGAGATTAACATGGGAAATCAGTTTTTTGCATGCTGTTACTCGGTGTTCTACCGGACAACAATGATTGTAGTACCAATCGAAAGATATCATTTTTCTAAATCATAGCATCGTAGCAAACATTATAATTTAGTAGTAATTTGGCTCAATTAATTAATTTTTTCTTCAAACGTCATAAAAGTACGTTGTTATGTATTTGTATTCAACAAGTAGAAGTTCAATATTGTCGCCGCCGGCGTAAAAGTGTATCCTTGGCAACACATTTACGCCGGCGGCGGACAAAGTAAAATATTATAAAAAATAGTTAGGTTGTAATTCAATAATATGACAGTTAAAAATGAAACAAATAAACAAAAATAACAAAACAGCATATTCCACGGCAACTTGAAATGCTAGATAAGACAGAATATTTTTTTAAGTTTTGAGCATTTTATAATATTTATAATTTTATTTTCTATGTTTGAAGAAAAAATAGCATGTGTTATTCGGAGTAAATGTGTCTTTGGGTGCTTCGCATGTAATTGTTCGACTCGCTTCGCTCGTCGTTCAAACTTACATGCTCAGCACACAAAGTATCACATTTACTCCTAATGACACAATATACTATTAAAGTTTTGAAAATTCTCCGATTTATTCAATTTTTATCGAAAATAAATATAGTCTCCTATGACTGTTTTGTTTTGATTTCTTTCAAGCTATTTATTTGACGTTTAAAAATTAATTTGCAGAACCAAATTACAACAAAATTGTAAAGTATTTTACATCGTTTCATTCAGATTGATACCACAATCTATATTGTCCGGTAGAACACCGAGTAAAAGCACTCAAAAAACTGATTTCCCGTGTTAATCTCCTATGTACACCTTTAAGACAGACACACGGTGTACACATGTATAAAATATGTACACTGTTGACTTCTAACGCAAAAATTATATATAAAAAAATTTAATAAAAAACATAAATTCATATCATGTCATGTATCCATTTAGGATCTGGTTACCAGCCGTTAAACCACGGCCCCCAAAGTGGAGGAAAAACAATAGGGGTAAAAGTGAATTAGTAATTATCGGCTATGAGATTCGAACTGATGATCTCATGATCCACAGTCTCCTACAATAATCCTGATTGGTGTTTTAAAATTGTGGCACGTCACAACTGCTATCTGTTCTTTTTTTTAAATACGTACATTTTTCGATCATTTGAAATGACTCACTATGAAAATGAATTATTATGAAAAGCAACAGAAGTACGAAATTAATTTACCAACCGATAAAAACATTCTATTTGAAATCGGAGTTAAAGAACGTCAAAATCGTTATTAAAAGCTATGAAATTGGCTCTAAAGAAATCCATAATACGATTTTGAACAATGCAGGGTTGACAACCGTACGATAGTTATTGTACAATTAGGATTATAACGGCAGGTGTAGGATGTAATTTTGTACGTAAAATGAAACAATATGTGAAAGTGGAACGAATTAATTAATTCCGGTGAAGAAATTGGGAACAAAACTTATAATTTTTAATATTATTTACGATAACTTGGAAACACTGACTGTATGTTCCAATGTTTCATTAAACTGACATATGTGTAACTTACAAAATATTTTTTAAAAAGTTATTTCTAATTTTATATTTCAAATAAAATTAAATATATACCGCGACACTGAAGTTCCTTTTTATCACTCAATATGGTTTATTTTCCTCGTCCCTACGGGCCGCGGCAAATAAATTACATACTCGTAATAAAAATTAAAACTTTAGAACCTTGATATATACCTAAATAACTATACTTATAGAATTATTTACGTCTTGAAAGTAAAATGTATATTATTCTCCTTCATTAAATTGAATATAATTTTAAACAACAGGGTAGCAAATATGACGTCGTCATAACAACGTCAGAATTTCATAGATCGTCTCACACTTCAATGAACTTCTGTTATAGCTATTAACATATCTAGGGATGTTATGAGTATCATAACAGCCTCAGATGTCAGTTTGAAATCCGAGCTCGTATAGCGAGGATTTTAAGACAACTAAGGCATATTATGATTCATAACATCCGTGGTTTGTTCAATAGTTTACTGGTTTCAGGATATGTAGACGAATTAATAAATATTATTTTCTGAAATTCTTTTATGAATATCGTCTGTCATAATTTTAGAAGGTGATCAAGTAAGTCTGTTTTTATTTAACACCATGGTAACACTTGTTTTGTATCATATTTAGAAATTTTTTTTTTACGTCAAACGTGTTAGATACTAAATGGATATTGGCAATGCTGAATTTCTTGAAAATATTTGGAACGCAGCAGGTGAAGCTCTGAGCAGCTAAATTTCGTCTGCATTAATAAATAGCGTTATATTATCATTGTGTTTTAGTTTCATTTCTTTTTTTGACAGTATGGTAATATTTATCGTACAGCAGTTATTACTTTCTTACCAGCCTACTTTTGCGAATGTAAAAATAAGTTTAATCTCCTGAAAACGGTAAAAATATTTACGGAAGACGGTAAATAGATTGTCCGGTATATTTAGAAATTAGAAATTTTGTAATTTCTGTAAACCATGTCCTCATAAATTAATAAAGAAATAACATCTTATATGACAATTAGAAAGTTACCCGTGTTTTTAGTTTCACATCACATTAGTCAATGTTAATAGCAGGAGCGTATTATTCCCAAGTACATATATTTTGTTGATTTGACTTAATTACAAATAACACGGATGATAGGTCTTTCCGAACACACTGTATTAAATCTCGCCTAATTGTCGGCGAAGCTGTATGAAATTAGTGGGGTTAATTTATTAGAGCCGAGCCGAACGTAAATCAGCGTCGTGATATACAAAATTATTTCTTTATTAGCGACGTATAATTTAAGTAGAAAAAAGGCTCAATCAGGGGTCAACAGCATGGAAATTTGAGAAAATGACTTCCCGAAGCTCTTAAATTTGTCTGACAAGCTCCTAAAAATAGTGATTACTATTCCCGTTTGTATAATAATGATTCATTTGAAAACGTAACGTGAACAAAGGAAAAAATAGCTGCGTCGGCTTTTTACTGCTGAGTAATCGTATTGATTTAGCGGGGCACGCCCCCTAGACGACGTACGCCCATGCCGTGCCGGCCCTGCGACGGGTAATCATCGGCTGTCAACACATCAACGCCCGTAAATATTGCTGTAAAAAAATTTCTTTGGGAAACCAGTCTCACCGCTGCAACGAGCTCTGGAATTATCTCCCGTACTTGCTGTTTGTCGATCACTTTCGCCTGGACCAGCGCATTCCATACATGTCGACAAGACGTACATGTGCGCCCGGACGCCATATGGCGAGATCCGATGAGCCGTCCTCTGAGAAGTGCGAGTGCACAACCACTTCTCATAATTATTTTGTCTTCTTCGTCATGTTAAATTATACGTGACACCCGAGCAAACCAATATAAGTGCACAACACTATTGTATATGAGTCTAGCAAATAATAAAAAATAGAGTCGACAAAAGTGCCACCATACTCATAAAAATAACTTCTTGTTTGAAGAAAATTTTCAGTTTTCCTGTTGTATGCAATTGTTGAAGAAAATTTTATTTCTACAAAATGATTAGGTTCAAGGCAAAAAAATATTAATTTTTAATATAAATTTTATTTATTTTCTTTTTCTGCTTTGAAAGAAAATGTATATATTTTAAATTTTGCTTTTAAAAATAATGAAAAAGAAGTCATATAATTTTAAACAAAACGTTTTTTTTTTCCTACTCCTATTCAAACTACTTCGTCCGCATAATGAGTCTAAGTTGAATAGTTTGATATGTTCCTTCAAAGCTAAATTAATTTTCATACAAGAATATTTATTAAATCTACAAAAGTTTTCAATGAAAACGAAATCAGATTGGCATTATTCAAATTAATTTTTCTCTTCATTTAAGAGGAATCTGTTTGTTTCAAGAAAACATTTTTATCAGTGCAGTGCTGTTACAAGAACTACACACCAAAAAAATTCCCAAGTGGCAAAGTTACCAAATGCAGTGGTAATCTATTTCCCATATTCACATGGAATTTTGTAAATTCTAAAGGACTGAAGCGGGAATAGTATATTCTACAACAAGTAATGGAATGGCACATATTGGGACAGGCCATTCCGTTACATGTTGTAGACTATACTTTCTATAAAAAGGTTTTGGAAATACAAATATAAAACTGTTGAAAACGTCAAACTCAAATAAATCAAATTAAAACAAACAGACGTAACCAAAGTAACTGAATCAAGATACTTCATATGTCGCGCTAATAAGCGGTTCTGATTCGTCGAAAATATTCCATACGCAGCGTATGGAATGTTAGTGATTCCATAACAATTTTTAGTAGTGGAATGCCCAGTTTCCAAAACAGTGTTATAGAAAGTATCTTTCGCTCTCATCTTTTCTTTTTATTTAAAATATGACATGTATATATCATTGTATTAAAAAACAAAAAACTGAATTGAATAAGAGAATTAAACAAGTTGATTATCATTTAAAGTAACAAAGTTGTATCCCATATTTTAAAAACCGCTGATAAAAACAAATAATTCTTTTGCCCATTGTAATACATAGTCTTGTAAAGTAGAAGGTGTTTGCTAATGTAATCTACCTCGTAGCTATTACAGTTCTCAAAATAGCATAATCTAAAGATAGACTTTAAGAACTTGGCGAATAATGAATAATGCATAAATAATAAAAGTAAATATAGAATATAAAGAATATCCGTGCCTGAATGCAAAAAATCTTAAGCTGTAATTTAAATAAACGTTTTACAAAAAAAACCCTCAGATCACAAAGCATAGTTGTGCAACTTTGTCGGTTCTGAATCGAATAAAAAGCAGATGATAACCACATATAAGGGGTGTTTATCGTTTGCCAGCCCTCTGATTACAACCACAAGCTACAACCGTTCCAGCCGGATGTCCTTAGATTAAACCGCAACTGCGCTTGCGACTATCAAATTAACCTATTCATAATAATTACAGTTGTGTGTTGCACATCATGCGATAGGAAGACAGAAGCGTGCAACTGTTGCGTGTTGTGTTTAGAAAGGTTAGGATTCCATATATCGCGACTTCAGTAGTGATTATTGTGCATATGTAAAGCAGTGTTGTGTGAACCGTAAATCAATTTCCTGGTTAGACCGCCGCGGTGGTGGCATTCCGAGCTACCGGAGGTGCCTGCCAAACCAGTGGCGGCGGCACATTTTCTCAGGGGGGCAACCACAATCATAAAACTATAAGTAAAGCACCGTATCCCATATCTTCTTGATAGGTTCTAAGCTTGCCTCTATTTCATCCTGTAGTAATTTAGCTTGCTATAATTTGTACAAATAATAATAAAAATGAAAGAACAATTAAATAGCTTTATTGAAAATACTTATGAATTGCACTATGAATGTGGACGAGGCGAAAGTGGTTTGTCAGAATAAGAATGTTTGGAGGAGAATGATTGTTGGTTGACTGTGTTTCTGGGTTCATACTATCTCACCGTGACTTTATATGTATAAGAATACCTATTAAAGTTAAATTCAAGGAGAGAAATATCATTTCTACAAGGAGTAAAATTTGACTAAATATTATTAGAAATCTAGCCAACATAACAAACCAGTAAAATGTTATTAAAATGAGAATACATTCACATGTCATGTGACATATTTTCTGCCAATCAACAATGAGAATCTCCTTAAGTACATGTCTATCAGTGATAATAAAAACAAATGAAATTATCACTTTGTTTTGGCCCGTTGATAAAGATAAATCTATATTAGTACACCCGATGTGTTGCGTTGAGTAAATTAAGGGTGCGTTCCCGTTTTAACCCGCTTCACAACAAATAATTATTCATTATATTCTGTGATTAAATATAAATTCCTTGTTTCTTCTATGTTTTTTTTCGTTGTTTTTGTTTCTCTTTCTTTATCTTATTAATTATTTATATTCTTAAAATTTATTGTTTATTTACATTTTTTTTTCAATATCTGTTAATATTGTTCGTTAAAAAGACCAATAAATAGCATTATGTTGTTTTTTCTGCATTCTAATAGTTATTTGCTTCGTAAAATATCAAACGATTTATTTAAGTACTACAAAAACAAAGACATTAACAATTTTTTTTAATTGTGTCCTGGTTTTTTTTGCCAGTGTAATTTACGGACAAATGTCAATCAAAGTTTGGTTCAAGCCTCCAAGATATCACTTTAGATTACTTGAATCTCAAAAATTAACCAGTGAAACAGACTACTACTCAAATTATCTTTAGGGTAAAGAGATCTTTCGTATTTATACTAAGTACGTACTCGACTAAACGTTATCATCTCTATTTAAGTTTTAAGAGATAAACAGATTGAAATAAACTAAAGTGAATGCTTTATCTTCACTGGTTTGAATTAATATTTCCGAAAGGATGGTTTAACTTTGCTATTGACATGTTGAATACTAAACTTTTGCCCGATATTATAAAGAAATTTAAACTCCAGTTAAATTTACTTCCACACTAAATTTACATCAAGTCATCCAAATGACAATCAAATTTCTGACATCAATGGTGAGTCATAAAATAATTTGAAATGATGTGCACTTATTAAAAACAAATAAATTTACTTCAAAAGAAATTTAAGTGACAGTTAGATTTCTTTATAATATCGGTTATTTATAAATTGATTTAAAGGGCTAAACCCCAAAGAAATACATAAGCTTCAATAAGTATTGACTTCCATTAGTGGATCGAATTTCGATCAGATGCTAGGCACAAGAAAAACGTAATATCCGTACTAATTTTTTTAGTATCTAAAACCTGTATTTGAAAAACTTGACTAATAATTTGGGTCATATCTTGTGATAATTTTTTTTTAATCTATTTGTATTATCCTGTTAGCTAAAAGATGGGGTATACTTCTAAACCGGGTCATGAGCAGGATAGGTTGTTAGTATTTGTCTTCGGTCAGTGTCAGTTCATATCCAGCGATAATCTTTTTAAGTAGTTATTCTCTTTTATAGCAGAACCTTGTAGATGCAGTATCTGCATGTGTATTTATTTGAATGTTGCGTCAGAAATCCGCAATTGCGCGCCACTGCGGTTGCATGTAGCCACACATTATCTAAACACCGTGTGCAAATGTACACAGGAGAATAGATACCCGCACGATATCACTGTATAACTATACTAAACGTGTGCAGTACAATTTGCGCATTTTTCCCGCGAATTCGCCGCCGGGAGCAACCTATCAGTCCATCTGATCTCTTCTTCCTTCCTTCTTGCTCTCCCTCCAACAAACACGTCCTCCGTCTCTTTTCACAGTACTTGTACAATGGTACACGCGGTCGCACTACAATTTAATAAGATTTCTATTTTTACTGGTTTAATCTAAAGCAATATCAATGCAATTTAAATAAATTAATGCTAAGAGAGGTAGTTAGGTTCGCGCCACAATGCGTGCAAAAAACTACATTGGGAATTAGGTTTAATTACTTCTTGTAAATTTGTATAACGAGGTGATAATTATTTAATAGATATGAATATTACATGTAAATTATAGATTAGGTGTGAGGCTGATATTAAATAGAGCAGAAATGCACGATTTATGGAAAACACTCATTGAGCGTTACAAAAAATTAAACGATTACATAGAATTTTCAATAGTTTATTAACACGTAATTTATTAGTTTAATAAATTACACATTAAATGTTATTATATGTAATATAAGTGAGAGTTTGATATAAGATTTATTGCACTTGTTTACCAAGCAAAAATAGTATTTACATTTTCACAATTTATCGATCAAATGATACGTTTAGTTTATGAACGCATGTACCTAGCAAAAAAATAGTAATATATGAATATGTTGCATAATGTTTTCACAAGGTATTTAATTGAAAAAAAAAATTAATCAGATATGGCTATAAACAGGATAAATATTTACATTGAATACAAGTTAAAAACTTGCATATAATAATTGATAAAATCAGTTACAACGCTGTGACTAATATTGTCTGATTCCGAGCTGCTGATAAAATATGGCAGTTTTAGTCATCCAAGTCATTGTGCCGCGGAAATGTCAACCAAGCGAGAAAGTGTCGATGACGTCATTGATTATCTACCACCCACGGAATTCAATTGTTTAGCACGGTTGGCAATTGTCTGCATTCCCGACGCCGTGGCTATGCGCCACTTAGCAACGTTCGGTTAATTGATGGTTTTTTGTTTGCGTTTTAAATTGTCATGCAAACAGTTGCTGGCCGGCCGGTCCTATGACAACAGGAATACTGTTACCGAACTTGGAGGCTGTTTGCTCTCCGCTTGAAATGAGGGAATTCACGGAAGATGTTGACGAAGTTTCGGTTTGTGTATTTTGGCGTCGTACGAATAAAGTAGCAATGTAATGGGCTGTTTTCGAGAATTTGTTTGCGCAGCGTAAATAGATCCTGAATATTGATTTGTACAACCAGAACTCGTTCTTGTAACCAATAAGTCAAAATAAGAACAAAAAACTCAAGTACCATTTCACGTCTGGAAAATCTTCTCAGTAACAAAAATTATCACATAGCCTAACCTTCAATTATCACCAACATATCATAAAGAATAACGAGATGAAAAAAGCCATCACAACAAGATCAAGACAAAAGACAATCATCCACAGCACACACGATCCAGAAAAACATAATGAACTCCCTTGTAACATCAACGATCAACGCATCCTTGATGTAAAAACAAAAGCAAGATGTCATCAGGTTAGGAAATCATAGCGAATACAATGTCGGCTAATGGTGGTGGCGATTTGTCATAACAGGGACGGACTAATTGCATTCTTCAACGCAGATGCACACGGCGATGAGGGAGGTACTTTCGAAGATATTAAGGGTGAACTTCAACGAGACGTTTTCTCCTCGTAGCATAGTCATTGTTTTAGTTTTAAGAAAGAGAAGTGCCACATATGTAAATCGGTTGAATCGTTTCCACCTTCTGTTTCAAACATAGTCATAGTCTTCGTAATAGCGCATAAACACAAAGTATGCAAACTACAAACTTTTGTCATAATATGAGTCGTTGTTTTGTTTGATTTGAGAGAGATGCGACTGCTATCGCTGTCTGTTTTTTAATGCTGCAGTGTTGAAAAATTCGGTGTTCATGTCTACAACTGTCATCTGTTGATATGGAAAAATAGAAAAATAGAAATTATATATCCGGTTCTGAAGAAAAGAAGAATTGCTGCAGTAATGGCAATATTAGAATTAATTTGGCTCGTTCATCATGACAAAATTCCAGTTTATGAAAAATATAATTGAACGTTATAATTCTACATACTGTAACTACCTCTTTCAGTTAGTTATTACTAATACTAATACAAATTTATTATTAAACAATTTAAAAATGTACTAGAACCCTACTTTTTAAATTCTATTTACGCACTAGGAATGAACAATTACCTGGCCAAAGTCTATTACTATGTTATGTTAAGATCTAGAAATTGTCGAAATTTAGACAAACCTAGAGACTATGACTATGAAGGAAATTCGAAAAATAAAATTTTGTACTTTAATAAAAATCCAAATCCATGTATAGATGAAACAATACGATCGAATACTCTTTTGTTTTATTCATACAAAATAGTAATAAGCATCTTTTAACATACTTGAGTATTGTCCTTGGCAATGAAATATTTTGAAATTGTAAAACGATTCAAAAGACGTTTTTTTATGTTCCGGTTCTGATGAATTCTGGCGAATTTGGTATAGCAAAACTGACAGCAAAAAAAAAATTAAAGTTTACACGTAGAAACAAATTGGTTTGTTATTATTGTTATGCCAAATTCGCAAGAATGTATGTTCGGATAAATCTGCCAAGCTATTGTTTAGCTATAATACATTATGTTCCTCACTCAAATATTGTCATCTCCATCTACCTTCGAAGGGAAACACTTCGCACGGGTGGGAGCTCCTAAAGTAAGAAGGTTTTTGTTCCAAGTCAATTTAAATTCGTTTTACCATGGTTGTCAACGTGGGACTGCGAGTGCGACAGGGCCTTAATGCGTGCATGATTTATAGAAGGAAATGGAAATGAAATTAACAGAGACCCAGACAGGGGTAGACAACAATTCAACACAAATTGGATCACACGAATATGAGGGAATTTTATTATACGTAAAGTTTGCAAAGGGATTTGAAGATCTATGTGTTACGAGTAAGTCCGAAATCGGATAATGTATTAATTTCTAGACAACTATACATTGACAGAAAGCTAAATAAAAACAAGCTACTACTGACGAAAAATCCAAACACAAGCCGCCATATTTAAGTCAAAACTAATCTCCCAATAAATTGTAGCATTCAATTCCCCATCTTGATAAAACGTTCCAAAGTACGAGACAATGGCTCTTGAAATCAGCGTTAGAATGATGATAAAATCAACAGCCTCACACTTCTCGCGGAGCTAGAAAGAGCCCAACACATTCTGCATCTTGTGAGTGGGACTAAGATGGTCGATACAAACGCGTGCAAATACAAAGTGAGGTGCAGTGATAACTATAACTCTGAGATCAGACAGACAGAGCAACAGACGCAACAGATTCAACACACGGCGAGTTAAACAATCGGTAGTGGGCTGAATGGCTCTAGGTGTGGCCCGACACTCGAATATATGCTCCACAAAATAAACACTACGATATTTCTTCGCAATTACCCTTTGGTCACTATTTTAACGATCAGTAATAGGGATTATTTATCAGTTACTTCAAACCACTAAGATTCGTAATGAGTTATGCGAAATGAACTCCAATCAGGACCAGAGGGAAACTGACAATAGGTCACATTAAATAATTTTTCGTGCATCGATCTAAAAAGCACTAGATTTACACATCTCAAAATCATCCAGAAACTGCTTGGTTTCAGGCCAAGGCTGGCAAAAGCTAGGGACTTTTGTAAGATTAGGATTGGCATCACCTGACTGTCAATTTTGTGCGATTTTGCTTTGTGTTTGAGTACTTGGAGATTAGAGATATCCATGAATTTTAGAGCAAAATTCTAAATTTTATGCTCAAATATAAGTAATTATAATTTAAATTATAATATAAGTTGCAGTGCATAATCAATAAATAAATATCAACTAAATAAATGTCACCGATTTTTTCAAAGAAAACAAACGAATTGTTTATATTTATTTATTTATAAATCCCTCGTAACCTTGTTTACGAATGATCTGATGTTACCAATATAAAAAAATCCAAGTACTTATTTCATATTTGACAAATAAATTGGTAATTTCATTTAATAAATTTATGACAATATCGTCACGAAAATAATGTGTATCACACCTCCAGAAACTGTTTTGCATGCGTTCGTAATTTGCAACCCTCACCTCGGCTCCTCCTGTCAAAATATATTTGCAGTCGTAAAAGTGCAGTTTCTGTACTAATGATACAAATAACTATTAATTCTTAAATGAAAGCATATATGAAAAATGTTACAAATATGTGATAATGAAATTTTCGCATTTCACAGAAAATTGTTGTTAAATGTAATCATGAGACAAACCATTGAAAATATGTATTCTAATATTTCATTTATTAGAGTGCGTACACGTTAACTTCAAGCCACCAAACCTAACAAATTGATAGGCTTGGTGGCTAGAAGTTAACGTGTACGCACTCTACTGATAAGTATATGGGGTAAAACATCGAATTATGGATCGTGATATCGTTCGAATTCTACAGGTGACAGTTACCATTTTAACTTTACCCCTGTGGTTCTCCCTCCACTAAAACCTTTGTAAACCATTAGTTGTCAGCTGGTAAGCATACTTCACGCGCCATAGTTGTAGCATTAAGAAAAAGTTTCACTTACTAACGTCAATAAAGGAAAATACTTATTATATAGGTATGTATTTATTGTTATAAGTAAAAGTAATTATGTTAGTGTATAATTATATTCTAAGACATTACATGGTGTGTAATCTCATGTAAAGTTTAAAATATATAAAAGTGCTTAATCACACCTCGGTAGGGAGTTGTACAAGGTAGCGAGATCTAATGTAGATAAATTAGTGCTTGCCAGAACAATCGTAACTAGCTATAAATATTCATGGATACAGCACACACTTAGTACAGGATTTTCAAAATTTTACAGAATACTTGGATTCTTCTTTTTGGCTCAAGCCATTTCTCAAGACTTTAATTATAAAAGATTTTTACTAACTAAATTCATTTTGCTGCAAATGATAACAATCATCCAATACATTTATGCCTAAAACATTGCTACAAAATCTTGTTAGTAACTGACTATAAATCAAATCCAATTCCGAACGTGTGTTTGGTACTACATTTTCAGGTTTAGAAGAGATTCTATTGTCCGAAATTATATTAGATACATTTCATTGACATATCATTCTTGATTTGTTGTAAACTTTTCTATTCAAGAGTATTATTGCATATTATAAAATATAGAAGTGTTTTTGGAATAAATAGATGCCAGTATAAAGTTACTAATTTTTACTTATTATTTAATTGTAAACAAATTCTATTAGCAATCTGCAAAGAACCAACTTGATAATGGATGAAAACGGATTTAACAGAAAGGTTTCTTTTCTGTAAAAAATTAACAGTTTCTAAAAATCAACATCATCAATGGTAGTTCTAAGAGGACCAGGGTCTCAAGTTCCGCGGTACTTGATTCACGACCAAGGGGCATCAGAAAGGTTCTTGTGCGGCCAGAATTATATATAATGTGGACAACTGCTAATCCTGTAGTACCCGAGATTCTCAAAATACCATGTATTATTATACTTTTTTGGAAAAAGTTAAAAATCTAAATTTTGTTGAAATAAAATTGAAAAAACAACACGTTAATTAATTATTTTAAATACATTCCATAAGATGTTATAGCCCCTATCGTTGATATAAGTAGCACATTTATTTAGCAATATCGTTTAAAAAAAGTTAACTCAAATTTCTATATATTTTTGCTGGAATATGACAAATACTTTTTTTTAAATATATGTATGATAATTCTGCAATTATTTCTTGATCTAAAGCCTAGGATGAGATATTTCAGCAGTTAGTTCTGATGTCAAATAATCCACATTTAAAGATGGTATAATCACAAAGACATACCAAAATATGAGAGATTAATAAAATAAACATGGACCAGGGACACACTATAAAAATTTGTACAAACACAGGCGACAGCCTAATGAAGGACAAAGAAGAAGAAAGAATATGTTATCTAACAAGATTTGTGGAGGAAATAATACATCTACGAGACGACAAGCAAAAGATTAGCCATTGTTTGAGTAGGTGGCGAAAAGTTAGTGCAAGTTTTTAATTAAGCATATTTTGTCTTATGTCAAAAATTCATTTCTAATTTCCAGTAGACATTGTTGTGTTTTTATACTATGTTACAACAAATTAGTATTAAAAGTGGCCGTTTTATTATCACAGATGATGGAAAGCTGGAGACATCGCTGTCGGGTAGAGAAGAATTATTTCTCAATAATTTGTAATTACACAGTAGCATGCCAGTTTAGGTAAATAAAAGAAGTGATGACATATATATTCATTTAGAAAATAATTAAATAAAGAACCATGTTAAAAACTGTCACAGTCAGAGGTGCGTACAATGCATGCGAAATGAAAAAGAAATAGAGTTTTACGAGTATGTAAATACGTAATGAATGGGCGATGTAAACTTCATGTTTCAAGTTTCGCATTGTGCAAAATTTACAACAGTTGCAACCTGGAAAAATTATTCAAAGTTGTTCGGCAGTAAACCCGTCGTTTAATAAATCCTTCCATTCGGAAGTGTCCACTCTGGAGCCACCGAAATTATTTTGTCTTCGGGACCAGGCTCATGCATCATGGTCTTGTTCTGCTGACAGATGGAAATGCTGCTCATTCCGAAGCAATTTTTAACTATTCCGCGGTTCGATTTATTCCGAAAACACGTTCGCATTTTGTCGGCTCGCGTACAAACGTCCGCCAATTTTTATGTAGATCGTCGAACAATTGCACACTGTTGGAATACGTAATGGACGGTTCACGTGTACTTGTTGCCCACCGCCTACTTGCCAGCTCCGTGGACCGAATTTATTCGCATCCATAAACAGTGTTTCAGTGGTTCTCTTTCCGAGTCTATCTTGTCTTCTTTGTACCACTCGTGTTGACTCCGAGACTCGCTAATTTTGCTTTAAGGACTCATGCGATTCAAGCCGGTTTATGGACACTAAAGTGCTACTAATGATTATTTGCTCTGCAAGCAAAATATCGTCTTTCTACAGTATTTATAAATCTGCTCGAGTTTTACTTTCAGAACAATGTTTATGATCCGCAAGCAGATAAATTGAATTTATTGTTGTAGTGATTAATAAACATAAGTTATTGTCCTGAAAGAGTGAATGGAGTTTCATGAAATCTATTTTTTGATAAACATCGCGTTTTGACTTGGAGAACAATAACACACAGCTGTCGGCTCTAATATGATTATAATTCATTTCTGTGAACGGTATCGAACTGCACATCTAGATCCGAGATTAAAAATTGAATTAAAAGGTTGTTGGTTCGCTGGAGTACTGTCGTCGCTGGACTTTTCTCGGAATACCGCGGCTGATAAGACGAAATTGCTATGCTATTCGCATTTAAACCAAAATTTGCGAAAATCTCTACGGGCATCTACATTTTATCCGATTTTAGGAAAGTTCACTCTATAATTCTAGCAAAAGCTCATTCACTGTTCATTTTGTTTTGTTCTGGGTTTTATTTTAAACAACAAAACAATAAAAAAACAAGTAAGAAGACATCAGAAAAGCACAAAAAATAGAAGAATACTTTGGAATAAAAAGATTGATAGATCATCATGTCCTTTTATCCCTTCTTTCGCAGATCTCCGTTACGTGATAATATTTTTGGGCATGTAGTGCGGTTGCCAGCCGTCAAATCATGCCCCTCCCCCTCCCAGGTGTCAGTGGAAGGGGAACTATAGGAGTAAAATAGGTTATGGGATTCGAACTGAGGATCTCATTATCCATAGTCCGTTGCGTAACCAGGGAGCTATTTAACCCATATTAATAGAATGAAATCAAATCGAACAATAAACAATAATCTATTTCAAGGTAGAAGAGCAAGAGGAAGAGGACCAAAGAGAAAAAAAGAATGTTGTAGGGCAGCATCCCAAGAAAGTAAGTAATATAATTAAATAAATGTTTGGGAAAAGAGACTCCCATATATGAAGAAGAAGAAGAAGTAGTTTAACTTTATAGGAATCATATACCTCCCGAAATTTCGATAGTTATTTTTCTACAGTTAATCTTAATTTAGGATCACAAGAACACGATTTCAATGACGGCATCAATTTCAAATTTCATATTTAGAATTTGATAGTTTTTGGTAGCAATCCATAAACCGAAATTGGTAGTTTATCTATTATTTGTGCATGTCTCAATAAATAATTGATTTAGGCTAAAAGATTTAGAATCATATTGGCTCTAATTTCTATATTTTATATCGTTTAAATTAAATCAAAATTTACGGAAGATTATGAGCTGGACACATCAAATTTTATTATAAAATTAACAATGAAAGATAAACAAAGGTGACTGTGGAAAGAAATTGTCTGGGGATTTCGTATAATCTGATGTATCAAAAATGTGCGAAGCGCACGCATGTGTGTTGTTTTATTTGATTCGCTGAGCATTAGTGCATATTCTTGTCGTTGTAGTCTCATTGTAATCTGAATCTAGCGTGCTGTGTGTAAGTCGGAGTTGAAGTTAATTGTAATGCGTATCAGAAACAAGTAGCAAGGAAATAAACCCAGTAAATAATTAGCAATGTTGTTATAATGTGCAATTACTTGCAACATTTTACTGCACTTACCCAGTAACTAAGCAACGGAAACCTGATAAATAAACACAAACAACGGACGGTACTTTAATTAATGAGGGAATACTAAAATGCCTACATCATAAGTAGGGAAAAATACAAAGCTAACACAACAAAAACTCCAGATAATAATGCTTGCGTACAGGAAACATCCTTAGCAACCTCTGAAATTTGACTATTTTCATCGAACATCATCCTTCTTCATAGTGGTTAACTCATCGCGACTCACGATCCCATATGATGATAGCGCTAACGGAGAGGCGAAGCCAATGCCGGGGCCTCTGCGTTTGGTCGCAATTCCAGCCGATAATGATAGTCCGGGCTCGGGGCTCGAGTTCGCCGTAAATTCCGGACTATATGACGGCACGGGCGGCGGCAGGCAGCATGTAAATGCGACTGTTTCCCACAGATTGCCACGACTGCGATCAGAGATCTGCGGGCTGCGATCGCACTGGATCGCAAGAATGGACAGTGTCGATATACTTTGAGATTTTATTGATGTGCACGTGAGCAAATGTCATTTGATGACGCCTACACGGGCGAGCCTCATTCAAACGATGTTTCTTGAATGAATGTAAATAAAATAACAACAAATTATTTTACAATGTGCTTAAAAAGTCAGGTCTTGGAAATATTCTTCGGAAAACGAGGCAAAAATTGTATCGCATTTTTCAGCTTAATAAAACCAAAACTATAACCTGTTATGCATTTTTATAATTGAATAGTTATTAAAAGTGACATTCTATGAGTAAGTAGAGTAGTTTGTAAAACGAGGCGGAGCCGAGTGAAATTACTCCACGAACGAAATAAATCACTTTTAACACGTACATCATACAAAATTTTATCTACGATCTTTCTAGTGTGTTAGTAAATACTAAAAAATGTTATATTTGCTGATTATATAAGTAGCAATAAAATTACTTTGAACACATTGCTAACTAACTTGCTAAGCAACTGTTAAAAGGGTCACTAACAACGGTCGTAGATAGGGTTGCCAACTTTATTGAGGAAAATAACGTAACTTGTTTTCAAAAAGGAAAAAGAAAAGTATTTAAGAAGAAAAAAGTATTATTTACATTTAAGTTTTTATTGTCTTAAATACATATTAATTAGTTAACAATTTTTTGTTATCTTTGAAAGTTTGGTAACTAGTAATCAACTACTACTACAACTAGTTCCTATATTGATATATAGTAAAGTTAGCGTTAACCAATATGGTAAGAACTAAGAACATTCATAATTAATTTTCAGTTTAAAGTAATTCTATTTTTAATAATTTAATATTTATTTCGATGTATTTTTCAAGCGACTCAAATGCTGTAAATATGTATTGGTGTGCATTTAAATACTGGAAAGAAATTAAACCAAATTTTTGAAGTGAGAATACAATTCAATTAGGAACCAAGCATTGATCAAATCTTCAACACTGGTTGTTTCGAACGTCAAATCCACGATGTAATTAAAGAAAACAAAGTGATCAATAGAGCTAGCAATATGTAAGATGTAAAAAAGTAGTTCAACTGACGATGGGTATGAGCAGTAGTCAATCTACGTACAAATAAAAATATGATTAACTTCATAATTAAACATACACGTCCCATTCTATTTATTTCCTGTGAGCATCCAACTAACAATAAAAGATGAAAATAAAAAGTGAGTAGTAATAATCAAACTAAATTCATAAAGTAATGACAATGAAATGGGACGCCATCCTACAACAAAAATACCATCCATCCCCAACGAAGTAATATCGTAGCACGTCCGGCCGAGCTTATTCTATTCGCAGGACGCAGGCGGCGTTGATAATGACCGAAATGACCGAACCGGAACAAAAGATGACCGCGGGTAGTGCGTAATTTGTTTTAGATTAAAAATAACGCTATCATAGCCTGGCGTGATGTGTGAGCTAGCTCAGTCTCCGCCGAAACGAATGCTGTATTGTTCGCTGAATGAGATTTGAAAATGCTTTAGAGGTTCTGATTCGCCGAAATTGAATTTAAATATCGTTTTTGTTAAATTGTATGTGTTATTCTATATGTAATTATGTTAGCCATGGTTTTGAATGGGTTTTTTCAAGCAATTGTTATATGTGAAAATGGCGGCACCTTTTACAAAACTATTTTTCAAATATAAATTGTTGAACTAAATTGAAATTACTACGTGCGTGAAGTCCGACGAAAAAACCACAATGACTGTTTTATCTGAATTAGTCGAACATTTATGTTCAGAGTTTTAATTTTACTTTAATGACCCACACATAAAGTTTTAAGACATAATTGCTGCAATATAATTAATATAACACATTTAAATACACACAAACCAATAATTATAGTTCAATATTATATTTAAATCTATTAATATTTATTTTATGCTGATTATAATGTGATCGTCACAAAAAATAGAGAGATAATGTCAGACATGTTTCAGGAAGTTAGAAACTAGTATTAGAAGTAATAGTAGTAGAATAAATAATGCTAATCTGAAAAACCGTTGGAGACAGAGAAATAAAAATAAGAGATTTCAAATTTGTATAAGTTAAAAAAAATTAAATATTTATGCATTATGCTAACAAGCATAGCAGAAAGAGAAACAGAAATCAAAGAAAAGATGTGGGTTTTCCACGCAAACAATTACTAAAAAAAACAAGATGTCTAAAAAAATGAGAATTTACGGAACAATTATAAGATCAATAATAATATACGATGCTGAGACTCTGATAATGACAAAAAAAAGATGAAGATTTTAGAATAATAAAAAAGATAACAAAAACGGAAAACCAAATAATAATGAATTATGAAGTAGAACAAGTGTTGGAAGGGGAAGACATAATGAAAAAGATCAAGCAACAGAGAGTCAGATGGCTTGGATATATATGGAGTGCAGAAAAAACAATGCAATTAAATCAGTAGTAGACTAGAGACCTGGAGGTAGAAGAAAACGAAGCATACCCAGATCAATATAGAGCCGATTATATGCAGAGTGCATATATTTTAATTTTTGCGTATCTTTAAATAAAATCAATTTTCTGGAAAAATTACATTGATTAGAGTTAGTTAATGCAAATTACTAATTGTATATATTGCATATTTGGGCGTTCTTATGCATATTTTTACAAAAGTTGCATATAGTTGCATGTTTCATTTTAAGACCTTGTCTAGTAATAAACATTCTGAAGTTTCTGATAATTCCCAAATATTGGAGGAGGCCGCAATAAATAGAATAATAAAACGGAAAAGCAATAAACAATGCAATAAGCAAATACACAAACCAATAAACTCTAATATTTCCAGGGAAATCCCTGTAACGGTAACGGTAGGTTTTCATTGTATACACGAATGCTGGTAAAAGTGAGTACAAAGAATATAATACCGAAAATTTTCAGCTGGATATATCTTTTACTTATATTTCACTTTTTTTTTAATTTTGAATAATTTGTTATTGTAATTATGTAAACATGTCATAATCTTATAATATTAAGTTTCTAGACCTAGTTTATATGTACGTATATTAGTAGTATATTTGTTAATTATGAATCATTATTAAGACTGGTATTGTGCAATAAAATTAATAATGCATTCATTTTTACTTACTTACTTACTTAATCCTTTGCCTTTCTACCTTTCGGTGTAAGGCATGCTCGCAGTTTATGTTTCTTGGTCTTTGATGTCCATGGGATTTCTCTTCCACACTTCTCTCCATCCTTTTCGGTCGTTCATTGCCTGTGTGGCTTCTTCCCAAGTTAGACCCCTGCTCTCTATGGCTCTCTTCACTTCTTCCTCCCATATTTTCACTGGTCTTCCTCTTTTTCTTTTGTGATATGTTCTTGCTTCGTGTACTTGTTTAACCATTCTTTCGTCTTTCATTCTATGTAGGTGTCCTGCCCATCTTAACTGTCCTTCTTGTATTATAAGTTCTACTGGTTTTGTGTCCAAATTTGTTCTGAACACATCATTTCTAATTTTATCCAATTTCTTTTTTCCCTCTATTTTTCTGAGAAACCTCATTTCGATATTTCTCACTTTACTTCTGTGTTTTTCTTGTGTTGTCCATGATTCACTGCCGTACGTTAGTACTGGGACAGCTACTTTTTTAAACACCTGCACTTTGGTCTCCTTTGGTACTTCTTTCTTTCCTAGGAACTTTGTTTTCAGGCAGTTAAACAATCTTCCTGTCTTCGCTACCGTTTCTGCTATTTCTTGATCTAGTGACCCTTTTTCATCAATAACTACTCCTAAGTATGTGAAATTTTTAACTTGTTCGATCTTTTGCCCTTCTATTTTTATATTGTGTGTTATCTCTTTTCCGTTAATTATCATCGTTTTTGTTTTATCTTTATTGATGGACATGTTCCAGTTTCTCAGTTCGTTGCTTAATAAATTTATATTCTCTTGTAGGTCCACTTCATTCTCTGCGATGATAATCATATCGTCAGCATAGCACATATCATTTTTACTTTTTATCTAATATATTGTCATATTTGTGTATATATATATATATAGTGCATATTCCCCAAAAAATCAGTGCATATATATGCGTCAACATGATTAATGGAAGTAGAAGAAGATTTAAAAGCAGTAGGAAATTGGTAAAGTAAAACCAAATGTAGGAAGATGAGGAGAAAGAAGTTTTGCAGAAATGCTTAAGTTCCTACTAATTTTGCACTATCCCAAATAATACGTATCAACAATATTATTTCCTCTGTGTACATTTTACGTGTCGAACTGTGGATCATGAGATCCCCCACTAATGTGTCGAATTTCGAAAATTCAGAAATTCAGTTCCAGTACGAGAATTGAGTGAAGAGAAATACAAAAATAAAATATATGTTCGCCAAGAACAATAAACTGATCACGTACATGGTGCTGATACAAAAATCTGACCACAGAAAAATGATATCTGATATCCTCACTCAATTTACATACATTTAACAATTTTCGCATTATTTTGGTGTTGAAATCAAAACCTCCCGTTCTCATTTCATTGTATATTACGACTATCTACTCCATTCCGTGGACACGGCTCCAGATCGGGTTCGAATCCCTCGGATGGGACAATAACATGTATGAAATTATCGTCATTGGGCGCCATTACTGCAGGATGTAATTTCCAGAGACATTTTGCCTGAACGAACGGCGAAGTGTGCTGTGTAAAGTATCACGTGTTCAACACTGCATGCACGTTGGTGGAAGGAGGGGAATGTCGTTAAGGTTTAAGCGGTGCATTCGTCATGCATTTTATGTGTTTTTGTATTTGTCAAAGCAAGAGAGGAAAAGATAAAATTATAAGAAATGAAAAGAGAATTTGCGCTTGCACATATAACAAATAAATTATTGCATATTGAAATAACACAAGAAGAAGTTTCGCAGAGATTCGAGGAGTTTAAATTTATTTACAATTGGCGCATTTCAAAGAAGATTTAATAGTATATTGTAATGGTAAATGCCTGAACACCAACACGGTGTAATGAAAATTACTAAATTTGTTTAATAGAATACAGTATACAGTAGTATAATAGTAGGATTAGATTTTGACAACCGGTTAGTTATCAAATTACGTAATCCTAGAGCCGATCTTTTTATCTATGAATAAAATACCGAATAAATTATTCGCCCAATAGATGAAAAATGTCGCATCCAAATTATACCCCAAATGATAGTAATTGTTCTAGCTGTAATTTTTTGATACGTATATCATTATTTATTAGACGAATAACTTATTCGAAAGTCTATTTAAAAGACAGAAATATACTCAAATTCGCCATTATGTGATTACAATCCTCTACATAAATCTAAAATTGTGTTATGAAATTTCAAAGATTTTTCGTTTTTTACTTTCTTATAAGGAAGTATTGGAATCATGAAAAAAATCGGACAAGATTTTTTCGGAAATATATATTTTGAGGTCAACTGAATCTGTTAAGACCAATTTCGTAAAGATGTCTGTGTGTGAGGATGAAAGGATGGATGTCCGTGTGAGCAATATCTCATGAACGAGACAAGATATGGAAACAAAACTTTAAATATATAAGTTTCATGAAAATATGAAGAGCTGAGTTGATTTTGAATGAAAATAAAAAACCGAAAGAGGAAGTTTATTGGAAACAAAAACAATAAATTTCATTTTGTTCCAAAATAAAATCAACTGTGAAAAAAGATTCAAATGAACGATGTTAGAAAAAATATTTGGAATATAAAATGTTATTTGCACTTTTCTTGTACATGCTTCTAATATTGATAAAAACTAAATTGAATTTTTAATAATATATTTCAATTATCTTATTTACAATGAAAATAAAAACTAAAACATTTTTAACATTTAGATGTCAAATAATTGTGAAGTGTCAAAAATATGTGTCGTTTGAAATATTATAAAAGCAATATATTTTTTGGGTAGAAAGTTTATAGACTAGATATTAATTAATATTTTAAAATAAAATCCTAGTTACAATGACAATAAAAAAGTAAATAGGTTCAAGGTGTCAAATAATTGTCAAAATAAAGTCATAGGCAAGGTACAAGTTAAAAGTTATACATGTGCAGTTGGTTTTATATGTATAAGAATTACAATTTTTCTCATTAATAAAAATGTTAATTTGATTGGTATATCGTGAAATAATATTATTTAGGTAACCACATGATCTTTATTCCATGTATTTTTAAATTCTGAACTACTTTTGTGACTGTGCTGTAAGGTAAAGAAGTAAATATATACTGCAATATAAAACAAAACTGCACTGAATTCCCTATACGCTACATTTCAATTCTGTACCCGGTATATCTGGTTTCCAAAGTAAGACAATAATGACATTAATAAATATTGCAATTTAGCTGAAACTCATGGTATTTTTTTCTTATAATAATGTTAATGCTTTACGGTTTCTTAATTTGTTTAAAGAGTGGCAAGTTTTAGTAAGCCAAAAAAGCAGTCAGTTAATTTATCTCCGAAATAACAAAAAAAAATCTATTGTATTTCACATCGTCCTCGCGATACGTTCTCACAAGTTGCACGCACGTAATCACTAATAAGCATAATATTCTAAAAAGTAGACATGAATTTGAATAATCACGAAACACGCATATAATTAAAACCCCGAAAACGAAATTACAATCAACAGAAGCTTTCCCAAATTACAACATTTGTTTAAGTAATTGAAGACGACTGTCATCCTTCCTGAAATTACGTGTCGTTTCCCATGCGAAAGAATCCAACCAAAAATGAAGGATTACGTTTCTAGTTTGTATTAAGACATTTTCCATGTTATGATTTTTGTATCTTTTCATCTAGGGAGTTATTTGTTACAGAGTAATTTATTTTGTTAATTACCCTACGGTTTAAATTTCCTGTGTTTTAGGTAAATGTGTATCTCGTATTTCAATCGCCAGTTCGTGGACAGTTTTCAGGAAAAGATTACAATCATTAATTTAACTTGTGTTGTGTGGATATTATACGTGGATGTTCAAATGAGGGTTTTAATTTTTTGTAATTTTGTTTCTGATGATAATGACTTTGGGTGCATTATAAAGTTTACGTAATATATTTTTTGTGCCATGCTGGATACATTTAGGGCAGTAGATTAAGCATATGCTATTTCCGTGCTTGTAGCTGTGTTCGGAACAAAAAAATAGGGAGATTTTGATTGTTTTAGTCTGAACTGAATTTACTTAATTGCCCACTACGTTTTGACAACTTTTTATAGTTAAAAGAAATTCAAGTTGTTCTATATGTGAGATTGTATTTCTAATTTCTTAATGTGTTAATTTTAAATACCTTACGAGAAAATTAAAGTAACCCAACTCCATGGTCCAAACAGCGACTAAATAAATATAAAAAAAACAGTAAAAGTTTTTAAACTAAATTAAATTATATTCAGATATTTTAGATTGTTCCATAAACAATAAAATATAATAAATATATCATCATGCCATTTACTCATTTTTGAGTGACACTCACACTCTGCTCTCTGCAGATCTGTAGTCTAATATTCGGCCCAATTCTCTAATGAAGTTGTTACGTAGCAACTTACTAATGGTAACAAAATCGCATCATAACTTCATGCTTAATGAGGAATCTATGAATAATCGATTCACTTGTGTCACAATTAGCAAGTTGTTATGGTAACAACTTTTTAAAGAACAGCCCTGATTATCTACTTTAGTTACTTTTCATTGTTTAACTCCATCTTTACTTTTTAAAACTACTTAGTATCCACAAGTTTTTGACAATCATCTCTGAAAAAAATCCCAAATTTACTGCAGCATATGTCGTAATTCTTCGATTGTCTCTACAGGATGATTTCGGTATTATTTTGTTTTTTATTCAATTCCATAAAGTTTTTATTGGGGATAAAAAATAGGTGCTGCTAGTAGGCCATTCCAGCAAAGGAATATTATTATTAACATGATCCAATCCAATTAAGTGCCATATCTGCTGCAGACATCGGCTATTACGGAACTCCATAGTTCTCTATTGTCTATTGTTTTCACAAGATTTTGGAATTTTTTTTGTCTTTGTTTCACTTATAATGTCAGAATATCAGAAGTATGATGCATCTTTAAAAAACTATAAGACCCTATGCATTCTACTCGTGTTTTAATTTTTATTATTGTAAGGCGCTCTCCTCTTAAAGTTGTTAATGGAGGGGGAGCTACAGCTGTCAATCTGCTTAAAGCAGGTCTTTGCATATGACATGTTAGAAATGTAGCAGCCGTAGGAAAAATACGATGTTTTCTTTCTACTACAGAGATATTTACCACTTGTTTGTTTTAGGATATAACTTTTTATAGAGTATAGGATGTTTCAAGAATGAGGAGGAAATTATCTTCAAACTAAGTCAGTGGGAAATAACAACTAGTCGAATTATATCATAATCTAAATGAGCCTTGTTCAAATGGTCAATAAGTCAACAAAAACTAAATGACTTCATCGAAATTCCAGTTCACCAACTGTTCCAATTCTTTATAAAATACCGCGTCGCTGATTAGCCATCAAATAAATAGCGTCTAATGAGTACCCTTCCCATTCTAATCCATCTAAACAAACAAGGAACACGACGAAGGAAGCCGTCCAGAACGGCAGAAGTCCCGGCGCGGCATATGGAAGATCCCTCTCTATCTGACAAGGGTCGCGCTGACTAATTGTAACGGATAAGCGGGACGGAGCACCGCCGCATTAATAAACGTTTGATGGGCGTCCGAGGACGATCTGTTAGACACGCGTGCCTAAACAACTGCTCCACAGACTTGAGGGACTTTCTCGACTTCGCGGGATGTGGGTTTAGGATGAGGAAACGGAAGCTTAAAGGCTCAACCCTTGCGGTTTGCGAAGGGTAGGCGATTCTTTGTGTTATTTATTTATTATTAGTCTTATCCGAATGTTTTGAATCTACATTAAAAAATACCTATCATATAATTTATTTTTATTTGCATCACTAGTCCAGGAAATGCACTATTCCGATAAGGAGTAAATATTTTAAGTCAAATGTGTAGCAAGGATTATTTCTGGAATTCCATAGATTACGAGTAAATACGTAATTCTGTTTAAAATTATTTGTAATTTTTTTAATTACGTATTTCATTGTATCAGCAGTTTATAACTTTAAGATGAATAACGGTATATAAATTAGTTTGGTGCAACCGGACGCGAAATAAGCATTTCGCAGCCGCAGTGTAGATCGCGAAATTAAATTTCGCGGCTGTTGTCATGGCAACGGCCGCGAAATCCAAAATGATTGTTTTTTAACCTATTTCGCGGCCGCTACCATAACAACAGCCTTTCGTTTATCCCCTACACTTGTGTTTTCTTAGTTATTTGTCTTACATGTTCTTCTTCGAACTTATTTCTTTAAAAGTAGTAGCTCTAATATTTCATTCTAATTACTTTTCAATCACTTTCTCTTCCCATTTTCATAAAAATTCATTTAATCTTCTTCACTTTTCACTATTACAGTTATGTAGTGTGCTATCGCCGGAACAAACTTTTGTATTTTCTATTACTATTCCACCTATTTGAACTTTTTGTAGATGTTCCTCCAAATTTTCTATATACAGTGCAAAAAGAATACATAAAAAAAGTATCGTAGAATTTACTGAACTATTCGGTAAACTGAGGATATAAAAAGCATTTTCGGAAAATGTCATAAGAATTTATAATTCTACAGTAAGCCTCATTTTCGTGGAAGACTTAGCGGGCACCCATGTCTTAATTCTTTGTAGAACACATCAGGATACAAGAATACTAATCAAATAATAATAATTATGTTCCAATTCATGTAATAAATCCGTCTGAAATGGCGTGCCCATCCTCCTATGAATACTGCCAAGTTTGCTCGAATTCCATAGGCACATAAATCAAATTCATTCATACATATGCTGCAGTGTGCTAGTATTTCAAGTGATGTGAATCGTTGCATGTAGCGCTACCTAGCTGTCTCAGCTATTTCGGGACCCGGGGCCAAAACCCGAGTCTCAACCGCATATCGTGTAATTAAAGGCCTATTAATTCAGGCGAACAAGCGAACCTGACAAACGAGCCAACTGCCCCACTGTTTCCGGTAGATGAGGAACTCACAATAGTTTAGGTTTTTATTCTCAAACTACGAAGGAAATAAATGTGAATGGTAAGAAAGTATGTGAATACTGCCATTATTTGTAGAAGTTTGCATATGACTCAACAGATGTGACACAAGTTTTAAGTAAAAAGTATGAACGCCAATTAAAGGAAGATTTATACTAAAAGTAGATTTATACTTATCCGTTCAGATACGGAACAGTTCCGTAGCGGATTCGAACAAAAACAAGAGTATTTATATTATCCCAGAATGATTAACTACTTGAGTCTGTAATAACTTTATTTTCCTGTTGTCAGACGGAAAATGCTTCTAATACGAATACACAAAACTTTCACTAAAGTTTCACTAATGGGTTTGTTTTAAATTGTAGCTGGTTACTCACCCTAAAATTAGATTTAAACTATAAATAAATAATATAATGTTTTGTATGAAATCATGTGTACTGTATCATTCCTTGAAAATTATAAACCATTATTTTTTAAGTTTTATAGTCTTTGTACTTACCCTATACTAATTTTGTTTGTTAAATAAAACATTTTTGTTAATACCCAGGATATTTTAACGATATCACCGTCCCCTACCACAAATGTGCATCAAAGTCTTCAACAAACTACGAGAAAAGATAAAATTCTTGGTGGACATAAATGAATTTAAAACATATGTTAGATATAAAGAATCAAAAGCAAGATCAAGGTAACGGGTTGCTAAAAATTTAGAAATATGAGAAATGGAATAAGGTTGTGAGAGAACAAAGAGGGATTGTTGATATTTAATAAATTGAGAAAATGAAAAAGGATATTTGTGGCAGTACATTTATCCTGCATTAAAAAAATCTGTTGTGGACATCATAATACCTCCCGCCATTGATTTCATATCAAACAATCCAAGAACACGGACCACCACTATCAAAAAACGCTTATATATTAAAAAAAAATTAATTTCCAATTATGGAATGAGCGTCCCTTAAAAAAAAATACTCTTCAATTATAACAAATGTCAAAAAAATTTTTAACGTATTGTAATTCGTTAATGGAGACAATAAAAGAAAACTGTTTGAAACAGTAATTGTAGATAATATTATTTGAAAGATTATTTTAATAACAAAAATTGTCATTTAACCATAATTTACAGCGATATTTCAAAATAATTTGATAGGGCTTTCGGTTATTGGGTATTGGGTTATCAACAAAAACTAATCAGCTCTTCTACTAAAGGGGATACAATTGATATATACTAAATATCAAAATTTTTAGTTTAGTAGTATTTGAAGGTAGTTTACTTTCTTGATAAGCCAAAACATTGGGTAGTGTCTTATTGAGTTAATTATTATCATTTTAACTGCCAAAACGGCTTCGAAAGATATCGAGTTACCGGAGGTGTATTATTACCTCCTGCACATTTTTTTATACATTTTCGTGTATGTAGATGTACGACAATTATTTAGTCCATGACAAATTTTAAATTTAGAATTAGGATGTTTAAGCTTCGAGCTGATTAGATTTTGGTAGCAATTTATCAACCAGAATTGCTAGTTTACTTGAAGGACTATGAGGAGTTTTATAATAACGTTGGCTACAAAATTTATTTGAAATTATTTTATGTATTTTGTACCGCTTAAAAATATACATTTGTGAGAGATTTCGTGCTAAACACACCAAACTATTATTTAATCTAATCTTCAAGTTACCTATACAAATGCGGGATAGTCGGATATGCTTGGTCAACTACAAAAATAATAAATAGCATTTAAAAGTTGAATGTAACATTGATATTTACAAGAGTAGTGCCAATTTCATTGTTGTTAAATGTATACATTTTATACAAATTATAATTAAAACACGGTTTATTGTTATATTTAATAGTATAAGATCTCGTGGCGTCAGTAACAGTAGTTGTCGTTTTGTGCAAATACAATAGAACAGTTAAAATAATTTTATATTCGTAGTAGAGAAATGTAAACACAAAAAGGATAACTGGCTGTATCTCCTGTATAATATAAATTCGTTCCGTATCTGAACGAATAAGTATAAATGTAGCTTCGGCGTTTCTACTACTGTTCAATGTATATTTTGCGGCGTACAGCAAGAATAATCCGTACTAAGGAAAAAACTAAGTAAAATATAAATCATTTGAAAGACTGCATCTTCTTTATTACCTCGTATTTCTTTTAAAATATATTTGTTTGTATCCACACGATGAAAGAAAAGCGAAGTGCTAAACCTCAACCTGTTTGATCATTTCAGAATAATATGAGTAAGTAAATGAGTAACATTTAATTATTAAAAATTAAATCATATACTGTAAATAGCTGAATTATTTTTAGTACCTATTCTTCTTGGTTTGTGTAATTATTCCTTGGAAGTTGTTTCCATAGAAAATTGATTTTCGTAATTTCAAATATGCATTAAGTTACAGGGAATGTAAGACGTAAAACCAGTCCATAAATCTATCCACATAATGTTTCCCATAGTTGTAAACTGTATTTTTTAAAATCAACCTATGAAATTATTTCAGCAAATGTACAAATTAAAATACTATCCATCCGCGCTTTTTCCAAAATATTATGTAAAGAATAATAAAATATTTTTTGATGAAATGCCAGTGTAACTAATGCCATTTACTAAGAAACTGCAAACCTGTTTCAGGTTTGAATGTGACTAGCTTGCAGTAATGCACGTTTCTCCAGTCATCTTGTACTTGAGCGTACCTACATAAAAATTATTATACATATTTCATGATTCTTGAAGTTTATAATCGAATGTGAAACAACCTTTCTGATTTGCACACAATAAAATACGCCAATCGTTTGTTTCATTTATTAGCTACTGTTTCCCAGGATGTTATTATGGTTGGAGCACGTTTTATATACTTTCAATTGGTTTCATATTCCAAATATCTTTTTCGTTTTCTAAAACCAATGTTAGCACTTGAAACTCACTATGAAACGAACGAAAATCTATGTCTATGGATAGCATAGACTTCTAGATGAGCCTTCAATCCTTCAAATTATACTGGATCTTCATATTTTTTCACGATATTCACACAATTATATAATAGTATATTATACACCACAATTGACAAGACAATTATTATTTATCCAGCGCGAAGACTATATTCCGAGGGAGTAACGTTGTTATTTTACATTTTGGTAACTGATAACAATGTTTGAAGAAAGTGATTTGAAAAATGTTATTCATCCAGAAATTATAGAAGCGGCAAAAAATGTGCAGTTTGATATTGGCAGGGTGACAACTGAATCTTGCTCATGTTGTTAACTTTGCTATGAAAAATTATTTAAAAATGGTTCATAGTAGTTATTGTGGAGTTAATTGTCAGAATACAGGTAGAAATAGTGCAAATTTTACAGTTTTCTAACAGCAAGTTGAAAGTGCCAAAAAGTAAAAAAAAGGATTAAAGCTGTTAAAAGAAAAAAAATAGTATTGTAGAACCTTACTTTATAAGTGTCAAATAGAAATAAAATAAAATTTTTATATTCTTGATGGATCACCGTGGATCCCAAAACCAATAGATTTTACTTGTAGTGATCATTTTATTGGAGATAAAAAATCAAAAGAGGAATCAAGTCCAAGTTACATCCCAACAATATTTCCTTTAAGCAGGTTTTTTTTATTATAAAAATATATGGTTTTGTAAATGTAAGTATTATAAAATATATTTCAGATAAACACGTTTTTTGAACCAAAGAATAGTAATACAAAAAATAAGAACTTCGGCAAAGATTAACAACAATGAATAACATATAACGAGGTTTTTTAAGGTGTTAAAGTTACTGACGTTTGTCTTATCACTTTAGCTGTTATCAAATTACTTTGTCTCGATTATGCAATTCTTGCTTCCCATATCATTTTAATGAAAAACGGTTCAAATGAATCTAAATAAATTTCATTTTACTAATTCAATTAAGGCTAGGACTTAAAATTTCAAAAATTGTGTTTTATAATGAGTAACCATGGAAATATTATAGGCCGATATCTATCAAATATGCAGAGACATTTCTGCGAAAGAATTGGGTATTTTTTTAGACGAACAATGGAGATGTGTTTGAGAATATGATTTAACCTAGATTTATTATTTGTGTTCCTTGTACCTAAGTTTTCAAAAATGGCATCTAACAAAACAGGTGAGTAAAATCTCCGAAAATGAACTCATCGTATACTTCCAGAAGGCCACTGGACTGGATAGATGTTTAGAAAAATAAGACATGTACCAAACAATTAAATATACAAATATATCATGCATTTTATCTATTACCCTTAAAATTAAGCACGTTCTACAGAACATTTAGAAAGGAAAAACTCCTAGTTCTCTTCCATAATAGTATTTACAGTTATCGTAAATTCCACGCGGTGTCATCGTTAAATATCACAATCAGACATTTACTAAACAACATTTAAACAACACATCAATAAATTAACAACATTGCTCCCTTTCTACTTTCTCGCAAATAGCAAATGTAACTTGTGATTTAACGCTGATCAAGCGGACACATGCGGAGAAACAAGCAACAATCAAATGTCACTGAAACCCAAAGGTCGGCCATCCATGAAGCCACGATAGGCGATAGACGCAAGATGTTAAGACACCACACGGTCATACTTAAAGGGATTACAGGGTGCTTAGAACGAGGCCTGCTTGATAAATAACGAGGGATTAGCACGGAGAGAGATGATTTATAAAATGAGGGAATGTAAGATAAATTTTCTACCATGTAAACTTGAACAGCAAAGCATGAAAGAGGAAAAACATTTCATTTATATATTGTACGTTTAGAATTATGACTGCATTTATTGTTTCGGTTCCATATAATTTTATATTGCTTTTGGAACAATAAGGTTTCATACGTAAATCTTTAGTTACTATAGCATTTGTTTACTTTCAATTCACTATATATAATTTGGTTACTAATTAGGTACTAAATATTAGCAATTTGCTTTGCTTATTTCTATTGTTCGTTCATTGCATATGAAATTTACCTTTATACTTTTAATTAACTAAGAATTTAAAATATTGGCAGGTAATACGAGTTCTGTTTTAGGGTATACGAAGAGAAGTTTTTTAGCACTGTACAATGTTCTAAAATTATGTAATAGAAAAAAATTCAAATAAATGTGGTTTATAATATATTTATCTGTAACTCTTATTCGAAGCATTTAAAAAAATATAATTCTAGAACATTGTAAAGCACTAAAATACTTCTCACACACTATGAGATGCAATTAAATGTTATAATTATAGATATTGACATAATCATATTTTAAGAGAAAATATTTACCATGCAGTCGAACATAAAACGTTATATGCAATTCGTACATCATCGGACTTTACAGACTCGCCTTATTTATTAGCCTCGTCCAATAGAGACCTAAATTATGTACTCGTTACATAAACTACTATTATATAATGCGTCCGTAAAACATTCTTACTCATTTAAACACAGTTGTACTACAATTTCACGAAATATCAATAAAAATTGGCATATACTTTTATTGTATTTCTATATAATATAAACCCTAAAAAACTCACTGGTGCAGACCGCATCATCATATCTCTTAAATTTTTCGAGATATGGCGATTTTTGATGTTTTCTGAAGTGCAACTTTGAGGAACTGCAACTCAAAAATTAAGCAAGATATCTAAAAATACTCTTCAGTTTTGAGTTATTCGTGCATATTATAGCATAATAATAAATTTTTTAAAAATTGAAAATTTTTGAAATTTATTTTTCAAAATTACGATCACCGATATCTCAAATAATAAACGAGATACGAACTTGCAGACTAAACCATTGGATTCAGCACATCGAAATACATAAAGCCTAAAAATTTCAGAATATTCGGATTGTGGGTTGAAATTTTAGAGCAAAAAGTCTGAAAATGGCCTTTTTCAGGCCAAACGTCATTTTTACACTTTTTGCTCTAACTCTATAACGCGGAAAGCAATTTTAATGAAATTTTACATACTTATGTATTTTGACGAGCTGAATCGAATGGTCCAGTCTGCGAGTCTATGTCTTTTATATTTTTCGAGTTATCGCCTATCGTAATTTGGCGGAAAACATCGAAAAATTTCAAAATTTTCAAAATTTGCTAATTTGTAATAAAATTCATGAAACGCACAGAACTGAGTCTATTTTTCAATATCTTTAATAGATTTTGAGTTGCAGCCACTCAAAATAGCATTTCGAAAAACATCGAAAATTGCCATATCCTGGATTATAAGTTAAGTGTTACCTTTTCTCAACTTAACTGAGTCTGTATTAATAATTAATTGTTGGAAACTATTTTTATACGGTCTAAAGGTCTATCTATTTAAATAATAAATAATAATAAAAATAATACCGTTTTGCTCATATCTATAGATTAATATAACAACCTTTGTTTAATTTGCCTCATGGCTCATAGTTCTCGAAACATAAATCGTTTTAATTGAATTAAATTGCAATGAAATTAGAGCTTTAACTTTGAACGATACTGAATTGATTATTATGAGCTGATCAAGAACAAAGTACCTATACAACAAATTCTACGCATGAAACCTATTGTTTACAAGGAATTCAACTAGTTGTATGCATGAAAACCCATGTTTCTCTTGAGCACGTTCGACTAACAAGACACTGTTTACAAAATCAATAAAACAATTCCAAATAACAAACATGGTCGGTACTGTAACAAATTTAAAACTAATATCCAATAGGAAATACGGCTGCAAAGGTCAAAACCGATAAATAACTCGACATATAAACTACAAATCAATAAAAATGATATCACATAAAATGCAGCGAGTAGTCATAAATACTGTTGCTAAGGCATACGCCATTAAATGCCTGGTAATTTACAACAAACACCGTGCATAAAACAGCATTATAAAATAGTATTTATTCTAGTAATGAAAATAATCACGCCGTATGTATGGAACTCGGAAAGAGTCCCGACAATATCTCAAATAATCAATGCAAAAATCAAATGAAATTTAATACTTGCAACATATTTATTAGATTACATTGATATGCACGTTCATAACAGACTGTATTATCAGATTTTCCAGACTCCTTATACGTATATCTTAATCTGGAAAGAATCAGTCATTCATACTACGAATATGACCCTTACATGAATTTAAAATTTCTGGTTTACGACATTATAAAGCTAAGAAAAAGTACATTAATACGTACGATCTTACAAAAGATTATTTATTCATTCTATATAATAGGTATAAATAAACTTTACGATTTAAAATAATTGAAATACGCATTCTACGACTGTGGATGGCGGAAGAAGATCCCAGCACAATACTACAGATAAAGGGAAAGAAGGATTCTCGATAGAAAGAATCCACTTTATCCATGCGGTTCTTCGTCCACTAACATTCTTCGAAAGCAGAGTGTCACACCCAACACTAATAAATGGAAGAATGAAATAGGTATTTATTATGTTTCATTTGTTAAAATTTTGTTCAAACAGCTTCAAGGAAACATCAACAAACGCGGATAAGTTCTTACAATTTGTTCTGGTCTTTCATTCTCTATCTAACTATGTCTATAAAAGAATGTATTGCAATTATGATTTTATATATTTCAGGCATTTGTTGAACCGTCGCTTGTAAACTATTTTGAACCAAAATAACTAACTGCCGAATTCTCTATCCGCTAGGAACAGTTATACCAATCAATCTGCACACTTCATAACTAAACTACACATTACGCATAAGTTCTATGAAAATAACACAAAATGTAAAATATGCCATCAGGCACTTTAACAGCAGATGTTAAAAATGAACTTTAATCAAAATTGATTCTTTGATCTATAAATATGTGACCCTTCTGCTTTCAAATAATTAACAATCTATAAGATAATCAAAAACGAGATTAACAACTTAGTATTCAGAGTCAAATCATGATTAAGGGTTGCAGAATTTGATGTTAAGTTTTAATGATTCTTTGGAAAATCTTATCTCAACAGACTGTCGTCTTTTGCAGTTGTGGTAACAGTTCAGGGTTCGAACCTTGTTCACTACTACTTTTAAACAAATTATATAATTGCATCTCAATAGTTTAAAACAAGCCTGATGGGACTACATTAAATAACAATAAAAGGAATAGAAAATTAATAGAGATCAAGAATAAATTATGAAATAGAGCAGGATTTGGAAAGAGGTGGAGTACAATATGTCTCAAAAAGATGAAGCAACCGGATAATAATAGAAAGGATAATAATAAGAACAAGCCTGATGGGACTATATTAAATAACAATAAAAGGAATAGAAAATTAATAGAGATCAAGGATAAATTATGAGATAGAGCAGGATTTGGAAAGAGGTGTCATGCTTACTACAATATGACTCAAAAAGATGAAGCAACCGGAGAATAATAGAAAGGAAAATATTAAGAACAAGCCTGATAGGACTATATTTAATAACAATAAAAGGAATAGAAAATTAGTAGAGTTCAAGGATAAATTATGAAATAGAGCAGGATCTGGAAAGAGGTGACATGCCTAGTAAGAAAAATAAAGCAACAAAGTTAAATGGTTGGGACATATATGGAGGAAGGAAAAAGGAGACACAATAAGGGACATGTAACAATGGAATTAGGAAGTAAAATATGAAAAGGTAGACCAAAATCCAAATAATAGGCAAAGTAGAGGAGGTCTTAAGAAAAATAGGAATTAAAAAATGGAAAGAGAAAATAAAACAGAAAAAATGGAGACAAATTTGTAAAAAATCTAAAAACCTAATGAAAAGGGCATATAATGTCAATTGCTGAAAAAGTCCTGTGGTAACCACAACAACAATTATACTTGCTCAAGGTCTTGTTGAATGAGAATAATCCTTGTATAAACAGAATTCTGTGTTTTCATTTATATGTAGCGAACGAATAGTTCGATTTGCCTGAATGGAGAGGAACAAAACAAACCAGCAAACCAATTTGATTTAATTTAGTGCGACGCACATTGAGTTGCCTACAGTTAACACCATAACGTCTGCACGTTTTACGATGCCCCAGACCCAGCTCGACCAATGCATTGATGGCAGAGCTACGCTGCATTGAGGCAGGATTCCATATCTGCTTAAAATGATACCATATAATTTTATTGCGTGTTCTCATTTACATATACGCTGAAACTGCGACACGCACACTAAATTATGCAGCATATGTTGAGCGTAAACTCGAAATACACCGCGAGAGGTCGTAAACTAACACCGGAATTTCTGCTTTTTAAATGAACGAGATATTAATGTCAATCACAGTGCGCCGTACTTGTTCGATATCATAAAATATCATTAGCAGTATTTAGTTTACGTAAAATACAAATTCGAATTAACTAATTAGTTTATACCGCACTTGAGTAGCTAGAGAATATATGTAGGATACAGTCACCACAAAATATACAATTATATCTTTCTAAATTATTTAGTGATAAAGAAGGAGAAGAAATGTATTTACATTAATCTGCTATGTTCGAGAAGTATTATACATGATGAATTTTTTCCTGCAGATTTCTTTTAAATATTTCACTCATTATCAGGAAAGTAAAATAATGAAGAATTTTTCAAAATCGATTCTAAAGTACAAGATATTTCTACGCGAAGATAGCCAAAATAGTAGCTAAAGTTAAACTTTACAGACTCTTATGTCAAACTTGAATTATAAACCTAAAATAACAAACAAATTATTCTATAATACTATTGGTGAATTTATTTATTATTTAGCTTTGATAAAAATTTATCGGATTTAATGCAGATTATATGCAGAACACGTCTCAGAATATATAAAAAATAATAAAAATTATAACTACATTTGACACTATAGTAGTATTTTTGTTGCCACAGTCATTCCCGTCAGCAACAGCTAGCTGATGTTCTACAAAAACAATGCTATTTAGTTATGTTTTTAATAAATAATTTAACGATTTCTGAAAAATATAGGTATTGTATACTTCGGCACTAATAGTTATTTGTGTATCAAGTGCGGATAGAGCATTGTTTGTTGCACGCGGCGAGAAATTGTTGATCGAGGCGAAGCCGAGGTCAACAACTCGACAAGTTCTCCAAACTAGCTCTATCCAACGAGATACACACAATATTTTTTCAACAATCGTTTAACAATGTCAAATTATAGAAAAAAATAATTTTAAAAATTATTATTTGTCATGCTTAATTTAGTGAAATTGTAGTTACCCACTTGACATAAAGAGCACAGAGTGAGTAGGTTTTTGATGATTACTTTAAAAAGTGTATACGTATATGTCACCTACATCTGCTGTAGCAAGTTTATTATCACAAAAATCTAGTGCATCCTTAAATCTTCTGCCTAATTTTTTTTAGATTTATGTTTTTACACTAGTGCGACAATTTTGAACATTTCCTAACCAAAAATGGAATAAAAATGTCGATATTGTACAACGATAGTAGAAAAAATATTTTTTATTACCCATATGGTTTATTGTCCTAATAAATTCCATATTCCTATCAAAAATTTATGCTTTAGTGCCTTGATATACAAATAACTTTGTTTATTCTACAAAGTGCATTAAAACATTTAAGTAAATACAATTTCTCTCAGTAAACAGTAGCTACTCCTGCTCGAAAGGATTTCAATCTACCAAATAAGGAGTTCATTCACTAGAAAGAAAAACGAGCTACATTACACATAATCTAATTCGCGCATTTAATTCTCAAAGAATCTATAAAAATGAATAAAAAACTTACAGAGTTGAAGACCATAAAGAAAACCATGGACTTTACCTGAAACAGAAATAAATGATTGAAATAACCTATTTTCTAACAATACATCCTTAATTCAGAATATTAAATCGAATTTCAAAATTCAATAGTAATGAAATTTTCCATAAGAGGGAAATTTCGTAGTAATAAACTATAAGCCATTTGAAAATGCATAAAGTAACTGATGTTTGCTTAAAGATTGGCAGAAAGATAAAAATGATTTGATTGAAAGCTGCCACCATTACAAACAAAACAACGTTGCAATACAGATGTTGAGCACAAGACGGAGGTCCTAATTTCATGCAAATTGTAACGTGTTAACGTGTCATTTTTAAATCGTTTTTTAACAAGCCCTGCATTAAAAATAATTACCATTTATATCAACTTCGTTCCAGAGCTGCAGATGGTTCGCTCCCAGCTATCACTTCTCACTTTCTGTATCAACGATAATTAAAAAATTATTTGTAAGCGATATGTATCCCATATTATTTATTATCTACGCCTGCAATTATCAGTTAACATAATAATAATATAATTATTATTGTTTATACTGAAAGCAGCTTATTATTGAATTTTGTTATCATGTTATGAATCTTTCAATTCCACGGTTTAAAAGGTAACGGGAAATAATGAATAATTGCAAACCTTTTATTAATATCATGGCCATCGTGCAATTTTAATGCAACTAATGCAGCTGTTTAAGATATTACTATATTAATAATAAATCTGAAGTCTTGAAGGATATAAATATACAATCACAATGCAAGAAATTAAAAAAACGACTTATGATCTTATTCCAGGAATTCTAAGTATATACATGCGATGATTTATATATTTCTTTCAACTCTTGTTTATAGTTCAACTATGAAGTTCATTGAAAACAAGATTAAATTAAAAATTACTAACTTTGTATTTTTGAAAGGATCTATATAAAAAGTTATTGTTATTATTATTTGCTCAGCCCAACAGGCCAAGCTCAAACAAAGCAGGATAACAAAAATTATTAATAGTGTTTGTGAATTTCTTAAGAATTCTAATTGAAAAATATCAACACTAGAGAACTTAGTAACATAAATATGACACATTCCATAAATAGGTGATATCATAAAACAGTTGGTTCTGGCTACTGATAAGTGAAAGGTAAAAAATTGCCAATACAAATAATAGGAGCAGGGAAATGAAGACAGGAAATAGAACGATAATTACACAATTATTAATAAGTTTGGAAAGATGATTAACTGAATAATTTTCATGGTTCAAGAAGGCTTCTGAAATAAAAATAGTAAGAAGTCGATTATAAGAGACAGAGTAATCGAGATAAATATTAAAATTCTCTGAATTTTTTTTTGTATTCCATATGGTCCTGATATACCTCGAAAAGTTCCAAATGATATTGCAGTATTCTAATTTGGTCCTTATCAATGCGAAGTACAGTCATATCACGAAAAGTGCAAGTACAATTAATTAGAATGGAGGGGGAACCACAGAGATAAAGCTAAATCTGGCAACTTTCGGCTGTAAATATCAAACTGAGGATCTAATGCTTTTTTTCTCCTGCCACATACCTGTAAGGAAGGTATAGGAATCATGCTAAAAATTCAATATAAGCAAGCTTTCAGTGGATGAGCACGTTTTAGGGTACCTAGAATACTATTTAATAGTTTCACCATGATGTCTATGTGTGTGTGTGTATGTATGTCTATCTCTCTGTATTTATCTCTGGAGTTACGGTTTCAAAAAAACTACTAAACTGAAAACTTTGATATTTTGTACATATCAATTGTATCCCCTTCAGAAAAGTTGATTAGTTTTAAGTGATAATCCAATAACCAGAAATGGTAGTTTACTTGAAGCCCTATCAAGTTATTTTGAAATATCTCAATAAATTATAGTTTAATGATACATTTTGAAATTATAATGTTTCAAATATTATTATTTACAATTGTTTGAAACATTTTTGCTTTACTGTAACCATTTATTAATTACAACACGTTAAATAAAAACTATATTTTGACATTTTCGTGTAAATCTACTAAACTGTGTTTTGGAAACAAAATACAAAACAACGCTTGAAAAATGTAATTGAAAATTATTATTTTTTAAGAGATGAGCGTATCTTGATAGTTGTGGTCCATAAAAATCTATGGTGGAGGGTATTGTGGTGCCCACAACAGTTTAATATTAATCTTGTCCTGTGGTTTACATATCGGGTAACCTTGATGAAGATCTCTTCTAAACGGCCAGAATGTAACAATTTTGGTTCGAAGTTTGACTGTCAAAACTCTGAAATTATTTATTTAAGGCGAGATTTTATTAATTATTATTATACCTCATCCAAAACGTCTACCCCTATTTCACTTCTTTTCTCCTCCTCCTTTTCGAAGATTATTAACCTTGACCTATGGAAACCTTGTTAGATAACCTCGACTACTTCTTCATATCATCTTAATGATGAAGAAGTTCCCTTCAACAGCGAGCGAAATTTTGAAAGCCATATTTATTTAACTCTGTGCCCCTCTAACACAAGCGTGTACTTTTGTATATAATTCTATTAGAATTAATCGAAAGTATATTACAAAACGTATAGGAAAATCCTTTCCTTTCCTTATTTAAAAATTCTATTACTTATTTCAGTGTTCTGATTGTGCAGCCTCTAAATCTGCCGTCGTTTCATTCTGCCATGCAGTTGCGTGGTGTTCGAACCCAGTAGAGCTGGTTCACGCCATAACCGTCGTGCGACAAACTCACCGGACATAAATTCAGTCATACACTCACGGTAACAAGTGGGAGTCGCAGAGCTGCGGCAAGAACTGTACAAGTAAATCCGATCCGTTTGTTTATTAGGCCAACTTCAGCCTCGCAAGAAGTTGCAACGCATCCGAATGTGATATTAGTATGTATTAAGTACTGCAAATAAATATACTGCTAAACGGGATGTGTGAAGGTTAATACTCTTGTAAAGTACGCATCTTATACCAGGGATTAAGAAGATATTTACCAAGAGGATACAAAAATTAATGTGTTTGGCGAAAGAATTATTCGATGCGATAGTCCAAATATGTAATTATTTTGTAAATATCTACATCTGTATTACCAATAAATACCTGCCGAAATATTTCAAGTTTAATCGACAAACTTTAATTATAATTTAGAGATGCATCAACATTTCTAAATCAGCAAAATGATTAATTCATATATGATGTCTTATAATATCGTAATGGGTGTAATTGTACTATACCAGAAAGATAAAAAAGATTACATATCACTTGATAAATATAGGTAGGCAAAAGATTCTATTCTCGATTTTTGACATTAGAATGTCATATTCTTGCACGCTTTTTTATTAGAGAAGGAGGTTCATTCTTACACGGAACTAATTCAAACATAATATGCAATCTCTAAAAATTTCCTTACGAAAAATAGCGCTCAGTAGCGTTAATCAGACCACTAGTACAAACCAAATGCCGGAAGAATTTTGAAAGTAATAATGAAAGTAAAATAAATTGTAAAATTCTTAGGCTAAGAACAATCTAAAATATTAAATTTATCTTATTAGCCTCAAAGTAATAAAGAAAATATCTAAATGCGTATTTCGATAACTAAGTTTTCCGGATTTAATCTTGACCACTGACTTGGTATACAAGTTGTGTAATCTTTTTTCGATTCTTTTTCTTCTACTGATGATGATAACTTAGTTATCGAAATCCATATTTACATATTTTCTTTATTACATTAAGTCTAGGGGTTAGAAATAACATTTAAAGCAATGAAAGTTCTGCAATAGCAAAACTTGTATGATTTTCGAGAAACGAAAAAGTAAAATTTCTTGTAATTCAGTAGCAAATGATAAAGAAACTGGCAAAAGATTAATCCCGGAGTTTTTAAATTTGAACAAGTCAAGTAATTACAAACTTTTAAATCCCTTTTAATACCTATGCGATACCTATTAATTACGCATTATGCATAATAAAAATAAAATCATTTGAAATGGTCCGCTGGCTTCTAATAAATCTTGCTTGCATCTAAGTTGCAAAGCATATCGCAGTACTGACAGGCAACCATGCACAGTAGCCGTGAAATGCGCCATATTTAATCCACTGCACTTATTTCAGCTTATCTTGTCGGCAAATCTGTTCGCAAACGAGAGTTAAATGAACTCGTCGAAAGGGCTACATAAAAATCGCGGCGGCTACGCACAGAACAAGTGAGTAGCGCATGAGGTAAAACCAAAGCCGATCTCGCTAATGACGACTCGGTAGCGACGCTTGATATGACTTTATGTTCTTAATCACGTTATCTAGAAAATTTAAAACTAGATTACGTTTGTATGTGTCACACGGCGGGTATTCATTAACTTATTACAATGCTGCTTAATTTTGTTCTTGTTTGCAATAAGAAATACTGTTATTAATGAGCGAAATACTATAATTACTTTTGCTTTTGCATTACGGTGAATTCATCCACATGCTATGTTTGCATTTCGTAGAGCGGAAAGGACCAAACACACTCGGGTTTTAGCTAAACTAAAACTACAGATTTAGGTTTGTCTCTGTGCTGCATTAGGACGATTATTTTTCGTATGGTGAATTAAGCGGTGTTAGAAGAAATCGGTGTGTGAATGAAGCTGTGTTTGAACAAAGCAGTGATTGGGGAAAGCAACGTATACACGAAGAAATACATGAAGAAGGCAGCGTTAGAATTTTCGAGTGTTGCAATGTTACCCCTATATATGTATATATACCAACAAATTTTTCTCATTCCGGAAGCAAAACAAAAGATAGGAAAATGTGGAGAAATCACACTACAAGAAAAGCAAAAGGAACGCAGTTTGATCCACGCCAACAAACGATCTAGAGAGCTTCACAAGAAACGAAGAAGGATTGCTCATAGTATGGATCTTTCAAAACTGAAATGGGTAAATGAGTGCATCATATTTGCTCCTGAAGGATGTTAGATAGGTATGCGAGTATGATTGCCCAGAATTACATCTCGCTTTCTCAGAAACAGAAAAATATGAAAATTCAATTATTTCTAAAATGTCAGACTTCCTATCTTTCTTTCCATTACCGTCTATTAAACGTTCATTCTACCGCTGTTCCGTGTCCTTGATCTACATGATCTGCGCTCGCTTCTTACACTGCAGCGTCAGTCACTCACGTCGCAGACGCGGTAGTGAAAGCACAATCGCAATGCAACCGCGAGCCCGTACGCTAAATGTAGCTAAACGCCGGCTAATGTCAGAACGTGCCAACGAGGATATGTCACATGCACTGGCGAAAGCCACGTGATCGACTTGCAATAATGAGGTACTGTTGTAGTAGTGTTGTTATAGGTGTGAAGTTGGATAGTATTGGTTCGATGCACTTTCTATGTGAGAATTTAATAGATTGGTTTAGTGGAGCTTGGGAAAGTGATATTAAACGATTCTGAAGAAAATATTAAGTTTGTAGACTACTTGTTTCCTTGAATGCTATGTAGTAAATGCTTCGAAGAAGTCTTATTAACGTTTGACCTTAATTTGAAATTAGCCTCACTAGCATAACTATTATGATTAATTCAAGAGCTAAGATAACATTACAGTATATTGGAACTAAATTATACACGACTCGCAATTCTAGAAATAGGGTTTGTTATATCGACAGCACAGGAAAAAAATTTATGTGGCATTTTACTTTCGGAAATCTCAATTTTTAGAACTAGAACAATGGAGGGTTATACAGAAGCAAATTTTCGTGCTGCCATCTATTGATGTTTTCATTGAACTACGTTGAAATTCACATGGGCGAAACACAAACAAAACGCTGTCAAAATGACAGTTCTTAAAATGATGCTAAATATGAAAAATTAAGTTTGTGTATGGTTTGTGCATAGTAACTCCCTTTATTACTATAAAGAATATATGGCATGTGTTAAATTTATTAAGTTACCTAAATAATAAACTTCAAAAATGAAAACATAACCTTGTTAAAACACCATATCAAACGTCAAAACATGGATGTTTGTGTTATGAACTTCCATCTCAACTTTTACCTCATCTTTCTCTTTCTTGCCTGTGACGTCAAAATCATAACCCTCCATTGTAAATAAACTGTATATAAGAGATGAATTGAAGTAGTGTAACATTTAAAGAAATCCTAAATTCAAATCCCTCTGCCGATAACTGCTATTTTAACTGTACCCTGCAGTTTCTCCACTATAATATCTTCAAAAACCGTAGCTTGATGGATGGTAATCGCACTAGCGTAATAATATATCACTTACCGATATTTGTTAAAGCAGAATACTACCGCAAAAAAGGCCAATATATATCTTGAATTTCAGCTAAAATTATTGGTTTAAATTTTGAATAAATTTTATTAAAATACAAAGTTTCGTTTTGAATTACTGCTCGTAAATCTTCATACGATAGAATAACATAAACATGTGTTGGTATGTGTTGGTTTTATATAAACTGAATAAGTGATGTTTCCGTTAGTTTTTATTTCCAAAAATATATGAAGGGAAAGGATGTCATTTTCTTTGAATTTATTTAATGATGTCTACTTTTAAAACAGTTTAGAAAAGTTATCAAGCTATCTTGTCCATGAGGTCAAACAGTAAAGATGTCGCCTACATTACATAGTCAAAGAGATGGTTTCATTGGAGAATTTATGTAAAAATCTTTTATTTATTTATTAAATTAAATATTTTTCTAACTATAACCAAATTGTAACAAGTAACTATTCGAATTTTTTCTTCATTACTAAACATCTTTAAATAATTATGAAGACAAGTTCATTTAACATTGACATGTTGAATTTTATCTGGAATAGTTTAATATAGCTGCTATCCATAGTAATACATTAATATTGCATCTTAGCTGAAACTCGCGGTATTTATTTATTTGAAAAAAAAAGATCACAATTCGTAGAAGTGGTTACTGAAAAGAATAAATATTAGTTAAATAAAATAAATACATTATATACATTGTGGCGATCTGCTTTCTCAGATCTCGGAAAGTGATAAATTTTTAAGTAATTAAATCTGTAAAAAAAAAATAGAAGTAATAATTATGATTATTTTGTTTTAATCTTAACTCAATAAAATCTAATGAATCTTTCATTAAAATTTATGTTTATGCAATAAAAGTGTATAAGTCTCGTTTAATGTCCGAAGTTTGGGTAAAAATGAAATGTTCAAAGCCCTTCTCGAGATGTGCGTAAAGATGTAATAGCTCTCGCGTGGCAACACTCAATGAATAACTTTTAATTATCTGCATATAGAGTTACATTCGGATGCGAGATATGCAAATCCTCGCAGCAAGATACATTTCAGCTTGTATATGCCACATGTAATTATTATCGCTTTATTAATTTAGTGACGGTGATATCTGGATGCGAGCGCTGTTAATGTGTCCCAACAGCGCTTGTTTATGCGGCTGTAATCGCGACCAAGATGCAAAGAATTGCTAATTTGGCACTCATCAACTCGGAGATTTGTAGTGCTATCACGCCATAAACGCGCTATTTACATATGTACATATGCGAGATTGAGGTATTGGCTCTTCGGTGATAAAATTAACGGAAATTTAAATTGTCACACATGTTTGTTAGATAAGGAAAAGAAATGCCATTTATTGCAAACGCTGTGGGTTGAACCTTGATAAATGGCACTGGAGGGAAAACGTTACATTCGAATTGGTACTGTAGTTTTCGAAGATAATAGTTGGGAAACAAATTCTTATTCAATTTTTAAAGGTATGGTGATTTTAAATTCACCATTTTATTATTGAAAAATCTTATACTTATAAATATAGAATAGATAATAATTGAAACATAAATAGATACACAAAGGACGTTAAGAAAATTTGGAGTACCTCAAAAATGTATATGTATATCTATAAAAATAACCTAATAATATAAATTTCTTCTTCAAAAAGCTTTCAAACACGAAAGAATTCCAATAACTATTATTAAACAAATGACTATCGCTCAAGAGTATTTTTTTAATATTCTCCTCTGTAGATCTTCAATTTTACAGCAATCTCGAAAAAATTCAATTATCTACTATTGCAAAAACAATTAAAGAATATTCAAAATTTATTTTTTGCATTTTTATTTAATTGTTCTCCCTGAGATTTTCAATTTGATACCAAACTCGGTAGCGTTAAAAACAACTGACGGCCGTTAAAAAAATTATTTTTGATATTTGAGGTAGTCTTCTCCCCAAGATCTTTCATTTAATACTATACTCGATAGGATTTAATCAATATTTTAATATTTTTCAAAATATGTTATTAAACGTATATCAATCAAATCCGAGATATGAGAAAATAGAAAATATCATTTTATATTTCTATAATCTGATTTATATAAAACTCTTTTTTCTACTCCTGTGTAAATATATCCCTATTATTTAATTTTTTTTCGATTAATTATTCACGACAGTGAATTATAGATTCATAATTCACTCTTTTGGACCAATCACAGAACTAGATATCAATTATTCCTGTTTATTTTAAAGCCGTGATGTGGATCACAAAGCTACAGCCGTCAGCCAGTTGCCTGTGTAGTCAGTTGTCTTTGTGTATTTTGGTGTTGTCGTTTTTCAACGTGTGTTTTCAACCGATTTAGATAATTTGCTAAAAGCTAAATCTGAATTTACAGGAGTAAAAAAAGTACAGTATTATATTGGGGATTATGGTTATTATTCACTCGGATGATTTGCATCAATATACTATTCTTTCACTTATAGTTTGCAATTGTTATCAAAATGTTGAATTGATTCAGTTCTTCAGATTTTCATAAAATTTTGTAACTTTCTATTTTCGTTCGTAAGTTATAGAACATACGGACACACATCCATCCATTTACACAGACGTCATTGAGAAAATAGCAAAACATGTATAACTACTACGTATAAGAAAGTCAAAATGCTGAATGTTCCGAGAATCCAGCAAATGTATAATGACTAAAAAAATGATACTGGCATTTTTTCTTCAACATAAATGGAAATGAAAAAAAAATCGGGTAAAAATTCTGTCAACATTCGATGATGACAAAGATACAACATTTTGAAAGCTTTGTCGGAGGCATTTTTTCGAGCAGCAAACTGGACTGTGTACGGAAAAATGTCAATTTCTTTATTATTGGGCTTCATGTGTCAGAGTATGTACCGACAGGCTTGTCATACTGCAAGACCAGCGCAAGAGAAACGTTGTAGTGAGCAATGTAACGTGCATTACAATAGCGTTCTCGATTGTCGGTCAGTCAAGGATTACGGGCTTTTAAATGATCTGCGCATGATAGCCATGCGACTGAGTACGTATACAGCCGGAGAATTATACCGGAATATTTCTTTTTCGTTTTAATTTGTTGTTGTGGCTGAAGTATTTATGAAGTGCTGGGTGTAAGAGATCTGTTTTGAAATGTTCTAGTCGTCTCAGACATCATTATTGTTGTTATATTAATAAGTCAAGTTCTTTTGTATATTTTACTCTCTTAGTAAAAAGGTTATTAATTATAAGTATAACATACATTTGAAACTAGGCTTTAGAAATTTAATAATAGTAGAAAATACAGGGTGTTTCAGGACTAGTGTAACAAACTTTAACAGCTTATTCTTGAGGTCATTTTGAGCCAAAAATGTCATATGAATATAGGTCCTATTCCTTCTAGTTACCAAAATACAAGAAGTTGAAGTTCTATAAATAACACGAAATTTTCTAATTTTTGTAATCAAGGTACTTTCGGAAAACAAGAGTTTTATTGAAAAGTCATACCTTATTTGTCTCAATTAAAAATTGTTGTACTTTTAATTGTATTTTTGTTTCATAATAGATGGTTATAGTACTGCTGAATGTGCAGATATGATTTTTATTTTTGGATTATGTAATGGTAATACCCTTTACGCGTCTAGAGAATACCAAGACAGATACCCAAACAGACGCCAACCTTCCTATGTTGTTATGTTGTTCTGTGTTTAGAATTTATTTATTTGTCTATTTAATTGTGTCATTTTGTGTTTTGTTCTCTAAATTGTATTCGTTAATTTTAATAAATAAAATTAATTATGACAAATAAGGTATGACTTTTCAATAAAACTCTTATTTTCCGAAAGTACCTTGATTACAAAAATTAGAAATTTTCGTGTTATTTGTAGAACTTCAACCTCTTGTATTTTGGTAACTAGAAGGAATAGGACATATGTTCATATGACATTTTTGGCTCAAAATGACCTCAAGAATAAGCTGTTAAAGTTTGTTACACTAGTCCTGAAACACCCTGTATATCACTATTTGTCCCAAAATAATTCGAAAATAAAATACTGATCAAACCGAATTAAATTTCTTAGCAGAATCATATATACTCAAGAACTCTTCTACCGTAAGATATAGGGTGTAAAAAGTATCCTAATCGTACACAAATTTTGTTCAGTGTTTCTTATTCATTGCCACCCTTCGTACATTCTGCAGTGTAATGTTCCTCTTTTTCAGTCTTGTTGTTGATGATATCGCAGGCGTCTTTTGGTCTTCTACGATCTGACAATATCTAATATTGGCTTACATTGCAATTGTTCTCATATTATTTCGTTTCTTATTCTGTCCATTATTGCTACTCCTTGTTATTTCATTTCCAGAGCCTGAATTGTACTTTTCTTTCTTTAAGATAGTACCCACAACTCATAATCAAATGTCAATGTAGATCATATGTAGTGTTTACGGAAATTTTTATTATCAGTGTATATAGGGTATGAATCATTACCATACTTACAGTTAGAGTGATTGACAGCAACGTATTAAAGGTTTTTTTTTTTAATAAATCAACATAAGAATAAATTATGTATATAATTATTACAATAGTTAATTATAATGAAAGAAACATTTCAAGTTTAAACAAATAAAAATTTTAATTACTTTAGTACCTACTAATAAATTACATTAACTTGGTATGAATTACCATTTTTAATGGAAATTATCCCTTTGCTCCAATAAATTGAAAAAGCTTTCAAAACATAATTGAAAAGAATTTGCAGAACTGAAACAAAAAATCTTTTCATTTATCCCTATATTTACTTTAACTGTATCTATAGTAATAACACATTCATATGTATACAAATAAAAAAAAATTCAAAGTATATACTGTCACTTTTGTTTTAATAATGGACAGAACAACCAATCAAAAAAATTTAATAGTAATTCAACTTTAGATTGAAACCCTCGAAAGTAGATCAGTTCAAAATAAATTACAAATAACCGAAATAAAATAAAATTAAAGAACGTTGCCATAGGAATAAGTTAAATGGACAAAACAGAAGCTTTCGAGCTCTGCATCCAGTAAGAAACAACAAGTTTCAAAGGCAGGATTGAGCAAATAAACAAAACATGATAATGATAAGGCAACTCGAAATGCTGAATAAGATTTGGATAAGATTTGCTGAAGTTTTTGGCAATTTTTAATGATGTATGTTTCTATTTTCTATATATGAAGACAAAATGTGACTTTGAGTGCTTAGCACACAAAATAGCATATTTGCTTCTAATAATATAATATATTATTAATTAGCTATTTATAAATATGAAACCAATCACTTTGATGGCTATTATTTTTTCTAACTATTCGTCAGTAAACCTACATCTAACAAAAATTAACAATAAGCACTTATAACATATGTGGGAGTCTCTAATAACGACAATAATAATATCCTGTTTCAGACAATTCTCGCTCATCTCATCTCCATCCCATTCCACTCCTAATTCCAAACGGAAATTAAGGGCGGTTTCTAGGAAATAGGTTCGGCGTTATTACCCCACTAGATGCTAATAGTGAAATAATAGCACTACTGTACACCAGTGGCAACCAAAGTGTTCTTGACAATAACGATACAGCGTTGTGTGCGTTACTGGCCAAGGGCGAAGCATATGGAAGGCGGCAGTTGCGGTGGCGGAGAAGACAGGGGGCGGCATTGTTTCAGGTAGCGGCAGATACAAATGGCGGCACCCACCCACCTGTGGCTAATGAACATGCGGGAGATTTTACGCAACCCTGGGATTTTGTCGCCTGACGCACCGTTGAAGTCTCCAAGAGAAAATAATATTTTTCACAATTACAACAGCATTACTTGATGGCATTTATATCAGTAAAGTTATTAAAACCAATAAATATTGTTGCTTGTAATTTCACGACATTGCCATACGGATTCATGAATATTCTAATAACTAGTGAAACAACAATATAAAGTTAAATATCATTTGAACAATAACAATAAATACAAGCTAGATAATCATAATAATTATAACAAGAATATTCAACGTTAAATGGGATTCGCTACACAATTTACATATCTAAATGCACGATTAAATACATACAATTAAAAGATGATATGCATTAATGTTAATTTATTCATTTCAAACGATTTGAACGTCTATTGCATTAAACCAAATTATTAACGGGCATTCATCTAATACTTATTTATTTTACATACACCATATTTCACATTCTTCCAGATTGTTTTTAGGATTTGTTTCTGATATTTTTCTACGTGCTTTTAATTTCAATTTTAAAATAAAATCATACGCTAGGAACAAGTCATACGTGTTCAGTTGGTTTTATTTGTATAAGAAAGTAGTGTGGTACCCACACCAGATTTTGTTTGCTTCTTTTGACAAAACTGAATTATATGTTTAATAAACTAATTTAAGTTGCTATGGGAACACACAAATAACAGAAACTGTAATTATTAATCATTGAATACAGATTCACATACCGATAGAAAAATTTGAAACTTACGGAATATTACTTAAAATTGTAATATTTTTTTATTACATTTCTTTATAATATAGGTGCTAAGAAACCCATTGTAGCACAGCGCATCTTCAGATCTCTAATATTTTTCGAGATACGTCGATTTTGGGTATTTTTCGAAGTGCAACTTTAAGGGCCTGTAATTCAAAAACTACACGAGATATCTAAAAATTCTCTTCAGTTTAGCGTTTCTGGTGCCTTATATAACAAATTAGCAAATTTTTAAAATTTTGAATTTTTTTTGTATTTTTGATCAAAATTTCGATCGGCGATAACTCGACAAATATTAAAGATACAGATTTGCAGTGTTCACCAATCGATTCAGCTCGTCGAAATACATAAGTATGCAAAGTTTCATAAAAATCGCTTTACGGGATGGAAAGTTAGAGCAAAAAGCCTGAAAATGGCGTTTTTTGTCCAAAAAGTCAACCTTGACGTTTGGCCTGAATTTGGCTATTTTCAGACTTTTTGCTCTAACATGTCAACCGGTTGTCTGAATTCTCTGAAATTTTCAGGGTTTATGTATTTCGTCGAGCTGAATCGATTGGTGAACACTGCAAATCTGTATCTTTCATATTTGTCGAGATATCTCCAATCGAAATTTTGAAAAAAATTCAAAAAAATTTCAAAATTTTCAAAATTTACTAATTTATTACAAATAGCACGAAAAACACAAAACTGGAGAAATTTTTCGATATCTTATATAGTTTTCGAGTTACACCCCCTCAAAGTTGCTCTTCGGAAAATATAAAAAATCGTCATATCTCGAAAAATATTACAGATATGACGATGCGCTCTGCTGCAATGGGTTTCTTGGCGCGAATATTATAAAGAAATGTAATAAAAAAAATTTACAATTTTAAGTCATATTTGAGGAAATTTCCGTATTTTGATAAATATTACAAATCAGTATATTTTGATAAATATAAGACATTACGATGCGTACTACAGCAATGAGTTTATTCATGTTTAAATTATACATAGTTCAATTCATACAAGCAAATCTATTATCCCCACTTATGGCATATATCGTAATGTTATGTACATATATCAATTCAAATACATTACGATCAAAGCCTAGCACTTTGAGTAAATTGTGGAATAGATATCTCCACAAGCATTCGATTATCTTTATAATTAAAAGCACCAGAATGTAAATTCGTCTGTTCGTCGACGTCGTATGCCGTTAGCATGAGGATGTTTTAAAATTCAACCGAACAAAAGCTATTTGGCCGCTTATCTGTTCATTTCCGTATTAATACAAATTACGTACTAAATCTGCCTACCATTGCTTGCAAGCGGCATGTAACTGGCCTCGTAATCAGATCTACATATCCGGTATTAAAAAAGACTTAAGCGGATTAAATTGAAACGCATATCAAGATTAAGGAAACAATGACTGAAGGAAGACCAACACTTCTTAATACTTTTTTCATGACTTGTCAGTTTCTGTGAAAGTCTGTTGGCGGATCTGGAATCAGCGGATTATCGACGATGAAAGATTTAATCCGGAATGAAAGTATTGTTTCTTTTTTATTTATTATCAATTACTTCCCTTGCTTTCTATTCCAATCGCTCGAAAGAGTTTTAATTATTATACACCAAAAAGCCAAACTAGTTTTATTTTTGTCAAATTATTTTCGTGATAGATATTCGAGTTTCTTCTCACGAAAACTATTTTATCATCAGATAATTACTTAAGTAATTAAGTTAAATAATCAGATAAGCTTGTATCATAAATTAACTTCTACTACAAGGACCCTTGTTAGTTAGAGTTTGCCTTAACATGAAATTGTTGTACGATTTTTCACAATGTAAGAAATAAAAATATCATGATCGTTACAGAACATTACACACCTACAAATTTTTGCTGCAAAGTTCATTGTGACTCACAAATTTAAATAAAATAAGATATGTACCGATGTAAAACATTGTAATAAAAACAGGAAAATAAAATATATATTTTTATTTTACAAAAAAGCAAAGCAACCGTACAAGATATATGATCGTTGATGAATATGAATGAACAATATTGTTTAAGGTGCTGTTAAGTTAATTTAATATTTAATTTTTACATAATGGTATTTATTCACAGGTCGTAAATCAAAGATTCGGCTCATCTTTTTACAATAATTACGTTTTGAAATGAATTTTCTCTAATAAATAACATGTAAAATCTGGCGTGGGCACCATATTACTTTCTTATACCACACAAATCTACTATTGATTGTTTAATAATTATGCTTGACACATGTTTATCATATATAAGAACAGATGTTTTAAAGCAATTATGATTATAGAAATACGAGCCCTGAATCATATCATTCGGCCAGTTAAAATCATGCAGAGGAAAATTGTTTAATTCACTATATTTACATCTTAAATTCTAGCATTTTGATTTCCCGCACATACATATGTGTAAGGGTGGTATTATGTTTATGTTACGAATTGATTAGATTTTGGGAACAATTCAACATCAGTAAATGGTTGATTATTTGAAGGCCTATCCGGGTTTTTGAGAATATCTTAGTAAATAAGTGAAATAGAGTAAATTCCATAAAATAAAAATAAAGAATAATATTACCTACAAATTTATTTGAAACATTTTTTATATTTTGCTGTCAGCGGATTCAAAAAAAGTGTTCGTGGTACCAGCTAATACCTTTGCGCCAAATGAAATTTTTTTGTTCGTAATTTTTGATAATTTGTTATTGTTATTTTTCATTAAAATATTCTTAAAAATAATACAATTTATATACAAATAAATTGAGTACAATTTTCCATTTGTAAAATCAGTACATTTTTTAAAAAAAGTCTTAATTTGGCCACCTGATATTATTCTGCGCTCGTATATTGTTTAATTTCTTCATATTTTCCTTCTAAGTGGATTGTACAACAAAGACAGATGGCCCAACAACTAGCTGTCTCTTTCGGCCCGCATTTTCAACGTCAGTTGGCGTTCCAGTATTATATTATTTCAGCGGTGAAAACGAACTCGGGGGTACTTAAAACATGAAGATTGACTATTTTGTTTGTATTTATCTACGTACAAGAAACTTAAAACCATGTTAATAAATTAAAGAAATTAATGTTTCACTATAAACTATAATTTACAAGTTCATTATCATAAACGTAACATTTTACATTATAAAACAAATGCATTGTTAACCAGTAACTAACAGAAACTGTGCCAGGACAATAAGCAATTATATTTGCAGAAAAAATCAGAGTGCAATATTGAATAATCCAGATTGACAAAGCTTGCTTAGAAACATGTCTGCGAGGCAGTGAAACCGAAAAAACTATCTTTTGTTCCGCCGACGGTTGCACAAACGGCGAACCTATTAAAATAGAAATTATTGAACTGCAGTAGCTGGCCGTATCTCAAACATGTCGGCGGTAATGGTATGCCTATGCTGCTAGCAGATTTGGGTGTGGCTGTAACCGTTTTTTCGCTACCCGGTTAGCTTTTGTAACCAGCTATTATTATTTATACTCCTGTCCTTTACTTGTTGAACTACTAACATATTGGTCATAGACGTCGAAGAAAAAATCTGCTGATTTAATTGAATTATTTCTTGGAACCCTCAAAGTTGATTGTTTTGTAAATTATGATTTTTAGGTTATAAAAGAGATTTATTTCAAGTGTAGGTTACGTATGATATATTTTACAAGACAGCAAGACAGGATCATAATTTTCAAATGTCGAAAGGGAATTTTTGGTACCTCTACGCAAAAAAAAGTATCGTAGAATTTACCGAACTCTTCGGTGAACAGGGGATATAATATATGTATTTTCTGAAAATTTACCAAACTTTTTTGAAAATACCTTTACTTGCTTAGTAAATAGCAATGTCTAGTTTCTTAAATGTAACAAAATTTTCAGAATGTGTATCTTATATTCTCAGCTCACTGAAAAGTGCGAAAAATATTACGGTACTTTATTTTTTGTGTAAGATTATATTGTTTTCATATTTTCTTTTTGCTCCAAACGATTACTTTGTTTTATGAAATGGATAAATACCGTGATGAATATTTAGTACGATAAATAAAGATTTTGGTATCAATCGAAAGATATTTTTCTGAATGAAACGATGTAAAATACATTACAATATAGTTGCAATTTGGTTCCGTAAATTAATTTTTAAACGTCAAATAAATAGCTTGGAAGAAATCTAAACAAAACAGACATAGTTGACTAAATTCATTTTCGATAAAAATTAAATAAATCGGAGAATTTTCAAAACTTTAAAATTAATTTACTGAGCCAAATTACTACTAAATTGTAATGTATGTTACATCGTTTGATTCAGAAAAATTATATCTTTCGATTGGTACTGCAATCATTGTTGTCCGGTAGAATACCGAGTAACAGCACGAAAAAAATACTAATTTCCCATGTTAATCTCCTATGTATACCTTTAAGACAGACACACGGTATATTTCATCCATTTCTATCAAACATTCAATGTGCATTAAAATGTTTTATTTCCATCAACTTGACCATTGCAATTGCTTGAGCTATTGTATAGAATTTGAAGTTCATTTCACAGAATATGGCAAAGTTATCTACCAAAGTACCAAGTGATATGAATACAGCAACAAACAAGGATAGTTAGCTAATTTTAATAATAGTTTATCTACAAATTTAAATAATTCATTCCCTGTAAGTAATCAGGGAAGAACTGGCAATTAAAAAACTAATTTCCCATGTTACACGGCTATGTATCGGCTTCCCCTGGACACCCAGAATTAACTAGAAGTATGTAGAAATGAATAATATATGCAAAGAATGTAGTAGTAATAGTAATAGAAAAGAGCAGTTAATTCGCGTGCACGAATGAGTCAGGCCTGTGTGTGTCACCGTGTGATTATTAACACGTTCAATGCGAGAATTGTGTAATTATGGGTACGGACGACGCGTGGGTGGCAGAGAAATCTTACATCGAACCATTGTGATTTTTATCTGTTGGGCAATGTTATAATTTTACTGTTTGTATTGGCTAAATCCCAGGTAATGCATTAGTAATTAGGAAAGTAATGTTATAATCATGATTGTTGGTTTGTTTGATGTGAAAGTAAAAACAATTGAGAAATGTTTGACGGGTAAAACAATTGAATATGTTTGTGCGTCCCACGTAAATGTTGGAGTTATTGATTATTAGTTGATGTACGACTGACTTTTCGTAATCAATCCTATTATGATTTGAATTAGATTTTAATCTTCTACCATCTGTTAGGAGTGCTCTACAGAATTCTGTTTGAAGCTGGCACGGCGTTTTTCTCCCGTTTAATACCGACACTTTCTAACATTCATATATTATTTATAAATACTTGAAAAAAATATAAATTAACTATGTATCCTATTCCTTGGAGGTTAATACAATTGACAGGAAATAGAAAGAGCTGTTTTGTCTTGAGGTCTAAGATGTTTTCGTAAACTATTTCTACCGCCCGGGAGTTTCAGCTAATATCCAATATTTACAAATCTGTCATTAATGAATTACTATGGATACGTTATATATCACCGTACTGTTCCAGAGAAATGCAACATAGGTTGTGGAAGTATTTGATCTAGAATGTTCAGGAAATAAATTAGCAAACACATCATAAACATTTCTCAAACTATAACCATAATTGTATCAAGTAACCATTAGAATGATTTATTCTTTAGTAAACATCTTTAAAGTATGATACAAGCTCATTTGACATTGACATCATATATTGCATTTTATCGGGAACAGTGCTATGTATAACTGGTATCCATAGTAATACATTAATGACATAACAGTTATTTACATTGTAAGTACGAATGAGATGTTTCCAAATGAGGCGAAGAATTCATTAACAGACGTATGACTTACAACGGTTTATACATATTTGAGACGCATTTTTGGACGAAATATTGCTTTTTTTTTCTTTCTTAAAAACAATCGGATCGTTTAAAAAATAATGAAAACGACCAATTCTGATTTGTTTACATTTTTTACATTTTTCAAAAATGAATACGGATCTGGTAGAAAAAGTGACATATTCCCGGACGATGGTGGAAATGCAACACTAGGAGTCCCGGAAGTATACTTTTTTTCGATCGGTTTATATACAATAATTAGTTTTTTTTTTTTATGAAGATGAGAGGCGGACTAACTACTATGGTCATATGCCGCCTCATGAGTGGATGAGTATGAAAGTATGTGAACAACACAAACGACCATGCTCTTCAGTGGGATTCGAACCCACGACCCCTGGCGTGCTAGGCTAGTGACATAGCCACTACACCACAGAGATCGGCCAATAATTAGTTATTTTATATTTTATTTATAATCGTCAGACAACCAACAAGATATAAAAATATTGCGTTGTTTTGATAAAAATATCTGAGGATAGCGTTTCTATGATTTGTTTATTTATTTTCACAAGCGTCAAATTTATTTGAAAAGCTAAATCGTACGGGAATATTTTGCCAGTGTCCGGAAAAGATATTCCGGTACTGTTATTTATCGTAAACTAGTAACGACACTAAAATAGCGGGATTAATGCACTTTGCGGTTCGAAAACACACTAGAAGGACTCAGTTTTCGACCGATCGAAAAAAAAAACGACATTTTGGATTAAATCCTATTAAAATATTGCTTAGCAACGATACAGTACCGTATAAAAATAACAACCCTGTAAAATCCTATTTACTGAGCTGAAACCAATCCGATAGACACGCAATTGTGATACATCATAAAATGAAAGTAAATATTGCATCTTCACTGAGACTCACGGTATATATTTTTTTATTTTTGTGGTCATATTTGTGTTTAGAAGTATATTATTATCATAAGTTTAACTCCTGATGATATACTGTCATCAAGACAGCATTTTGATTGTATTTTAGACAACGAGCATTTCAATCTAGTTGTATTAAAAACTAATATATTGTGCACAAAAACTCTACCGATACGTTCCTATTTGGTGGTCCCCTATTTGAAAGATGAATTATGTTTTCCAGTGAAATACACGTATAAATTCCGAGCCAATTTAAAACCCATAAAAACAGTTGCAGTAAAATTAGATACACCTATGAAGCCACGCGACGGTCTGCAGCAAAAACAGCGATTTCCAACTTCCTGTGGTTTACCTGCTAAGTCCTCTGCCCACAACAACAAAAGTCCCTGTATTTTAGTGTCTTCAAGGCCAACAGCATGCACCGCGAATTCTTCCATAATTAATACTTCCAGCACCGATACGCGATTCCTCACAATCTAAACAAGGTGTGTTTAAACCTTTCATTAAATTAACAACCGCACAGCAGACCGCATCGGAGCCCGAATATTTTTCTTTTTGTTTCCAAAAATGATCGTAGGCAGAGCTGGTAATGTCAGTTTTATCCACAATAACAAAAGGCAGTCGCGCGTCTTGAAAAATCGTCCCGCTCGTGGCGAGAGTGATGTATCATTCCTAGAATGACGGTTCTGTCTGTTGAGTCTGTGTCTAGGCTGGCTAGTTTCGTAAGGCTACGTTGGCGAGCAGACGCAGGCCTGGCTTTGCCCAACAAGAAGTGAAGATAAATATGTCAGCATTGTGGAACCAAAATAGGGGATGATTTTATTGTTTAGCGTTGTGCGTTGATGATGCAATAGGTTTGGTTCAACAACAAACCAATAGACCAATTTTTCGATAAAAATAACCAGATGTGGCAACTACAGAAACCACCCAAATATATTACGAATTGCGTCAACATCTACTTGTACTAGTTCATTAATGTAACACATTAGAAAAATCTGATGTTGCCACCACATTACCTCCTGCCGTTCACTTTACATCAGCACATCCATCCATATATTCAGAGACGTATATAGACATCATCATGAAAATTGTATTTAAAGGACCCTAAAACGTGTTTATCTATTGAAAACTCACTATTGACTTTTTTGCATGATTCCTTTTCCCAAACCATTATTTCCTAATAATAACAGTTTTCCAAATAACTTCTTCCCAAAGAAATAAATTTTGGGAAATTTACAAGTTTGGGAATTACTTTTTTTGTGAAAAATTTATCGTAAAAAATGGATTGGGAAAAGTGTACTACAATCAGGGGAAGGTAATAATATTGCAAGTAAATAAAAATGAATTTGTTTTTACCACAGATTATAGAATCAACAATCGCGGTTTCTGAAACTACTCTTCGCAGGAACGCATATCGGTTTGTTAACCTGCACTCAATATAGGATAGAATTATTATCTGTTGTTCCCGAAAGATCCAGTGACATTCAAATACGTTCTTGACGGTTTCACCGTTTGTAAACAATATTCCTCTTGCACGGTCTTCAGCTAGTACTGCTCTGTGGTAGTATGTATACTGGATTACGTGTCCGTATCCATGTGTGCGTATGTATATGTGTGTGTGAGTGTGGGTTTCCTCAGCCTCGTTAGATCCATTGTTCTTGTTAGAAAGTCGTTGTTATTCATTGATGGAACGCCAAACACAAACGCCACGCGGCTTCGTGGCCGGATCTCTTGATATTCTGATGTTCTGATGGACACACATCGGATGAGGATGAGGATGAAGATATTAAATTCTGATTGATATATTTATTCAGTCGTATTAACAAATATTACATAGTCGTTTCTAAAATTCCCAAAATTATTATACACTTGATAACCATTTAGATTTATCAGTTTCAGCCAGAAATCTAATATCTAAAATTGAATTCAAAGTGGTTAATGTACATAGTGGCTTAACACACCTATGGGGTAACGTCGCTTCTTATAAAGTTCTCTAGATCCTTTTATTAGGGAGACTCAATCTCCGTTTCTTTTCCTTTAAGTCCTTGTAGTTAGATTTCTTCATATCTTGCTATCATTTGTTTTACTTTCCAGTTTTTAATTCCTGGTGCTTTTAAATCTTACTTTATTTCCTTTAGCCATGTTAATCTGAGTCTACCTCGTCTTCTTCATCCTAGTCTCCATTCTACTTCTGGATAATTGCATCCATTTTTTCTGTTTTTCACATATGTCCAAGCTATCTGACTCTCCGTTACTCAATCTTTTTCACTCTGTCTTCTCCTTCCAACTCTTGTTCTATTTCATACTTCATTCTCATTCTGTATTTGTTTTCTAATATGGTTCCTATTATTTTTCGTTTCATTATTCTTAAATCTTTTATCTGTTCTTTGATTTCTGCTACTCTTTCTCCTGTGTGTGTTAGTATAACGCCAAAAAAATTATATTTTTCAACGTGTTCGACTTTAATAAATATCTTTATTTATCGGTTGCCAACGGTTTTTCCAAGTGATTTTATTTTTCTCTGTGCTTCATTTATTTTTAATCCCATATCCTTCTCTGCACATTGTACATATTAAAAAGAAGTAAATATACCGTCAAACTATTTACGTATTATTGGATGTGCCACTCTGCTTCAAGTATATCTCGATGAAACCACCAATTTACGGCACCCGAAAATGTCAGTACAGTTTTCATTAAGGCATGAGCCAAATAACAAAAATCCATCGGAATATGCTGAAGAGCCTAAGTGCATGAGAAATGCAAAGAATCCTGACTAGCATCCCCAGCCATCACCCATACAAACATCTCCAACTGCGATCCAATCAAACATCTCAAACAACCGAACAACCAACAACTGAAGAACTCGAGTCAGAACTCCGGAGCAGCAGAGTCAGTGTTGTTCGTATTCGTACCCGGCACATTATCATACACCTGCAAATCGTCCGCCATTATTGTGTTACATCCATCGAACACCAGCGGGAAGCACAATCGCCGGCTTCAGCCTCTCACGACGCGCCGAACACCGCTCAGCATAGGTTATCCGTCGTGCTAATCTCCCATGCCTGACTGACTAGTACAGCAAGTCAAAGAAGTACTCAGGCTTGGAGGTACGTTGCGGATGAAGGAGTGAAGAGTTCGATGACTGGGCTCGTCATATCGGGACGGAGATGCACGGAGTTTTGACGAAGCCCCCCGGACGCCGCTGTTGATTTCATCGTTCACTTTTTGTTTTTGCCGTGTTTTTTGTTTCCGCTATGTATGAGCACTCTGAGGAAACTATGGGATTGTTGAAAGTTGAAGTTTACGTTTGCGAAATTGATGTGTTCTTCATTTTTTTGCATTTTATAATTTGCTATTTCACAACGAAGAACTTTAATTATTAGTACAGTTCTGAATTAGATATACAGGTGACCCATTTTTAAAAATCCATAGATATGCCTTAAGAAATAAGTATGTTCCGAACAAAAGCTTGATGATTTTGATGGGGGCATCCCATTCTGTCAAAAATTTTGCACCTCTAACCCAGTGGGATAAATGTATAGGTCAAGTATTCACCGATTGTCTGAAACATTTTTGCCAAAAATAATTTTGTCGATTCTAGCGCCATCAGTTAGGAATTAATGAAATTCGTCAAGTACACCTTACTTAATTTTGACGTTCTATCATAATATGCAATTAAGAAGGGTGTTCCCATTTAATATATCAAAGTTGTCCCCCGTAAAATCATCAAAGTTTTATTCAGAACATTTTTTCGTGCGATCTCTATTCCTTGAGCTTTCCTGTGGATTTTATAAAATGAGTCAACCTGTATATTTTATTATGATAATTATTATCATTTTACTCATTTGTTGCCATTCGTCCATCCGTCTATCATCTTCAGTTTTGTGCATTTATTGTTAAAGTTGAAAACGTGTTACTGAAATATAATACCTCACAATTTTAATTAAGGTAGTAATTTTTTATTATGCTTAAAGCATTATTTTGTCTCTATTCACCAATTATATAAATTCATTTGTCACTAGTTTTTGTAACATGTCTAGCCAAACCTGGTATAATATTAATATTATTTTGTTAATTGTAAAGGTTAATATGAAAGAACAGATCATCCTGAATATTTGCCAATAAATAAATATTTATTTATTTCATTTCTGGTAGCGAGAATACATTATCGTTTTATATCCCAAAACAGAAAGGGTTGCTTAAACCTATAAACACATTCAACCAGCAATCAATCTCCTCCAAAAATCCTACGGTCGCCTCGTCCACATTCATTGTTTAATTCTCTTTGAGTCATTAATTTACACAATAATCAATTATATCTGTCCATGTATTTTGAAAATGATCACATAATGATGCAAAAACCTTGTTTAAAATCAGAGAAATGTGTAATCATTATTTTCATCTCTAGATGCTTATAGTACTAGCAAGAGCTATCACTAAATAAAAGGAATTAAAGTATTTAAAAATAAGTTAGAAATAATTCTCAGATATATTTATTAGAAATGGCGAATTAAAATTTAAATAAACTGGAGTCGTAGATAGTCGCAACATTCCGACAACTCAACATAAAAGAAAAATATCATACATGTATTATTAACTATTATGACGTGCTATAAAGTTAGAGGCATATGCTAAATTGATACCTTATTACGGATTTACTATTTTTTGTAGTGTATTTTAGCCTTGAAGTGTCAGCGCTAGTTTAGCGATATTTATAGCGAGGTAAAATGATTTGAATATTTAATATATTTGCGCAAATGAAGTGTATCTTTATAAGGTATAAAAGAGAAACTACCCATAAAGCGAGATAGTTAGACGATCATTTTGATCTATTTTGCAACTTAAGCCTCCACATGGCGGAGTAAACATTGCACGATTATTTGCATAACGAGATATCTCAACGGGGGAAATATATTTATTCACTGCTACCAATAAGCATTTTCCCCCAATTACGGGGAATTGCTCCACGATGCAATAAATATCCACATCCAGTGAAAGTAAAACTATATCAGCAGGAGATTGAGTTTTTCAAGTAGCACGAATTACTTTAATAACAAAGTAAAATAAATTCCGCGAAACGGCAAGAGCTGATCACGACATTAACTGTACTGAACGATCGTTTTCTACATTTCTAAACGTAAACGAACAAGTGATATGCAAAAGGGCAACTCAACAGGCAACAGAAGTTGAACAGTTGGAGTTTGTAAAAGAGTACACTCCCATGAGCGTGCCGAGAAGCTACAGAGTTGTGAGTTGCAACGGCTCCAAATTATACACTTACAGCGGCCACATCCACAACAAGCATTTTAATTATGAACTCTACGTACTAGAATAGATAGCCGGATACTTGTAAAGCAGAATTTTCATACGCAAATAATAATCTTAAATACGGAAAATATCTTCAGATACTGTTACCTCTAATAACTACAAAATAAAGCGAAAAGCTTGGATATCTTAGCCACATATAATATTCCCTATAACTACTATAATTATGAGATGGCATTTTGCATTTTGAAATAATGCCTGATCCACTAAAATCATTTTGTACATAAAATACGCCTACAAGAGCAACTGAATCAACAAGACAGAAAATTTAGAAATTCGTAAAGAGCATATTAAGAAACTCAACAACAGGAGCAATAAAAATATTATAGAAAGAAATCTTCGAAACACATATCTGATGATAATCTGTATATGATAACTCAATACCTTAAAAAAGGTGCTCGAAAAGTTAGTGAGACTTGAATGAACTTCGGAAATACAAACTTGTAACAATTAGTTATGTGAACAAATTTTGATTATTAATAAATGATTCTAAACAAGAAAATAAAATATTCTTTTTAACTCGATGAGTTAATTATAGTTTGCGAGGGATTAATTATTTAAAATTAGGAGAAGGTTTACATGACGTAGTTTTGGTAGGAGGAAGATGGACATATTTGAAGAAGAACGCGATATCTATAAATATCACGTAATGTAATTTTATATATTGTATATTTAATGGTAGGTAGGTAAGTAAGCTATGCTTTCCATTAATATATAGTTTTATTCTAAATTTTTCCATGATATCAATTATAAGAAATTGTACTTACTATAACTAACTATAGTTTGTCTATATACAGACCCCGTTATCTCTATAGTTTAATGCAGTTCACGAAAAATATAAATAGGCTGACAACTCAAAGTATACTATACTAAATAATAAGGTAATTGGAAGATAATCAAAAAATATATAAATACATTCTGGTTTATTTTTTTAAATATTCTCGTATACATAGTTGTTTTAATTTCTTTAAGTTCTGTATAAAATTTATTAAAATACAATTTGATTATAACACGACGAAGATTTACATTTAGTAAATCGAAACTTTGTATTTTAATAAATTTTGACCAGAACTTAATCCTAAAATCTTTTTATTGATAGTATTATTGTTTATCCTGCGAAAACAATTGGTGACTAATCAATTATTCTGGCTGCTAATTTGATCTAATACCTTAAAGTTTTAATAGAAGAACGGCTAGGGCAGCGAAAAGAACACCTATATGAGGGTTAATTACGATTACGATATTGTCGTCACGGTGACAGATTCAAGAATCGTGATCTCCTAGAAATGCCGAGACCTGAAGGCCTATATATAAATTGAATGAACCCATCTTGTACTAAATGCTACAATACGGTGATACATTTGTTTTGCATCCCAAAGAAATTTTCCTCTCCTGCGCTGCTGCACTGTTCAAATCACCGCAGAAATTAGTCCGTGTACAATTCAACAACGTGTCCAAGTTTCCGCATAACGAACCCTAGGTTGGCAGCCAAGTCAAGCAGCAACAGTTGTAGCTAACAGCAACAGGACCCCCGTTCTCGTGTTATCATTTCCGCGTTTCCATTTCTTCTTTAGCGGCAGCTTTCTGTGTCGCAGTGTCTCTGCTCTGCCGTGGTTGCTCATTGTCGCAGTGTTACCGTTAGACCTGCACTTGTCTACCGGTGTTAGCGGTAAAGTCGTGCTCGAAAGAAAAGGAAGATTCAACAGAGGTACTGTGTACAAGTGATCGCCACAATGGTATTTGATAAGAACAGGTGAAGGAATAGTTACCTGGAATTTAGTGTACAAGGATTTCAATTCCGTTAGAATTAACCAAGTTCTCATTTACAGTTTTACTGAACTCAAGCCACTTCTACCACTCTTAATGCAAGAATTGTTATATCTGATTTCAATAGTACAAATAAAATTACTAAATTTTTGAAGCTTCTGGTGTTTAATTATTGGCAACTTTCTTGGAATCACTCTAATATATCTTCTTTCTGGGTGTCTTTTTAAGATCTTGATTATTAATTTATTTTCCTTAGCTATTCTCTGAAATCCTCACTGGACATACAAAATTTTCTACTTATCTTGTTAATTGTTAAAGAAGATGACGCTTCCTCTCTCTTCTGTCATTTGGTTGATGGCCCATTTCATAAAATTTATACCTGTCCTCTTTTTGCTCCTTCAAGAACTAAGCTTGTAGATAAACTTCAAGATTGGCATATTTCACCTAATCAACTGCTTATTTCCTTGACAGAAGAAAATAGCCTTAATAAACACATGTATTCTCCTCGAAAACTTTGCTATTCGTCTTACTACTACCTGAAGATTTATATATTTATTAATTTTTTTATACTATGTATTATTTACTTACTTCTTTCTTGTATATTATATATTTTTTAATAAAGATGGTAAGCTGACTAACTACTATTAGTCATATGTGCTTAATGAATGGATGATTGTGAATTTATGTGAACAACACAAACGATTATGCTCTTTAGTGGAATTCGAACCCACGACCTCTGGCATGCTAGGATAGTGACATAGCCACTACTTATTTTTTTACGAAGATGGGAAGCAAACTTAGGTCATATGCCGCCTCATAAGTAGATGATCGTGAATTTTATGAAAAACACAAACGAACATGTTCTTCAATGGTATTCGAACCCACGACCTCTGGTGTGCTAGACTAGTGACATAGACACTACACCACCGAGATCGGCATTATACATTTTTTTTTTCTTTGTACGAAGATACTTATTGGTCATATGTCGATTAAAGAGAAGATGATTGTGATTTTATGCGAGCAATACAAACGACCATGCTCAATAGTGGAATTCGAACCCAAGACCTCTAGCGTACTAGGCTAGTGATATAGCCAGTACACCATCGAGATCGGAAAATTATTATTTATTTTATTAACTTGTTACTTTGTTCTATTGTCATGTTATCCATTTTTGTTATTCGCTGTATTGAAGGGTAATTAAATCCCTTATTTTTAATAAATGCCTTTCTCTCTTAGTTTTTTTTTTACAGTTCATCCAAAAATTGTTAAAGTCTTGAACCAAGAACTTGTAGGTTAACAAGCATCGATATTTATCTCGTATCGTATCTAATAATTCGATGCTGTTAGATGAATTGGCTCCGCTTACTTATACGATCCAAACAATTTAATACCTATTTCAGTTTAAAACAAAAAATACTTCTTTCGACAGTTTTTGTCTCATAACTAACCAATTTTTATATTCATATAGTTATTAAAAATACCAGCAATAAATTTAGAAACAGAACCATGAAATTACAAGTATGATGAACAAAATTCCACAGTTGAAACGACGAAACGATCTCGCGAATACCCATCGGTGTGAGAAATAAATAATCGAATATACCAGAGCATGGAGTGTGTCTCTCTCTGGTGCGGATCCCAGCGAGTTTGGTGGAGTGAGATGGGTGGCTGGAAAGGTCCCGCGGTCACAAGCCTTGGCTGACGAGCCAGAACGACCTGCTGCTCTCGGCCACTTGGCGATATTAGTTTATTTGCATGCGGATTCGCCGCGTCATGTTCTGACTTACCGGTAATGGGATTAGCCGACACTTGCCATTCTGACCCCCGTCAAAATGACCTGATTCGAAAACGTATTACATCAGCTGGTCTGTGTGCTCTTGTTGCTCTGCGGACGTTCAATTCCAATTTAAATTTTAACTTCTTCTATTTACTTCCTACATATTTGAATTTGTTCCACGTGTTCATCCGATTTTATATACCATATATCAGGATCTGCTGTAGGCAGCGTACCATGTCCAAAGAAAACAAATCATCAAATATCAAAATTTCTGTAGGATTCAATTTTAATTTGGTATTCACCTTTCAATGTTTATAAGAATTTGCTTGAAAGTGTACAGCGTAGGTTACTGAAATACATAAGGGTTCAAAAAATTTTCATTTTTCCCCTACCAGGTTTTGATTAGTTTACTCTGCTTCTTGAATTTAATTTGAAGATTGTCGAGTTCCGTTATAATTAGATTCTTTTAAATCTTAAATAAAATTGTGAATAATTATATTGACACTCCAGTATTACTTTCAAAGTTACCCTTTCATATACCTTCCACTATATAACGAAATTTTAACGTATTTTATCTGCCTATTTGCAGAACAAACATATTGGTAAATCTCCATTGGTTTTTATGTGCAAAATGTTTAATAATATTACTTATTTTTTGAACATTGTTCTTTGGTTCCGTATTCCGTTGTTTTTTGATACTATTTTCATGATTTGGGTGTGTTTCTTGTTAAGAAATATATGTAATTATTATTAGAATATTTAAAAACAATTTTCAATTAACAATGTTACTTTTGATAAATTAATTGCGAGCATTATGATGTATGAAGTCGAAATTTGGGGTTAGAGAAAATAATGCAAAATAGAAATAATCCAAGAAAAATATATTAGATGGATACTTAGGTTAGACAAACAAACACCGATATGAGGAATAAACAAAACAGTATAAAATCAATATAGAAACACACAAGAGAGCAATGAAGTAGCAAGAAAAACTAGGAAGAACACCATAGAAAAGCCTCGCATATTATTGTTGGGTTAGAAATATAAAAAAAGAAGATGGCAGGAAAGAAACCAATGGGAAGTAATAAAAATAATACAAAGACAGACATTCAACGTGAGATGTAGAAAGATGAAGAAATCTAGATCAGAATATAATTAAGAAAGAAATGATAAATCGTCACAAAAGACATTGCACAACGAATATCCAGATGTTGATTGGATGAAGAGAGTGCATCGAAATAGTTGAAATATTTATACATAGTAATAGTTTTTTAGTATTATAAATAAATTAAATTACCACATAATAATATCAATAAAGATAATGCAAATTGGGCAACGACATGGCAGAGAGCGTTGATTCCGGTTCACTCAATAACGCAAGTTAAACAAGGCTGCCCGCGGTTAGTAGTTGGATGGGTGACCGCTTTGCGAAAACCTATACCAGCGAACACTGCGTGTCGTTGTCACACCACTGAAAACGAGGAACCGAGGCGGCATATAACTATGCAGTTGAAACCGCTTTACAAAAAAAAAGATAAAGCAAAAATTTAAACACCGCATATAATGGGTCACAATACTCTTGTATTTGAGAACACCAGTTCCAGATTTTCATAATTGAAGACTAATTGGAATCCAAAGAACTCGATAACTGAAGTTAACAAAACAAAATTTCGCAACAGGTCTTCATGTAGTAAAGCGGAAAATATCTCAGAACATAACAAGCACAAAACAAAACAAAAATCTTGCAGTCCAGTTTCCAGTCCTCGGCAACGAAGTCTCGAAGTCAGCGTCCAGTCCAGAGTCCAGCTCCAACATAATTACCAATTCCTTCTCGTCGGCGGTCACCAAACAAGGCAGCTTAACAATTCCTCAATTTCGATTTTACATAAATCACGAGTGCTGTGCACTGGCGACTTCGACTGGCGCAAACCGAAACAAAAGACGAACGCGAGGGAAGATCAAAGCTGCGGCCCATGTGCAGGACATCCGCGGGGTGGTGCGCGGAAGAAGGGCGGGTTAAACAGAAGCGAGTCAAGAAACCAACGCACTTAGGATGTTGGTTCTTGCGGATCGTTCAAAGTGAGTTTAAAAGTCAATTATTAGCAATGCCTTCGGAAGGGCAATACACTGTCCAATAATATACAGTTATTTTTTTATATAAATATTTAGATGGAACAATAAAATGAAGTGGTAAATTGTCTTCTCCTAACGACTGCTATTTAATAAAACAGGTATTTCTAATTGTGGTCGGAACTTAAAAAACTTTAAATTTCAATAACTCGTAAATTACAAAAGACTTTTGGATTAATTTCTGTAAAAATATTTTATTTAAATACAGAGTTTCAAATTATTCTACATAATTATACATCACGAAAAGAAATGAATAACATAGTCAAGTAGGACCAGTAACTATGTGAACAAATTATGTATGACTTATAAAACAGAGGAACCTTGTCTTGTTAAACTCGTAGCCTTCATTTGGATTTTTTTTTATTTACCTACTTTTTTATATTATTCATTTGTTTTCCTGTTAAAAAATTAGGAAGAATAATTCGAAACGTATTTAACTATAACATATTTATAGATCTTATTAAGTCTTTTATATTTTAATTCCGAAAGTTTTTTTCAACTTATCAATAACTTTTTTTACCTTCCGTAAACATACAGAGTGTAACAGAAAAAGCGGGCCATAGATAGAAATAGTTATTTGTATATCAAGGCACTAAAGTAAAATTTTATATTACGAATATGGAATTTATTCCCCGAGGCGACAGCCGACGGGAATAAGCCATGTGAGTAATAAAAAATAATTTAGTGCCGAGTTACACATTATATTTTATCCGAAATCGTTAAATTATTAATTAAAAATATGAATAAATAGCATTATGCATTTGTAAAACGTCAGCTAGCTGTTGCGACGGGGATGGCTATGATAACAAAAGTTCTGTAAAAGTGTCAAATTTGATTATAATTTATTTTTTGTATTCTTAGACGTGTTCTGCATGTGATCTGCATTAAATCCAAAAAATTATTATCAAAGGTAAATAAAAAATAAATTCACCAATATTATACAATAATTTGTTTGTTGTTTTAGGTTTATAATTCAAGTTTGACATAAGAGTCTGTGAAGTAAAATTTTGACATAAGAGCCTGTAAAGTTTAAGTTTATCTACTGTTTTGTCTAACTTCGCGTAGCAATATCATATACTGTATCGAATTCGGAAAAAAACAGTTATTTCGTGCGAATTGCTTCCCAAATTATTTCAGACAAAAATACTTCAAATAAATGTTGGGCTTAAAATTCTGCATTTAAATCAGTAAAACTATGGGTTTAAACTGCAGAAAATAAATATAAAAATTTACAAAATTTTACTATTTAATAGTGTTCGCCATAGAATAAAACAAAATGATATATAAATTTGTAAAGTTTTCCTATCAAATATTTTGACATTATTTTAAAAAGCAAAGCAAACACTTGATAATGTCGGGATCCTGGGTATAAGAAAAACAAATGTTAGCATTATTGTTATTATGTCCAGTTGCACTAACGAAACGATATGAATTTCGTTTATGTTAATAAATAAAGGCATAAACCAAATATCGCATTAATAACTATTCTAATTGATAATATCAAAATTATATATCACTTACATTTTTTAAATTGGTTGCTTGAATATTAGATGATCAGGAAAAATTGGTACATACCTGAAAAAGAAAGAAAAATTTGTTTTTTTCGAGCATAATATTGTGCTTATAATAAGAGTTCAAGTAAATGAAGATATAATTATTTTAATTATAAATAATGAGTACAAAATGAAGGACAAATATGTCAAAAAATTAAAATAAATATCGTTTAATCGCATTACCAAGATATTCAAATAAATTGGTTTTGGATTAAAGATTCTGAGTAAATGAATCTACAAGCAATTAAATATAAAAATGTACATTTACGCAGTTATTATTAAAAGCTTATAAACGAAAATAATTAATTGCTTGTCAAGAAACTATTAATTACCCCTACCACTTGTGATTTAAAGAATACGCAGAATAATTACGAAAAAAACTTTTGAATGTTTTTTTATTGGTTTAATAACAAATACGCCCTGAAACTTATATTTAAAATGTCAGATTACATTTTTTATAAAATATTCTTATAAATACATGATTTATACCACATTAATTCAAAAATGCTTGATTTATACTATAATCATTACGAGGTTTTTCTGCGATAATCGTTCGCTAAAGGTGAGCTTGCATCGGTGACACAGGCGGAAAGTTTTAAATCACAAGTGTTGACAGTTCTTATTAATTCCTCTTATAATTATCTGGCTACTTATATACAGATTGTATTACTTGAAGGCTCTGTAATTATCAGTTTCAATACAGGTAATATAGATCTGCGCTTGCGTTTGACATTATCACTAACTTGTAATTACAATTGTCCCTGATAAACGCCTTAATTAAATTAGCAGCGGTACCTAAACATTCACTAAATGATTGCATATTTATTTGTTCACTTTCTCTTGCTTGCATTCTGCAATGTAAGTATTTTACACGCCTATGAAATACTAGACAATTTATATTTCAATGCCATACAATATGAATACTTTTAAATTCTGGTTCATCTGAAACATCATTTTTGTCAATTTGGTATTGCATAGACTCATACAAGAAAAATAATTAGTTTTTGTAAGTGGATGTACTCATTTTCCTTCATTACCTTGACAACGACAAATCGTTTACATTCAGCAAATTATCTTACCCAATGCCACTCAAGGTTTTGTTTTTCGTGACGCCAAACTTCTATTTCTTTCACTCAAACTTAATTGTTTTGAGACAAAACGACATGAGAAATTTAACATTGGGCAAAATAATTTTTTAAGTCAATCACTCCCGTCAGTTGTTTCCAAACAACATTTTCGTATTAATAGTTTGTCCCATAATATCTAAACCTCTTTTGGTATTAAAAATTAACGTAAATTGTTTGCTACAAGTGCCTGTTGCTATAGTCCGTTCGGAAATGAGCTGGAATAATAAATCAAAATTTACATTTGGAACAATACTTATTTCTCCAACAACATTTAGATAATACCTTCTAAAGGGTAACATAGAAGAAGATATAAGTTTTGATAGGGAACTAAAACAGTCAATATCTATCAAACTTAGTCTTTTCGAATTCCCTTTAGCAATCAAGTATTGACGCACAATTGGAATTTCTTTGACGGATTGACTCATTACTTTAGCTCATTTCTGAATGAATTATAGAAAGGTAATTGATTAAGAGTATCTATAGTTATTTACTTTACAAGTGGGTAAAATAAGGAATTATCCACGAGACCACGAGAGGAATTTTAGCACACGAAGCCGAAGGCTGAGTGTGATAATTTTATCGAGTAGAATTTATTTATTACTCCAGCTCATTTTCGAATAGTCTATAGTTATGTTGATGCTTAGATATGGCATTATTTGTTTGATAATCTTTCATTTAATTTCTAGATTGCATTAATAATTTTATTACGAAAGTTTGTGAAATATATTATTGATTTATTTTATTGTAACACCGTTCTACAATCAAATCTTCAAAGGGAAAAGGCATTCAAACAAAATATTTGTCGAGGTATGGATATTATTTCGAGCAATTTTGCTAACAAATGCCCTCGTATTCATGGCGAAATATCATTCGTCGTCCAATTAAAACCGCCGTCTCTGTCGTTCCGCTGGCTATAAATGGTGATTTCCCATTGTTGGGCGCCTGATCGCATTACCTTCCAGCTTGTTAGCATTGCGTTATGACGATCACTGAATAATATAATGCATCTCCACGACCACGACTTCCAAGAGGGCTGTGAGAGATGCCGGCCGATCACGCAAGGGTCCCTGTGCCTCTCTCCATCGCACATGCCCAGGAGGCGGCACTCAGAGAGAGACGCAGCGTGGCGGTGGAAGAGTAAGTCGCAAACGAAACGAAAAGTTGAGGTTGATCAGCGAAAGCGGTGTATGAAGACTTTATAAGGAGCCTGAAATGCTTTTGCTTTTCATAATTGATTAGGCGTAGCAACCGCCAACGCAAAATGGAAGAAAAGATATTAATTATTAACACAATATGTAAAAATTATATACATAATGCACATGTCTCGTGTGAATCTTAAGTTAATACCCTGCATTGAGATTGAAAGAGAAATACCACAAACGTTTTATACTATTTCAATTTCATCTACATAGACCCAAATTTTCGAAAATGTAGGTTGTTTTTACTTCTAAAAAATTCTGATCGACATTAGTAGCGATATAAGCAGGGGATTATTTCAAAAGTTTTCAAATGCCTTCGAAAATTATGAAATTTATATTTTCTTTGTATTTAGAAAATAATTTGAATTAGTTATTACCTCCAGCTTCACCCTCTAAGGAAGGTAGAGGAATCATACCGAAAGTTCGGTAGTAAGTTTTCAATGCATAAGCACATTTTTAGAGTCCTAGAACACGATTTTAAAATATTCGCGATGATGTCTATGCTTGTATGGATGGATGGACATGTGTGTGAATTTCTGAAGTTTCTCAAAAACTGTTGAACTGAAAATATTTTATATTTTACATTTATATTCCTTTAGAATGACCTGGTTATTTTATTTAAAGCCCTATCAAGTTATTTTGAAATATCTTAGTTAGTTATGGTTTTTTTGACAATTTATGTTATTAGAATAGGTATATCAAATGTTATTACTATATACAATTTCTGTTTGAAACACTTTTCTCTTACCAGCATCATTTAGGAATTGCAATACATTTAAGAAATATTGTATATTTATATATTTATTTAAATCTACTGCCCTGTGATTTTTGTAAAGAAAAAAACAATAACGTATGAAAAATGACATTTTTGAAACATGTGTCATTCTTGGAAAGTACATTTTAAAGAGGGATAGATGCTTCTTCGTTTACTTCCCAACACTTTTTTTTATAAAATCTATTTCTTTGTTCATTTTATTTTTATTTCTATTTTAAGTATTTGTGTTACAATTTTATTTTAAATAGGTATTTATATCATTCCTAGAACATTACAAAATGTAAAATACGCCATTCTCCTTTCAAGCATTTTTGTTGTTGAAAAAATAATTTAAAAAATTACGGGAGATAATGTGTTTGTCTCATTTTTAGTTTTAAGGCGAACATTTGATCCTCAATTCAAATCCCACAGCCGACAGTTAATTCTTTCTATATTCGAATTACTCTACCCGGTTAGTTGTTAAATTACAAAACAACCATAGGATAAACCGAATATAATTTCCCATGAATTTAAGTACTTTGTATGTAAATACAATTCGATAAAACATTCAAAAAATAACGAGTTTGCGTATACTTTTTTCTCTCCGACAATTTTGACAACACAATTACGTTCAGGTGATAAGCACAACAGCTGTCCTCCACATCTGAAGACCTACCACCAACAGCAGGTGCTAACAAGACACAGAATAACAAATAACTCGTGAATTTCCATTGGCGAATTAAGTTCGGGCTTAAATCCCCCTGAATGAAAGTCAGCGCCGTGTGGTGGCTTAGCGAGGTACTAACGAATTTATTATCCTGTATGAGCGAACATAAAAACTAATCCGATGATATTCTTTTACAAAAAAGTACTTTAAATTCATAACAAAAAATTCCTCCGGCAATAAAACAATTTACTTATCGTTACATTAATCACCAGTAAACGCTGTGCTCACGAAAACCGCGCTGAGAAAAACACACAGAACCTGGACCCAGGGCCGTACCGATTTATTGACCTCAAACGTAATTTCTTCAGAAGAAATGCGCTTGTTAACATTTTAAGTGATGTATGATTTTAGAAGTGTACGGCAGGCACTGAAATATAGTAATACTGGAACGCTAACTTGTAGGCTTTTATGAAAACCAAAAACCAGAAAAATAATATTTAACAGTGTATTTTTCCATTATTTGAAAATTCCTTTAATTTAATATACATTCCTATTATTATATTAATTAATTTTTATATTAAACATTTTATTTAAAAAGTTGTTGTGGGCACTACAATACCTCCCGCCATAGATTTCTTATCAAACATTACCGCTATCAAGAAACACTCATCCCTTTATTTAATTTAGTTTTCAATTATGACACGCCAAAAAGTTACATTACATTAATGTTTCAAACAACAATTCTATATAATAATATTTGAAACATTATTCTGATAACAAAAATTGTCAGTAATAATATAACAAGAGAGTGAGAATAAATTGAAAATAAATTGACAGATCTTTCGAAAACTTTTTGCCAAATGGCAACAAGTTTGAGAAAGATACTGGAGAATTATTTTCTAATTTATCGAACTCTTGAGTTATATTTAATTAGATTATATTTTGATATCATCATCAGGCACGCCACTAAATGTATCTTTTTTGCTCATTTTTTACTTGTGTTGATAACTATCAGACATTTGTCAACAAAAACCAAAAAGCTACAGAGATTATTCCCGGGAATGATCACTAGAGCTTTATTTTCAGTATAGTAATGACAAGATTGTTTAAAACGCAGACACGTGACATACAATGAACATTTCATTGGTTTTTAGAAACATCAAAAAATAGTCAGTACCCTTAATTTACCGAGATATTTCAAAATAACTTGATAGGTCTTTTAAGTTAACTACCACTTTTAGTCATTGGATTACCACCAAAAACTAATCAGTTCTTCCCAAGGGTATATAGTTGATATATACAAAATATCAAAATTTTCAATTTAGCAATTTTTGAAAAACCGTAACTCCAGAGATCCACACAGACAGTCATACACACATAGACATCAACGCGAATCTATTAAAATCATCCTAAAACGTACTCACTACCGAACTTTAGCATGACTCCTATACCTCACTTTCTGGTATGTGCCGGGAGGTAAAATTTTTTTTTATATTCTCTCATGTACTTTCTAAGCGGACTGTACAACAAAGACAGGTGGCCCAACAACTGGCTGTCTCTCTTGGCTCACATTTCTAAAGTCAGTTGGCGTTCCAGTATTATAATATTTCAGTGACGCTTTTCCAGCAACACAGTGAGAAAGTTTTTCTCATAGATATATAAAATTCTTCCACATTTATCACGTCTGCGAGCCGGCGCTCCGCTTAACAACACCGCGCCGGGCCCCGAATTTTCAACAGAGCAGTTATAAAATTCATTAAACCCGGAGCCGCATATAAATAACGATTTCATAATTCTCTTTTCAACCGGGTCTGATTCACTACGACAAACAGGTTGTAAACATTCCGCGGACAAAAAATACAAGCATTACTTAATATAATATTTATTTCACAGGCTCAGTTGTTCTCTTGCAATGATAGCCGCACTGAGCTCTTTGATATCTTCAATTCGGCCTCTCCTATTTCAAACACTAATAATAAATAATATTGCTCTGTCCCCTTATTGTATTCCACCAGATTCATTGACTGAATGTTTTACTTGAAAACTTGCATTGGCGAAGTTGCTGATGGTCAGTCAACCTACAATTGCAAGAGATAACTTAGACCCATCTGCGGCCGTTTGTCAGAGCTACAAATTATGATTATTATTTCGAACTCTAGCAGAATAAAACACTTGCGCTGCCTGAAATTTCTGTTTCCTTCTCAACACCACAACAATCACTTCATCTACTAGATTTGTCTCTTTGCTTGCCAATTGTTCTAACTCTCTACAATTATGACTTAAATGTGTTATTATGTAGCCGAAATGCTTGAAACTTTTCTTCGGATTTCACACCTGAATTTATCAATGTGATATTCCTTATCTTCTTTTCGTTATGCTTCTTCACCCACAGAATTATTTGTGGACGCGATTATTTTGTTGTAATGTCAATGTTTTCAGAACTTTTGTATTGTTAAAGACTATTTTACCATGGTATAAGACAATAATAATATATTGCATGTAAGCTTGAAGCGAAGAGAGTCCGACAATTACATGCGAAGCACCCAAAGACACATTTACTCGGAATAACACATGCTATTTTTTCTTCAAACATAGAAAATAGAATTATAAATCATTAAAAAATGCTCAAAACTTCAAAAGATATTCTGTCTTGTCCAGCATTTCTAGTTGCCATAGAATGTGTTGTTTTGTTATTTTTGTTTATTTGTTTCATTTTTAACTGTCATATTATTGAATTACAACCTAGCTATATTTCATAATATTTTACTTTGTCCGCCACCGGAGTAGAATAGTTGCCAATTTTACGCCGGCGGCGACAATATTGAACTTCTGCTTGTTAAATGTTACATAACAACGTACTTTTATGACGTTTGAAGAGAAAATATTTTTATACGAAAACTTAATCCCAAATTATTTTATATAATTTTCAAATATGAGTTCTGAATACTCAAATATTAAGCCGAAAATGGTTTCACAAAATTGTGACTGAGTATGTAGTATTGTATACATTTTTACATTCTCGTTTATTAACAATAGGGTTATTTATTGCTATTATGTGGGGAAATTAAAAGCAAACAAATTTAATCAGATACTCGTACTACATTATCAGAAACGTTAAGTACTGTTGGAATTGTGGCAAAATAGTTATATACAGTTGGTAGGCTTGGACTCCGGATGAGACAATATTTCACCATTTTAAAAAAATTATTATTAGCCAACGGGTGTTTGAGTATCTATACTTTGTGATTATAAATACAGTTTATTAATAAATGCTTTACAAATAGGAGTGTATTTTCCAAAATTTCCAGCACACCTAAGAAATTATCATTTTGGACGTTGTAAGCGACGCGAAACAACAACTTTTAATGTATGAGCACAAAAATAGTAAAATCAGAGTGTCTTAAGTCCACAACCAATCGATTGAATAGTTATTTATGTATCAAGGCACTGAAGTTTTACTTTTTATCAAGAATATGGAATTTATTTGCCGAGGCCCATAGGGCCGAGGAAAATAAACCATGTGAGTGATAAAAAGGAACTTCAGTGCCGAGGTATATATTAAATTTTATTTGAAATAAAAAATTAGAAAAATCTATAAAAAATAATTATATAAGTTAAATTTATACATCTTCATTTGTCAATTGAAACTGACAGTGTTGCCTACCTCGAACATTGAAGTTATCGTAAATAACACTCAAAATTATGTGTTTTCTCCTCAATATCTTCATCGGTATTAATTAGTTAATTCTTGTTGCATATATTGTTTATTTTACATATAAATTTACTGCAGTACGTCATATATTTGTCAAAATTATCCTAATTATTTTACGGTTGTCAGCACTGCGTTGCTCGAAATCGTCGTATAATGGGTTAATTTAGTGACGATTTCTGAGCTTTTAATGACGAATTTTGAGAACTTTAGTGCCGATTTCATAGAAAATATTATTTATCAGAGTGTTGAATAACGAATGGCCAAAATTGTGAATGTTCTATTGCTAGGCCAGGCAGTCTCAGCGGTCGAAACGTGAGTAAATATGAATATTCTATCCGGGATAGGGCGAAATATGAACTTGCTGCTTGACTGTGCTTTGTCCATAACTGTTTGGGTCTTGGATTAACACGCTAATACTGTTGATCTCCCCGAAATGATTAATGATCTTCGAGCAGTGGTCAGCAAACAGTGGGACGGAACTGCTTGTCAACATGTTTTATACATTATTAACTCGTAAACGTGTTTTACATATAACTAGCTCGATAAAAAATTTAATGAATATACAACGATTCGGCCTACATCAAGAAAATGCATCATACTCAGCAGCTCCAACTCGGACGAGGCTGGGAAGTGCTCTAATTTATTTTAATTTAAAAGCGGCCTGGAGTTTATTGTTTACAAATACTCTCATATTACAATAAGTTACGATCATCATTCAATTATTATTATTCGCGATTCATACGGGTTTCAGTGCTATTTTATTAATTTATCGTGAAATATGAATTATTTGATAATCAAATGGGCCTTATTGTATGCAATTTTAAATTTCACAACTTTTGTATTTACATTTTTTTTATTTCGAAAATTTTTCGGGTGTGAGGTTCGAACCGAGGATCTTATAATTCACAGTCCGATGAGTTACCATGGAGCTATTTATTCCATGATGTTCTTAAATACCATTTTATTTCTTCTTTTCTTCGCAAAATCTTCTTGCATTCTCAGTCAACCAATATTTATAAACTATATTAATTTTCACTTCTGAATCGTACAATTAACTTTTTCTACGACCACTGAGAAATTAGCTCATTGTATGTTTGTTGTTGCTAGAGATATGAGGTACATTGCAAGCATCGTGCGAAATGAATTTCTTTTGTGAGTATTTCAATGCAGATCAGCTCATTTAAGTACAGGTGCCGTTGCTAGGATACTTATTTAGAATTGTCAAATATTGGAATGGTGAAAGCGGGACAAAATTATTATTAAAATTAAATTAATTTTGAAATAATATCGTGGTCGTAGAAAAAATATTGGAATGGTGAAAGCGGGACAAATTTATTATTAAAATTAAATTTATTTTGAAATAATATCGTGGTAGTACAACTCGCATGGAATGTCCATTTCATACTCGTAGGAAATGAGTACCATTCCATGCTCGTTGTACAATATACTATTATCTACGTCACTAATACAATAAACATATTATTCCTATCATTTTGTGATGGAATCTAAGATATTATGCCACTCGTTCGTTCTACTTTACTCCGTGGAATGGTATATTGTGTATCTAGTAGGAAAAGTGATGTATTCCCGGACGATGATAAATGACCGTAGGCTCGTCCTGCAACACTAGCATTCCGAGAAATTTACTTTTCCTACGTGGTACACATACCATTTTATTATCGGTTTATATTTAATAATTAGTTATTTTATCTTTCTGTTAAAAAACGACAAACAACCAACAAGACATAAATTATCTGAGGATAGTGTATCAATGGTTTGTTTATTTATTTTCACAAGCGTCCCATTTATTTGAAAAGCTAAATCATACGGAAATACTTTGCCAGTGTTCGGAAAAGATATTCCCGTACTATTATTTATCGTAGCCTAGCAACGACACTAAAATATCGGATTCATTTACTTTGCAGTTCGAAAACACCGGAAAGGAGTTAGTTTTCGTCCGATCGAAAAAAAAAAACTATTACCGGGAGGTTATCAAATTTGTCATAGGAACAAATTCGATCTATTCTATCTAGTAGATAAATTAATGCAAATAATTTACCTTTACTTTTAATCGACATTTATACTAACGGTCATTAACATTAACATACAGGAAGCAATGTCGTCAAAATGTCGTAAAATTACAAAAGATACATTTGTAAGAGTTGCTCCATAAATTTACACAGGGAATTCAAAAGTCTGTAAAATTGTAATTACTTTTCAGTTTTAATGATTTATATTTTTATAAGTTCCAAATGATTTTGAAAAACATAATACCTAAATACCTAACATACAAAAACATTGATACACGGAACATAGGAAATTGGTAATTATTGATTGCAAAGAAATAAAGCAGCATAAATTAATTACAATTTAATTTCTCAAGCTGTGTATCCGCACTTATTTCGTATTAATGGTGAAAATTATTCTTCTTGATAATTCCAGTTTCAATAAAGAGTATAAAAAGAACGTTATAAAGTATACATCTCATCACTTTGATGTTAAAATTTATGTAAATAATTTACAAGATGGAAAGATGTAAAAATGTCAATTTGTAACTAGACTGTTGATGGTATTCAGCGATTTTTATTTATTACAGCTTACTCGTAAGATATATAGCCATTAAAATATATAAATTGCAAGAGTTCTTTGGCCGTAGGATAAGAAAACACTTTATTATAACATTATAAAACTAACGATTTGCATAATCGATACATATCTTGCTCGCGCATTTTCTTTGACTTTTCTCGGTGTTTTCATTAAGGAATTTTATCTAAAGGCGTACAAGATTACTGAATGGCGATCACGTCAGAGGCTTAATGGCTCGCGATGTAGATATCAGCGTGCCATTATGCGGGGAAAAAAGTCATAAATAAATAATACAACATGTTCGTTTACATACAGCAAAGCGTAGTACTACACTCTGATACTCTGAAGCTTAAAGGCACCTCCACAATAATACGGAAACAAATATGAAATAAATCAATTAAATTCAATTGCAAATCATAATTTTAATGTCAATGTTTATAAGACACAATTGATGTTATTTTCATGTACATAAAATAAAATGTAAACAAATTACAAAAACATTATTTGTCATATCCAGTAGAACCAAAATAGATCAATCAAGAGTTCACAACTTCTTAACTAAGCCAGTCACTGAAATATTATAATACTGAAACGTTCACTGACGTTGAAAATGCGCGCCGTGAGAGGCAGCTAGTTGAGGGTTATGTGTCTTTGTTGTACAATGTTTTTAAATAGCAACCGATCAACAAACGTATACCATTGAAAAATATCAGCTCCAGATTGTTTTTAGGAAGTATCTATTTATTATTTTATTTCTCTGACTAATTTTTGTATAATTTGACTCTGATATTTCTCTAAGTGTTTTTAATGGACACAACTGACTCGTTAAAAGTTAGGTTATCAGACGCAAGGCAGTGTAGCAGTGTTGCCAATGAACCAATCTTAAATATAAATTAAAGTTGTCAAATTGTGATTTAATCTAGAAAAAGAAAAATATGACATCATTGTAAGAAAATTTAAAGTATGTATATCACTAATATAAGAATTTTCAATAAAATTAGGAATTTATTTATAATTTTTATAATATATTTTTTGCAAACAACATTCATATTGGTAACACTTCTATATTTTCCTCTCTAGAGAGGAAAAACAAATTTTCCACACTATTTCGGGAGAAGAACGGTGGGGTTTCCTGACATGTCGTGAAAAAACAATTTTTATCTGATGACATTTGTTGTAGCGTAGGCTGGGGGAAGCAAACTGATTTCATGTTATATTATTTATAACAATTATCCTAATACAGTTAAATTTTTATTTTCGTAGCGTTGTGAATCTGCCTTCAGTCGTTCAAAATGCAGCTGTATGAGGAAGTACACTAGAATTACTGGAGTGAACGTAAGTAATTTTGATATTATTAACTGCCATTACTAGAAGGTTTTAATCCAGTTTAGTTGGTAATCGAATATATAACGGGACTCTCACATCTAATAGTAGATGAAATAGCGATATTAACTTTATAACACATGGTTAATCGCACGCTGTTCATTTTGGAATAGTTTTTATTAATATTACGTGATAATTGCGCCCAAGAGATAATTGATTATCACTTAGTTGAATTAATCTTATTTGTTTATTATTCTCGAGAGAAATTCCTCGTCTTTTATTTCATCGCAAACTTGATCCTGATCTTGTAATTATAACATTCTTGCAAGAGAATTATCTTCATTCTCTTAATACGAAAACAAACATTATATTTAGAAAATCAATTAATACTAAGAGGAAACGTTTTTGCTGTATTGTAAAAAAGTTCCGAAATTTATTTTCAAAAGCACTTAGTGTCAAATTTATCTCTAAGCTAGAAACTAGGTTCGTCGGAATCAGCTGTCGATCAAACTGATCGCTTGCACGCGAAATTACAATAAAAACCGGGGAGAAAAATGCGCCAGGTTCAAGGCCATTTGTCTTGAAATTCCTCGCCGCAAATTGCGACCAATTCAACAAGGAGGAATAGTGGCCCAGAACAATGCCATTGCAATAATCAAGATTCGTCTAATTGTAATTTTAGATCTTTGCTTTCCTATAATTACTGCAGAATATGGGTAATAAGTTACAATGTTTTTCAACCTCTTTTTTTATTATATGAGTATACTCTATATTTCACAAAATTCAGAAGATCATCATGAATATAAACAATAGTATCAATGAATAATTCTACAGATAATCTGGATACCCAAATATGCAGGTCTACTCAGTTACATTATCTACTCCAAAGGGAGGAAGAAGAAAGATGTCACAAAAATACTCCAATGGAAACCATCACAACGCAGGAAAAGAGGAATACCATGATGGACGTGGATGAAGGATATGCGAGAGGCCATAGAAATAAGGTATTATGAAGAAGAATTTGAAGAGATCGAGGTTTCTGTGAACGTGGTTGGGAGAGACGTCCTGTGAGGCGTAAAAAGATTTCAATGCTATTTTATTTTATTACACAGCAAAAGTTTAAATACAAAAGTGCATGTAATAAGGCCCATTTGGTTATCTAAATGTTACTATTTCCAAATTCAATTAAAATTAATATTTACTAGAAACTGTAATATGATACGACCACTTTTAGATTTATTTAGTGAACAAAAAAAAATGGAAAAAATAAACTCTTAAATTCGCCATTATATAATTACAATCTTCTCCGAAATTAGAAAAGAAAATAACACAACACTATAATAATAGTATATTATTCAATAAGCATGTAATGTATGCTATTACTCATGAGAATGAAATATGCATCACGAGCGAATGCGAGTAAAATACTATACTTTATCCACAACATTTAGTCAAATATTTGTTTTGAAATTACAAAATAAGTAGAATTTATGCTCTGACAAATACAAAAAATTGTTTGTTTATCAACATACACAAATTGTAGCAACCGTCGCTAAGCTATGTGCTGTTGTAACAAAATTTTGAAGTGATTTTGATATTTACCAGAAAATCTTAAAACCAATTATTCAGCTACAGTTTAAGCTTAAAAAGAAAATAAAACTATGAAAAATTAGAAAATTAGTGTCTTTGGCTTTTTATGTGGAAAAAATTAGTTATTTTGATTTTACTCTTTTGACAGGTAAGATATGAATTTGACATAATGAATGAATAATATTAATTAATTGAACTGTCAATATTATTTTATTAGCAACAGTAACATAGGTCATTAATTAATAAACAACGGTTGAATTATGGGTATATTATTTGACAGTTGTGGATAAATAAACTTAAATCTGTTTTTGAAATGTCAAATATTTTTTGTTTCGGTTTCCATGACAGTAATATTAATTTTGTAATAAATGGGCCTAATTGCATGCATTTTTAAACTCGGAATAACTTTTATGTTTATATTTATATTTTAAAGTGAAAATTTATAGCAATATAAAAAAATCATTGAATTTCCTATACGCCATATTTCATTTCTACATATCTATATATCTAATAGTAATTAAATCAGATTCTTATGTAAACAGTTGTGGCTGAATGTTCCAACAATATAATATATATTATCTTGAAATCAAATTCAGTTATATGTGACAAACATTATACACCAATATTGAAATATGTTGTAGAAAATTTAATGTTAAAGATTTAATTTCAAGATTTGGAAGCATTTTACAGTTCCTTCAAAGAAAAATGAAAAAAATACCAATATTATTCTTCATGGCAGATTCATAAAAATCAAAAGCATAAAAATAATTATTTTGATTCATTTACTTTATAAATATGAGAAATTGAAGTACAGTCTTTCAAATGGGCAAGAAGGAATGGACAGAATATTGCAGATTCTCCAGAGCAAGTCTGTCGAAGCAAAACTGGTATGGCTTTCATGCAGCACATTTAAATAAACAAGAATAAAACACCCGAGTTGAAAAAATGATGTACGCAAACTGAACACTGTTTGATTAGTTTCTTCAATTTGCGAACGCGCTGGCCTTAATGCACCGCTCGCCCGCCTTTGCAAATAAAAAATGTAACTCAATTAACGGCATTCGTGTGTTAACAAGGCTCAAGATCCCGCCACACTCAGCGGGGTGAACGGGGGTTACACAGCGGCGAATAAGAAACCTTTATGCGAAATGAACGCGAAGGAAATTCGCGGTGTCGTTTGTCATTTTAATCGGGCGAATACTTAAGCGAACTGGATTTATTTACAAGGGACTTGGAATTAATGAAATGTTTTGATACTAGAATTTTATCTTTGGTGGCGTGAGGAATTAAATAGGCATCAACAGCTTATTGAACTGTTACCGTTCTTGGTTTCAATACATTGGAATTGGAATAATTAGTCATAGAATACTTAAAATAGCGAATAAGTATTGATCTTCAGAGGGGGAATGCTGCTTCGGTGATGGGTACTTTACCCGATCAGAAGGCTCTGGATGAAATTTTTTACTTTTTGGCAAGAGATCGTTTTTCTAGAATGTTAAATAAATAAATTACTTTGTATATTGCTATATTCTTGACAGTTCGTAATAAACTTACTAGATTTTAACATTTGTCATAGAGTTCAGATCGAACAAAATTAGAAGAAGTCTGAATTCTATTCACCATCGCTTTTCAGTGATAGAATAGGCGCTTCGACACTATGAGAATCTGTCACAGAATTTCCCATAGATTTCTTGATAAATAGTGCTCATTTTACATAAAATAATATTTGCCATATAAATAAATACAAGAGAAATAGTGCTATTTAAAATATGCAGTCAGTACATCTACAAGCAGCATTCAGAAGAACACATATTCAAAAGATACGCTTTTCAAAGAGCGCAACTTTTTTTAAAATGAACAATAAACTTCATCATTTCAAGAATATTTCGATTAAGTAATAATTTCTTTTTATTTTAACTAATAATAAATAAATGAGAATTTACCGAAGGGTTATAAGGTCAATAGCAATGTACGCTGCTGAGACTATGACAATGATAAGAAGAAAAGAAAAAAAATTACGATAAATAGAACGAATTACTATAAGAAAAATATTAGGACCAATGAAAATATTAAAGAACGAATACAGAATAAGAATGTACTATGAAATAGAACAAGAGTTGGAAGGAGAAAACAGTAAAACAGACCAAGCAACAGAGAATCAGATGACTTGGACATATATGAAGAGCAGAAGAAAAGGATTCAATTAAATCAGTAGAAGAATGGAAGTTATGAGAAAGAAGATGAGGCATCAACATAGCTAAAAGAAGTAGAAGATTTATAAGCACCAGAAAATAAAAACTGGCGAAGTAAAACTAAATATTAGAAGAAATGAAGAAACCTAATTACAAGGATTTAAAGGAGAAGAAATGGAGATTGATCCACTCCAACAACAGAATGGTAGAGAGCGTCACAAGAAACGGCGTTGTTAAACCACTATATATGAGTATATTAACTTCTTAATGCTCTCTTTTGTTAAAATCTAAGCTCGTCTTAATGCCTGATACTACAAACTTTCTTGAAATAATGAAATTGGTTTTATCTACGACCGTTGTTAAAAGTGGTCCTTTTAACGGTTGCTTAGCAACTTTTTGACACTCATGTTAAAAGTAACATAGCAACGTGCTAAAAGTGATTTTATTATTACTTTTAATTTTAACCTATTTTATTTATTTATTTATTTAACTATTGGTATTAATAAATCAACAAATATTACCCTACCTGTCAAAATATCATTCTACATTTTTTTAGTATTTATCACGACTAATGCACTAGGAATCGTGGCCGTAGAAAAAGTATAGTGTACAACTCGCATGGAATATCCAAGCGTTCTCCAACGTACTAAAATTATTCTACAGAAAAAAATGCTTGACACAAAAGATGCAAAGAAATATATTTTCAACAACTCTACGATAGTACATTGTATGCTCTTTTCAATAACAATTGCCTATTAATTTTAAAGGCGTATTTCACTTATTTTGTTTCTGTCAATTGTTTTCTGATTAGTGCAGGGTCAGCCGTAACCACAAAATTTCTCCCAAATATTTCTAAATGTGTTCATAATTCTAATAGAATTCTATTTGGTAGGACGTAAATATTTTTTCTGGAGCACTTCTGCGCAATTAAAGTATCAGGTATTGCAAAACATCTCAATTAAGAGGCTCCTCTTACATTTCAATTTATTTCTTTATTTCTTATTTATTAACAAGACATTTCTTCTGCACAAGTTCCAACTTAAAATGCAGAATTGCAGATCTATAAAACTATCAAGTACCTACGATTGCATGCATTTAGAATGTTCAATACAACTTTACATTTCAATTTTTCTCGCGGTAATAAACAAATCCCGGACTTTATATTCCAATAAAATCCAAAAAAAAATACCGTGTTTAGCATTTACAATGCTGGAGTGGAATACAAATATTCAAATCAGGCTCTAATAAGATTTCAAAACTTCCCATGAAAGATAAGCCGCACAAAATGCAAATATTTACACTGTTTACACTTTATAATTCCACAAAATCACCAGTAATAATTAGTTCAAACGCAGTTAACGCTCGGTTTATTGGTGGGCAAGAATAAATTTCAAAGATTCTGATAAAACGGCCACGGAAAAGCAGTGCATCACATGACTGTAATTAAATTTTATTGCTGATTAAAGAAGTTCGGTTATTACTCTTACTTCATTCTACTGTCAAAGGATGAATTCAGCTCTACGTTGGCTGAACTTAAGGGCGGAATTTGTACAGCGCCTTGAGTCCGACATGCTGGATATAAGGAAATGAAACGAAAGGTCGTTAAATAAGATGGCTCACGGTTCCCTTTTATTAGAAGCTATAAATAGTTTTTTGTTTAAGGCAAAAGTTAATGCAAAAACCACAATGCACTAGATATGCATTGACTTTGTAATACTTAAATAATTATTTACTTACAATGCAATTAATTTTAGTGAATAAATTGATTGTCGGTGACTTGTAATATTGAACTATTAAATTCAAATTTATAGGAATGTGAAACAAAAAATGAGATTATTTTGACAGCTAGTAATCGCACTTAATGCGCAAAAATATATAGGTATATTTCGACATTTTATTGTATTCAAAGAGTTGTAGATATAGAGTAACATTGGCTACAATTTTTATTTGAAACATTTTCTATATTTTCTACCGTTTAAAAATTACAATTTTCGGGAGGTTACACAGTAAAAATTTGATTTGCAATTTGTTAATTTTGCGGTAGTAAAGTATTTTTAGTTAATATTAACAAATATATTGCGTTAAATTAAAATTTTGAACAAATATGACAATTTTTTTAATTTAGATTTTGACAATACTAAATTTTAAAAAAGAAAAATTGTTTCATTTATTTGATACATTTATAAAATTTAACTTATCAATTTAGAATTGTTAAAGAAAGTTTGTATCCTTTGTAACAACCTTAATTTGTTCTAATAATTATGATTTATTGTTCCGCTTCAATATAATTACTAAAATATTTAGTCAAAAGCACATAAAAATAAATGTTAATAATTACTATATTCACAAATAAATTTAGTTACAAAATAAAAAAAATAATTTGTTATTTGCTAATAAACTTGAAGCTTGTTAAAATAACATAAATTAACGGTGGATCGTCTTGAACTAAAAATTATGTAACAATTTTGTCAATTTTGACTATAAATTTTTTACTGTGTATGTAGTAGTACGGGCACGTCAGATTCGAATGACAATGATTTTCAAATATTTATTTATATTTTAAATTTAAATGATCCCTAAAATTAAAAATTGATAACATTTTGGTAGCAATCCATCAATCAGAAGTGGTAGTTTAATTAATTTAAGTAATTAATTGAGTTAAAATAAATTTTGTTATGTTTAAAAAGATGTAGAATAATATTGGTTATAGTTTTTATTTGAAACTTTTTTCCATATTTTGTACCGCTTAAATAAAAAAAAATTCAGAAAGTTATGTGCTGCCCATATCAGATTTTTTATAATTCACATATTTGATAATATTATACTTATTGCATAGGTACATGATTTAAAATTAAATAATAATGGAGCAACCGGCAATATTCCAATAGTCAAAGAGATTTCAACGCTCGATTAGAAAACAAACTGCTATATCTATCAGCAACTAATTTATTTTATTGAACAAAACAACTAAAAAACTTCTTAAATAATAATTTCGGAAATTCTAAAAAACTATAATTAAATTAGAAATCATTTCAAATTACAAAGAATTCCCTTAAATATCTCTAATAGATAGACTTCAATAGTAGGTCACAGCACAAACCCAAATATTTCGCTTAAAAAAACTCTATAATTTCCCCACAAAAAAAAAGTTTGGCAAACCCAGTCTCGGATGGCGCCTGGCGACCATCCGGCATCAGCAAAAGCCGCAAATTAAGAACCAAAAACCGAGGCAGACGCCAAAACAGGCCACCAAGTTGCTGTTACGTTTCAGTACGCTCTTCCACGCTACCTTGCGCTACGTTATTTCACCGCCTGCCTGCTGTTTCTTCTCACTCCAAGGCACACTCGCGGATATCTCACTGCGTGATTATCAGATGTTTCAATTAACAAAAGATTCGATGAATTAATGGGAAAATAATATAATAAGAGCTAAATAGAGGATTTTGCACTCAAAACACGTATTATAGCGTGCATGTTTGATATTACTGCAAATAAGATGATGGTTAATTAACTTTTTGTTAATGGTTTGATTATAAATTGAAAATTTATAATGCAACAAAAATTATAAGACAATTAATTTGAGCATCCGCTTATTTTTAGATTAAATGCGAATTTTATCGCAGAAATCAGAATATTATTAATTATATACATTTTTTAAATTATCATATTTCTCATTTTTTTTGTATTTCCTGCTAATACTAACAACTTTTTACTACTTCCAAAAAAATATATCAATTTCCTAGATCTGCTCCAGCAAAATTAAAACACCAAAATAAGTAAAAGACGTGAAAATATATATATTTATATCTCATTTTCATCTTTAAATTTACAAAGTATAGGTACTATTATGATGAAAAAAAACAACAAGATATCTAGAATGTTGTATATCTTGACGTCACAACTGATTTTAGCACATATTGCTATAGTTTCCGATAACGATGACGCTTGTGCAATAAACTGTGAATAAAGCATTTTATGGTTTTGTTTAGCTGTTTGTTTATTTGCCATTGCATTCTTAACTACAGGTGTTCAGGAAAGTGGAGATAACCTCCAGGTAGAACGATTCTTTGATTAATTTGATAATCCTAATGCAAAAAATTTGTTCTGCCGATCTACTTAAAAGAAATGTAAATTTAGCAACACCGAATCAAATAATTGTTATAGCAGTCATCAAGTAACTAGGCAAATCAGTATGAATATTTCCCTTGAAAAATTTCAACCTATCACGTTGCAGTATTTTCGGAATTTCGACCAATGACAATCGAATGCAGTGAATATTTTGCATATCGAGTATTTGCACAAGTGCAATACCCGAATATTTATAATAATTGTAAACACAATGAGAAATAGTTTAATTTCTTCGTTTTAAAAGGAAAAAATCTGATGTGGCCAGCACATAACCTCCCGCCCAATACTACTCTTAAACGGTACAAAATAGTATTTGATGATACAGAAACATACCTTCTTATTTGTTTATTATCTTTATATTTGAGAATTTTAATTTTCTTTTGTATATTTATTTAATTTTATGACATATATTTCACTAAGAAAACAGCTTCACAATCACAATGACATGTGTCACATTTCGTAAAAAATTGAAAATTTTTAAATGTTTTCATGGTGTACTAGGAATGCAAAATTTGTAAAATCTAATTTCTTTATATTTTATTATCTCTAAATCTAATGAAAATTAATAAAATTAGTGTAATCAAAAAACATGTAAAATTAAATATTCTTCAACTTTCAAAATAACATAAATTGTTGAAAAAGGAAATTTAACCGTGTTTTTCACGAAAAACTGTTAAGGGCTTCAAGCAAACTGCTACTTCCGGTTGACCAATTTTATCCAAAATCTAATCAGCTCTTCATTTAAATATAAGAAGCAATAATTCACAAAATTGTATTTTTTGGTATTATAGTATTTGAGTTATGCGAGACGAAAAGATTGCCACAGACTACACACACACATACATACATACATACATACATACATACATACATACATACATACATACATACATACATACATACATACATACAGACATCATCGCGAAAATAGTAAAATCGTATTGTAGGGACCCTAAAACGTGCTTATTCATTGAAAACTCACTACCCAATTTTTTGACCAAAAACAATACCTCCCTTACCTAGAGGTAGGCGGGAGGTAAAAAGGGTAATATCTTTACTTTTTCAATCAATTTCTTCAAAAGAATTACTTTCAAAAAGTTGAAGACTCATTTTTAACGTAATTTGATAAAGGACATTTATGAAAGTCTCATGTTTATGTGACAGATTAAAATAAATATATGTTTAATAAATTAAAATAATGACTGAAATCTTTCTTTCGTCTAATATATCCCTCGTGCATGGCAAATACAATCAGAATATTTTCTCTCGTGCTCTCGCAAAAATATTCAGGTATTTGCCATGCACTTGGGATATACATAACTACTAAATATTTCACTCTAAAAATTTCAACCAATCACCTTACAGTATTTTTTGAATTTCGAACAATGACAATCGAATATCAGTGAATATTTGCACTTGTGCTGACATCAAGATATTTGCACAAGTACGATACCCGAATATTTATAATAATTGTAAACACAAAAGAGATAATATCTTAAATTTTTTGTCATTTCTCAAATTACGTTAAAAATGAGTTATCAGCGTTTTGAAAGTAATTCTTTTGAAGAAATTGATTGAAAAATTGAAGATATTATCCCTTTTGTCATTTTAAAACGAAGGAATTAAACTATTCCTCATTGTGTTTACAATTATTATAAATATTCGGGTATAACACATGAGCAAATACACGATATGCAAAATATTCATTGAGTTCGATTGTCATTGGTCGAAATTCAGAAAATACTGTTACCTGATTGGTTGAATTTTTTTGAGGGAAATATTCAATACTATTAGATTTGATACACTTATATTTACTGATTAAAAGATTCAATATTTATTATTTTCCACTAATAGAAATGTCCCATATTTTTATTCTTAGAATCATCCAAGTAAACATACAATACCTCTTGTTGATTAGATTTGGTAACTGGGAAAAATTCTAAGAACAAAAAAAAAACAGTATGCAAAACAAGTAGTGTAAAAAATAATTCTACAGGCCTATTATATTTAACACAGTAATAAAACAGTGGTATTAAATGATAACTAATTAAAAACAGTGATTAAGATTAAAAATATCATAATTTGAAGCCATCAAACATATATTAAATTAATGAAATCATTACACAAGCATCTTTTATTGCACACCATAAATTCTACACTCATTGAAAAAATTCCAAAATCTTTATTGTAACCAGATTGTGCCCAATTATAGGAGGTAGACATAGACGTTAGTTAACAAGGCAGATTCCCAAAAACAAACGACGTTGGACAGCCTCACAAGACGGAGACAACGTGAGGAGAGGAACAAAGACAAGAGAGTTCAATTCTCGTCATTATCACATTATCGGCAAAGCATGTGCGGCCAGCCGGTTGCTCTCCGAGGCCGAAGAGCGAGAGACAAGACACGGGAGGATGGCAAGCGCGAGCGAGATGGCCACAACGGTAAATTATGAAGTTGGTTAACGTGTAATTATGTTTGGGGATAAATGCTCCCAAGCCAGAGCTGCGCCGAAGATGATGCGTTTTTTACGGAGGACTCTGGCCCCGCCCTTCGCTCGCATGATGAATTTAACAAATAAAACGGAATATTAATTACCGTCTCGAATATTTTAAATAGACAGAAAATTAAATAATACGTGTTCGTTATCTGCTTTCATAAATAATGTACCTACAGCTGTATCATCGCGCGCATAATACAACAAAAAAGGTATTTTTATTACGAAATAATTAATTTCAAACAAATTTATACAGGACTGACTAACGAGAATGTATTTAATTATCTTTGATGTTGAATAGCTTCAGAAATAAAATAACTCGTAAATTTTAAATATTGTTTCTAATATTGTTTGGAATCTTGTTTTGCCTTTTATTCCACTACATTAAAAATGAAATATTGTTTGATATATAAATATTGTCCATTCAAAATATAACTTATCTATCTTGATATTATTATCTCATGAACTTGAGATGCTCAGTTCGACTCCCACAATCGAAACAAAATTATCACACTCCTTAAATACAATTCACTAAACAACAAAAGGAATTAACGCTAACTCCATTCTTTCAACATCTGTAACTTTGTTTCTAAATTAGTTACCTAAATCAGCAAAATGTGTCAAATTTTATGCTAACCAATCTGAACTAAACCTTAGTTAAAATAAATATGTTCTGAGAATGGAAAATGAAGTTACGACTATTAATAAAAATGAAGTTAGTGCTAATCCCTTTTACGAATCTGTCTGGTTAAATTAGTTGAGCATGTATTAACCAATGTAAGCGAAATGATCTAACCTAAAAAATTAATTCCAGTAAAACGGATTTAATAGCTCATAATGTACTACCGTGATATGTTTAATTCTTTGTTAGTGTGGTGGAAGCAAGTCGCGCAACTATCAAGAATTTTCAAATTTGATAAATTAAATCAAACATGTTTCTAAATTTTATTGTGCAAAAAACAGCAATAATTATTCAAAACAATAGTAAATCAATCTGTTTGGATACAAATAGAGATGCTGAAGTATAACATACCCCACCACCTATGAAGGGTTAAAGATAGGCCCTTAACTACGGGTAGGGGTGCTAGGATCTTAGTGGAGATGAGGTGGTTCGTTTTGATTTAAAAAAAGGAATAGGGTGTTGTTCTAGATTAAATAAAAGATAAGGGACAACGTAGATAAGGGCGGCAATAAGTAAACCATAATATAAGTATAGAATTGTAGTTACAAAGAAGAAGATAATTTGATAAAGAATTACTGATATAAACTAATGAACATGGATTGAAACAAAAACAAAACAAAGGTACTAAGCGATTACTAAAGAACAAGATTTTATAAATATACAAATAACTGGGAAGATAGAACAAGTAGATCAGTTCCAGTATGTAGAAGTAATTATAAATAACGATCGAAGTCAGGACGTGGTTATAACTAAAGGAATAGAAAAATCTACTAAAGTATTGCATACAAAAAAAATTGGACTATTAGGCAAAAAAGATATATTTCAAAAAACAAGGATGCTAATATACAAAGTAATATATAGAACTATATTGCCCTACGGAAACGAAACATGGGTGTTAATAAACAAAATGAAAAGTAATTTGCAAGCTCTAGAAATGAAATATCTACGACGCGTTGAAGGTGTCACCAAGGTTAGATAAAATTAGAAACCAAGTTATCAGAGAAGATTTAGAATTAAAACCACTCATAGAATACGTCGAACAGAGACAGCTACAATGATGGGGACACCCACAAAGACTGGAGAAAAACAGACCAGTCAAGAAAGTTTTGGAAACAAAGATACAAGAAGAAACAGAGGCAGGCGCCTAGCGAAACATGGTAAAATATAATAGCCCAGATCATCGAATTAAAAGGGGGAACAAAAACTGAAGCAACAAGAATAAGTAACATCAGACAAAAATGGAAAGAAGTTGAAATGTAACAATCGTATTAAATTACAAAACAGATTACTTGATATGTAAATTATAAATGTAAATACCCCTACACCGCAAGGTAAAAGGTAATTTTTTCTCGTGCAAAAATCCTGTTTTATCTATTACTGAGGGCGATATTGTCATCCTTGTTTTAGTAAGTAATGCTTAGTTATTTATATATCAAGGCACTGAAGTTCAATTTTTTATCACGAATATGGAATTTAGTTGCCGAGGCCCGTAGGGTCGAGGAAAATAAACCGTGTGAGTGAACTTCAGTGCCTAGGTACTTATAAAGTTTAAAGTTGTCAATTGAAACTGACAGTCAGTGTTGCCAACCTCGAGAGTGAAGTTACTCAAAATTATGTGTTTTGTCCTCAATATCGTCATCAGAATTAATTAGTTAATTCTTCTTGCAAATTTTGTTTCATGTTACGTTCAAATTTACTATAGTACGTCAATATATCTCCCAAAATTATCCTAATTGCACAATAATTATTTAACGGTTGCCAACACTGGGTTGCTCAAAATCGTCGTATAATGGGTTACTTTAGTGATTATTTCTGAGCTTTTAATGGCACTTTAGTGCCGATTTTAAATAAAATTAGTTATTTTTGGAGCAAGTGCATTTCACTCTCGCGGTACAAACAACAATTTTTCTTCAGTGTCATTTTTCTTATGATCACCAATTTTTCCAAAATATAATTTTTGTAAAATAACAAAAGCAAATTTATGAAAAATGATGTATCTACTAAAATTGTTTTAGCGGGTGGGTCACAGGTGTAAGAAATATAAGAACGGAATATGTGTCGAATGAATACGTAATTACTTTAATTTTCTATTACCTTTTCGCAGCTATTCCGCTTTGGCGAGAATTACTATTTTTAAATTCGGCCTGTGCTCTATATTTACCAACCTGTTCGATGCTAGCACAGCATAATTTCGCAACGAACTTTAAGCTATAAGCATCTCAAGATACGATCGCATACTAATTTAAACAACGGAATATACATTATCCTTCATTCATACCGAGAAGGTACATAACATTTCCATCTTATTTTAAATTTAATTGACCATCTATTGATTATCAATCTAAAATGATTAGATGATTGTTACATAATTACACATCATGAGAAAAGGAGTCACCTGCCAATATAATTAAGTATTTTGGTACCGTTATCTTCTAAATTATCTTTCTCAATGCTGATGTTATATTTTTTTAACGCAGATGAAATTTCTTTTTGTTGTATTTACAAGGATTACCCGAGAATATTCCCAGCGAAGATTGAACGTTCTTGTTTTTGCGAATCCTTTGTTTTACCATTATTTTACAATTTTTTACCGCTTGGTACAGTTTTTATTATAACGAAATAGCAAAATATTTTCTCATGAAAAAGTGTGACAGGAAACGGTTGAAATATTTGTAAAGAATTGTAATTTGATAGTATTATCGATTTATTGATTTCCTATGTATATTTACAGTGGGCTGTTTTGAAAGGTTGTGGTATTTTCGCAGAATTATGTCATGTTATCTATTTTTATGTCGCCGCAAACTTTAAATTTACAGATAGTGTAGGAGGATTTATTATTTTGATGGTGTTAGCAACACTTTGATGAAGTAAATTGTATCTCAAACCGCAAACCTCTGTGCGTTGTAGAACTAATTTTTGCGGTTTCTATGGACTCAGGATATAAATTTTGCACAAGTAGGTATATGTATATCTTAACAAAAAATTTAGTATATTAACATCATGCCATTGCATTGATTTTATTAGTAAATTCTTCAGCGTTGCGACTTATATTTAATAATGACAATATAGTATACTGTGTCCTAAGAGAATTTATGTACATATTTCATATCGAAGCTTTCTAAAGGATTTAATAAGTTATTAAATTCCTGAAGCACACAAAATATTTTTAACATCCATGAGAAACACGTATTATATTAAAAATATTTCATTTTAATGTAGAACAACCCTTCTAGGACAATGAGTCGCTTTCCTACTTAAAAATGAAACCATGGCAACACAAAATAGCTGATAAATCAAAATATTTACGCAGTTCTGATAGAAATTTTTATGAATATCTATAAATACATTTTTATTAATCCACGTTATGGAAAAAAGTGACAGCGAGTTTTTCAATACTCACACATTTAATAGAAGAAGCAACTAACAATTTATTGCCCTCTAAATCTAAATCAAGGTACGAAAAACCCTCAAATTTTCATAGCATCCTGAGTTTCATATTTACCCGACATTGTTAACCTCAAATAAGGTTCACAATCTATCAATTACATAGTATGGATGTGAAGAAATATTTTTCTATTACTATGCATTACAATAAGATTCCAAATGGTTCATTCGACCAGGATACTTAAAATCCGAATTATCCTTTCTATTAAGCCCGGGTAGTGCATACTCGTGTATCCAAAAGCGATAACCGAAAGTTCGAAATCCATAACTTTACTAGTAAGAATTGCTCATAAAAATTAACAGAAATAAATTTTAAACATTGAAGAAATATGACAAATATTGTTAACTATAGAAAAGCAGAACGAATAAGAATAAGACCGCACAACAATATCTGAAGGTGCGTATCCAGGTGGTAAAGAACGTATAACGACGAACCGTGTGTATGCACATTGCGTTTCTATATAGAATATTCTAAGGAAGTATGTTATTATAACATAAATGCGATATTCAGAAATGAAATAGTGTTTTGTTTCAAAGACAAATGTGTGTTTTTATTCAAGGATCCAACATAGCGAGAATTATTTATCAATATAAATTGAGTATGTGTCATTACCATAATTACAATTAAAGTAATTGTCAGCAATGTATTAATAGTGTTTTCTTTAAATAAACATAAAGATAATTTACATGGATTATTAATAATAATCAATCATAAAGAAACAAACAATGTTAAAACAAATAAGATATTTATTTTAATTACATTAGTACATAATAAATTACATTAAATTGGTAGGAATTATTATTTTAATTATTGTAAATTATCCCTATGTTTACCATGTAAAATAAACGCTTTAATATATTGCTGTCAATCACTTTAATTGTAACTATGGTATTTTATAATAACACATTCCTATGTATGAGTCCAGAATCATATCATTTGGTGCAGAAAATTGTTTAATTCACCATATTTATATTTTAAATTCTATCATTTTTACCTCCTACACATACATAACGTAAGGGAGGTATTATGTTACGAATTGATTTGATTTTGGGAATAATTCATCAACAGTAAATGGTATATTATTTGAAGGCCTATCAATGTTTTTGGATATACCAAATAGGATATTATAAATTTCATTGGAATCAAAATTGCATAGTATAATATTACCTACAATCTTTATTTGAAACATTTTTCTATATTTTGTTGTCATCAGATTCAAAAACAGTGTTACCAGCCAATATCTTTGGGCCAAATGAAATATTTTTGTTAGTGATTTTGTTAAGTTGTTCTTATTTCAGTTGTCATTTTTCCTTAAAATATTCTTAAAAATAACTGAATTTAAGTTACAAATAAATTCAGTATAACAATTTTCCCTTTGTAAGATCAGAATATTTTTTTAAGTTATTCTAAGTCTTAGTTAGGCCAAATGATATGATTCTGAGATCGTATACTGATAATAAAAACTCCCGGTATTGGTTTTACATTATGAATGTCATGTGTTTTATATAAAAACAAGTAAAAGATATTTAGAGAAGCTGTAAGTGTGTATCAAAATTAAAACGTACCTAGGTAAGATGTACAGTGATTAAATAGAAATGTCTAAAATGTATTTCCTATATTCAAATTTGAAAACCATAAGAAAAGAGGTATCAAAGTGTAAGCCACCCACTAGGAGTTGCTAATAAATTTGAAAACAGTTAGGGTTCCTCTATTAATCCCCGAGGCACAATTCCTTGAAACCTGTGAATTTCAGCGTGTCATTTCGTCGTCTCTACGACTTTATAATAACATATAATCTCGTGAAGATAGCATTTTTATATGAACCGTTTGTTTAATCACAAAACAAAGAGTATCAGCCATGGTTTTATTTTCTCATTAAATCGCCTATCGTTATTTTGCAGTTTGCAGGTGAGTTAAAAAGCAGACTTCGTGAAATCGTGTTTGCTCTACCAAGCAAGTGCTAAAAGCGTGGGACAGGCGACGGTTAACCCTTAATTTCACACTTTTTTGGGGTAAATAATAGTGGAGCGCTTTGACATCTGTTTCTGCGTTGAGAGAGATGCTATTGAGAAACGATTTTTTGTAGTTTCAAAATTACTCTGCATTCTCACAAGAAAGGGTTGATGATTCTTTGTGAGAAATGTGTTTTTGTTGGGATAAATATGGAGGGCTACTTCTCTTTCCTGTTCACAAAATAAGTTCATTATTTAATTTAAAAAACTTTCCAAACTCATAGTAACATAAAAGACTTTTGGATTAAGTTCTGAAAAAATATTTTATTTAAATACTATATTACGAATTACTGTATAATTTGCAAAAACAAAAATCTTTCAAAAAATATTCACCTCTAGTGGTATAACCCTTGAATATTTTTTGAGTTTTGGGCATTTATTAATGATTTATTTGTATTTTCTATGTTTGAAGAAAAAATAGCATGTGTTATTCGAAATAAATGTAACTTTGTTACAAAGTATCACATTTATTCCTAACAACACAATATACTATTAGAATAACTTTTTAAAAATTGTTCTCATCTTACAAATGGTGTACTCAATTTCCTTGTATCTTAAATTTTGTTATTTTAAGGAATAATATGAACTGAAATTGTCAGAAATCACTAAAATTAAGATATCATTTGGACCATATTTATTGGCGAACATTGTTTTTTAATCTAATGACAATAAAATGTAGAAAAATATTTGAAATAAAGATTTTAATGAAATTTGCCCTATCTCATTTATTTACTAAGATATGCCTAAAAACCCTAATAGACGTTCAAATAATCTACCACTTACTGTTGATGAATTGTTCCCAAAATCTAATCAATTCGTAACATAAACATAATACCTCCATTATAAATATGTCTGTATGGGAGATAAAAATGATACAATTTTAGATACAAATATAGTGAATTAAATAATTTTAATTTGAATGATTTTAACTGGGCCAAATGATATGATTCGTATATTTATTTTGTAATAACTTATTGTCAGTCAATTGACGAAGCAGGCAAATCCTAAGCAAAATACATGTTTACAGAATCAGATGGGCAGCCGAGGAAAGCACCTGTAAATTATTTATGATCCTTGCATGAATTTGTTGTAAATTTCCTGGGAGGCAAGGCGGTATGGCATAATAATTAAGTGCCGCTCTGCATTCAGGGTGTCACGATTTTTTAATAACACTTGCACTGATCCGATGATACACGACAAGTCCCCTACAGCCACAATAAACTCAGTGCAACAACCGAACCCTTGTTAAGCTATCAAATATTAATTTGAACGTCAATTTTTCAAAATAAAAATGTGGTTTTTTGACGGTTTAGTAACGAAATAATTTCTTAATAATATACAACTCTTGTCTCAATTTCATGTTTTGCATATCGTTCAATAAATTCTGCAAACTTGAAAAATTGGTCCAAATGATCCATGAAGCAGGAAGATTGAAAAATGGTTACACGTTGCAAAATAAACAAATTTAACTGCGTAATACTATGTTGCTTCAGTGAAAAATATTCAGCAGAATGGAAACAGTATAAGTGCATTCCGCAATTTATAACTGTTATACTGCGAAATATATATGTATATGACGTCATATAATGGACATTCTGTTTTATCGGTATTCAGCTACTGTATCTATATGAGTGACTTTACTTAGCCATAGCTGGATAACATAAGGTCAAAAGTCAATTACATGACTGACATTACATTTTGTGTATTTTATCCTTTGACTTAGAATAGGTTTCCTGACTCTAAAACAATGTTCGGTTGTAGAATACATAGATTCACTTGTAGCCTTATGATCGTTACGCCAAATACCAAATACATTTTGAATTTCTTATTGCATTTCTGTAATCAACGCCTAAAAAACTATTCTTTAATAATTTTTGAGATATGACGATTTTTTATTTATTTAGAAATGCAACTTTCAGTGGCTGTAACTCTAAAACCATGCAAGATATTGAATAGAAATCTCTAGTTATGTATTGTACGTGTATTTTATGATAAATTATCGGATTATGAAAGTTTTATTTTTCTCAAAAATTTTTAATGGCGATATCTCGAAAAATATAAAAGATACGAAAATGAAACAAACCACTGGATTCATCTTGTGGAAAAGCATAAGTAGAGAGTGGATTATATGCATGAAGAAACTGAATTATATGCGCATATATATGCACAAATTTTTTGGAAAATATGCACTCACTATGACAATATATGCAGCAAAGTATGCAGAAAAAATCTTAAATTATTAGATAAAAAGTATAAATGAATGCATTATGAATTTTATTGCACAAATCAGTCTTAATCCTGATTCACAATTAACAAATATAATATATTACTAATATATACGAGTATACATATAAGTTTAGGAACTTGAACATAATATTATGAAATTATGACATATTCGTGTATACAATGAATATCTACCGTTACCGTTACAGGGATTTTCCCAGAAATATTAGAGTTTATTGGTTTGTGTATTTTCTCATTTTATTGTTTAATGCTTTTTCCGTTGTATTCTTCTATTTATTGCGACCTCCTCCAGTATTTGGGACTTATCAATGTGCATTACAAGAAATTTCATATATCACCAGTAGACAAAGTCTTAAAAATATTGAAATATGCAATTATATGCTAATTTTGTAAAAATATGCATAATAATGCCCAAATATGCAATACATGCAATTAGTAATTAGCATTAATTAACTCTAATTAATGTCATTCGTCCAGAAAATTGATTTTATTTAAAGATATGCAAAAATTAAAATATATGCAATTTGCATATAATTCCGCTCTCTATAAATATAAGTATGCAAAATTATTAGACCTTTTGCTCCAACTAATTATCGCGCTGACCAAATATTCTGAAATTTCGCATACTTATTTAATTCGTCGAACTGAATCAATCATATCAAGTTGATATCTTTTATATTTGTCCAGTTACTGTCGATTAAAAATTTGGAAAAAAACAAAATTTGCAAATTAGTCTTTGGATTATTTTTCGATACCATTATTTAGCTTCAGTCTCTAAAAGTAGCACTTCAGAAAATAAGAAATACCGCCATATCTAAAAAAAATATAAGAGATATGACGATACGCTCTGTGGCAATGATTTTTTAAGAGATTAAATTAAAATTTCACTGTAATGCAATTTTTTTAAATATAATTTTAAGCGTTATTTATTGAAATCTGCTTAAAGTTTGGAGGAATCTTTATCTTATATGTGAATAATACTTCTTACTTTTAGTATAGTTTATGCTATGTATTCCATAGCTGATATTTTATCTATTAGAATACATGAGTGTTGAAGTTTTATAACCCATTCAAGCAGTTTCAAATGTTAAGATAAGAGTAGCCTATGATTCACAATTTAACTATGTAATATGCGGCAAAAGAAAAAGTATTAATTCACCAGAACATGAATCAATTTTTCATCTGCACCATGTCTAACCTAACAATACGTTTAATCTCAAATAAAAGATCAAATTGTGCAAAATAACAGTTCGTCGAATTCAAGGATGTCCAAAACCTAATAAATCATTCTGGGTGGCTTACCGAAGAATTCCGTGAGTTCCGGCCAAAAAACAAAATCAACTCTATGATGCGACAGCGAATCTGTCAATTAATTTCACGTAGCCACCATCGTGTTTCGCAACCGTTCATCCAGGAGGCTGCTCTATGAGGGCGCGGGAGGCACAGAGACAAGAGGGTAAAGGTCACGTGACGGAGTGAACTCCAAGGCGCGTCAATCGACAGCGGCCGTGTCAGGTCAACAATGGGAATGATAAATAGCGCGTCACTCGCTGTGGAAGATCGAAGAGGTATCAGGCCATCGGAGATCAACGGAGGAGACAGGGAGGAACCGAGGGGGTCAAACCGGACGGAAACGATGAGGATGTCGACCTTTACTCTTTACTCTCGGGAGAATGAATCAGCTTAGTGAATTTTTATCTGACAGTCCGTCAAAACTTCCATCATAGCTTATATCCGAAATACTTATTTTATCCAGGGACCATGTCATCGTCTACTAAGGATTATGTGTCTAGGGACCCCCAGGTATACCATCAGTTGTTTGGCATATGTATTATTTTAAACTGTTTATTCCTTCTAAAAAAAACCCCGATTGGGCTTCCAAAATTATAATACGCTAACTAGTGGTAGAAAGCTAAACTAACCATAAGGTACATAAATTTCATTGAATTTTGAAATTAATTGTTATTTTAAAAAAAATTAATAACAATAGTAGTTAGTTTAAGAGTATTTCAATGTAAGTATAACATTTGTTTAAACCGTATTATTTCAATAAGATATAAGAATGAAAGGTTGTATTTGTAGATTATAGGTTAAGATTTAATTTGCTCCTAAAAAACCTGTAAATACAGGAAAATTTGCAGTGTGTATGGCAACAATTTTGCTGGCAATAAAAGCAAACTACCAATACTAATGCAAGCATTCGCCATCATAAGATATCATACAAAATGAATTTGACATGTATCTTTTGGGAATTGTGATCAACGCCATCTCTTGATAATTTGGAAGCCCAATAGGCATAAACGACTTTATATTTTAATTATACAAAAATGCATAATAGTATATTACAATACGAGTGAAGAAACTAAGAATTTCGCTCACGCATGTGTCAGTTTAGAACACAAGGCGCTAGCCGAGTGGGCAAAGACAGATAAGTGAGCGAATTAGTTTCTTCACGAGTGTTGTATAGCGTTTTATTCAATCCTGCTATTGTAAGTACGCGCCCTCATCCTTATGGACCACATACTCAATGTCAGGTTAGGTTCAATTTGGTAATGACAGATGAGTGGGTGAAAGTAGTGAGCGAAAGAACTTTCACCTATTCACCTGTCATTACCCATCCCGTTGCCATAGGAATGAGTTGAGTGGACAAAACAGAAGGTTTCGAGCTCTGTATCCAAGTAATAAACAACAAATTTCAATAGCAGGATTGAACAAAATATATATTATTCCAAATATTCTTGCTAACATATTTCACTTGACCCTTCTATTTGCATCTGATTCCATACATGAAATAAATTTAAATTGCTGTTTTATTCGTCCAATAAATTCCTCTTCCGGTTTTACAATTACGACCACAATAAACTTAGTTTTGTGGATTGTCAAAACACACACGCACATATCGTTGAGAAAACAATCAAAACAGATACCTATACTTCCTTATACTACTAGTATAAGAAAGTAAAACTATATTGAATATTGCTCGCTTGAAAAAAATATTAAAAGCAAAAATAGGTTTGCGCAATTATAAATCCTTAACCTCATAAAACCGTTGTCGCAATCTAGCTTTGGTAATAAAGCCACAGGAACGGTTAATACCACGGTTAAAGCGAAGATAGTAAACCAGAGCGGATCGAATGCGGTATCTAGCGGTTGGTCACGTTGGCCATGACATTGTAACATTCTGTTGTTTTTACAGATCACCTTTGTACCAGTTCACGACGAATGTAAAATCGGTCATTCATGAAATCGTTTTTAAAACTCCATGCGAGCAGATCAATTTGATACGGTAACAGGTAAGTCGAACCGGGAATGGAGATAACGTGCGAAAATTGTTCGGGAGATTGGTTAGTAGGACATGATGGAGATTACTTCCTTATTTTGTGGTATTTGAAGTATTATAAAGAAAGGTTCATTTCAAGAAAATAATCTTAGCGAAACACAATCCCGACTACTAAACTAAATCGTTTCCTATTGTCTTCTTAAATATTGCTGAATCAATCTTGGCCACTTGCCGGTTAACAAGTTGTGTAATCTTGAGTTATCCCTCATGGTTCTACTGATAAAAACTTAGTTCGAGATATACGTAGAGATTTCTTTATTAATGTTTTAAGGCTTATGGATAGAGTTCAGTGCAAATATTTTTTTGTATTCGCATCTGCAACTATTTTTTTTTTAAATAAAGAAGAAATTAGAAACATTATTATTCGCAGTGGATTAGAAAGAATAAATATTACAATTATCTACTTTCCAAAGCAGTCAATCTTAAAAGAAAGAAGGTACATATATAATAAATGAACAAATAAATTTTGAATACCTATTTCAATTTTCTCAGTAATAAACATGTTATATACTTAGGAACCAATTTAAAATTTCTAGATTGAAGAATAGAAACAAACAGTTGAAAAATACATCTGGTTTTCAGGACAGGGATGAACAACTATTGTCAAAACGTTTTCTTTAGCAGAATATACCGGGTTGAATTGAAATGTAGTTTTTTATATTGCTGTGTCTTTTAACTTATTCACTTTACAGCAAAAGTATAATACAAAAGTTATTCAGAAGTTAAAAATACATGCAATATGTCTCATTCTAAAGAAAATAATACAACATAGTAATAAATATATAAATCTAAATCTGTTTTATGAAATGTTAAATATTTTTCGTTTTTCTAATAAATATTAAGTTCAATTTGATTGATATATCGTGAAATACTAATAATTATGTAACCATTCGGGCCTTAGTGCATGCATTTATAAATTCTGAACAACTTTTGTATTTACACTTTGGCTTCAAAGGGAACAGGTAAAAAATACAGCAATATTTGCAAAAATAGAATTGGGACTACTATAAGCTACATTTCAATTCTACATTCTGTATAGAGATATATTTTTTTTAAGTACAAAAATAAATACTTATTTACAACCGAGAGAGAAACTCAGTTTCTATGATACCAAAATCATAACAGAACAGTCAGATTTGTGCACATTTCTTCCCGTCGTGGGATAAAGTGCTCAAATAATGTGAAAAATTATCATAAATTATATTACAATTCAAATAATTTTGCAATAGATAAAAACCATCATAAATATTGGGGTCGTGAAAAAAATAGTATATACACCGCAGGAGAGATGTGTATTTTGCCCTTGTCGCATTGCAGCCCTCGCCTACGCATCGTGCTTCAATTTACTCCGCGAAAAAAAATCATACACTTCTCTCCCTTAACGTATAATATACTATTAATCTGAATTTATTTATCATGTGATCCGCACCCACATAAAATATTTGTAAAATTATCCGAATGGCAAGGATTGGTGGATATCCGCGATTATGCAAAACTCTACTAACAGGTTTGACTTAATTCTACAAAATTTCAGTTTTATATAGATCTTCCAAAAAGCAGACATCTCATTTCTTGGCACGAGTATGAAAAGCCTGTCGAACAAAGAACCCAGTATTACAAGTTCAGCAAATATGAGAGAGACGAGAAAATTTGACGGCGGGCCACCCGAGTTCGGTCGAATTGCGCGAGACTACATTCTGCTGCAAATTGGTCTCGGCGGGACGCCGCATTCTGGTGACGCCGTCAGATCACGTTTAATTACACGAGATGGCGAGAGCATTGCATGCATTCTACACCCGCAGATATTTTGATTGTTGTTGGGTTTACACTCTGCGAAACCAGAGAAAACGAAAAACAAGTGCTACCTTTAGATTCTCCTAACATTCTTCTTCGGACATATCACGGAAGAATAGAAAGATTAGTTTGTTGAATAGTATCTTGCCATACAACAAATACAAGTAGAAATCCACGATTTTTTGGTATTTCTAGTACCTAATCTCGGTTGTGGAGTATAGCAAGCACTATAGTTTTATCTCGAACGCATAACTCATCGAATTATCTCCATATCGTGAGTGGTTGCGAAAGGCGGTCGTTAGCTGTGTACTGGGCACTGGGGCAGAGCACCTGCTCTGTAGAGTTCCAGTGAGTGCTGCTTGCACCGGTTCGCGTGCACCTTGAAGTGCACCCTACACTACACCCTCCGCAGGAAATGCAGCAACTAATAGTTACCCCCTTTTGTGGACAGAAAGCCCATTATTGCACATGTGGGTTATTCAACAAATATAGAATTTTACAAGGACTGGTATTTCCAACCACGTTAAATAATGGGTTAAACAAAAATATCGCATCTAAATCATAGTTTAAACAATGATTATTATTCTAGTTGTCATGTTTTGATGCGATATTTTTTGTTTGTTCCACAGATTAATTTGTTCTCTAGTTTATTTGAAGTTGGAAATGCAGGACCTAATTAAAATTTGAGGTATAGTAAAAATATTAAATTGAAGAATTCATAGGTCTGTATACTAAGTTTTCATCTTTAGTTGAACTTAGAGAGATCAATCCGGTTTTCACAATTTGATACCCAAGCCAAGTTAAGATTGAATCCGTTCAATCCAAATTTGATCTTGAACATTGTACGTATATAAATATTTTGTTCAAAGTTTTAAGGTTTAGGGATTTTATTTTATTACAGTAGTTCTTAGCCTTAGATTTTTTATTTTATTATAATTCAAATGTTTTTTCAAAATAACATAAACCCAAATAAGAAGATTTATAATATCACAATAAATAAACCTGAACAGAGGGTTCCGGTCGGCCAAATAGTTAGACATTCTAAAATATTGCTTCCTTGGGAAGTAATCATACAAATTTGTTAAGACCTCTTTAATATAGTGTTCTGAGAAACATTCATTCACTTCCTTGTATCATCCACAGGCACAGTACATGCATTTTATTGCTGTTAATTGTTTATTATGTCTCAATCAATAAAACCCTTTCTACTCTTCCACTTTTTTACATTCAGAATGTTCTGTAATCATAACAATGCCCGCATTTCTTCTAATTATATTGTCACTCCTCGCAGAATACAATCATTTATGTCTACAACACACTACTACCACAAATATTTAGTACAATTTAATATACTCCACTACTCGACATTATAAAATGGGGGCGGAATTTTTATATAAGAACAAAGTAGGTGTATAGGTTAAGGATCGCCCTGCTGATTGATAGACATCATTATTTCAATCTTAGTCTTAAAGTAACACTAATTCACATTGCAAATCAGCAATAGTGGGAGAAAGTGAGAAAGAAGATAGTGACGTTAACCGCACCACAAGAAAGCTGTACTGTATGTATTATTATGGATGAAGTACGAGTAGTGCTACTTGAAATATTGATGTGAGAATACGACTTACAGTTATATTATTTCATGAATACTTAATAAAAAAAACGTAAAAATCTCTAAATAAAAAAACTGATAATCAGAATTTAATTCCCGAAGAAAAAATTAATATTTTTCTGTTTATATTTAAAGATTTAGGGGTTTGATTTAATATTGTTGAATAATTTCTTCGACGTAAGTTTTTTTTTTTATAAAGGTAATTTATTTCAAGATTCATTATATAATTTGTTTACATAACATGAGTTAATAGTCATGATTGTTCCATTTTCAATTTACTATTACCAGCAATCATGTCTAAGTACAGACATTATTAAAATATTTATTAATTTTTTACCGCAGGATATAAATGATTATTTTTATATTAATTTTCGCTTCTCGGACAACTACCTGTAATTTGGTGCACGAAATCTATTTCTCAATCAGAATAATACTTTTTCTAACGATCTACGAACAACAAAACAACGACAATAAAACAACCGAAGAATATAATATTGTTTCAGATGTAAGATTACGTTTTTAATTATAACGTGAAAATGGTGGATTTCCATGAGCAGATAAAAAAATGTTACACCACGCGCAGCATGGGTAATGTGACGTGACAAAAACCCCACATTTTATGAGATTTTAATGGCACGAGAGTCATTTCATTATTTTCTAGGGATTCTGTTTTTACCCAGTTGGCCACCATGAATTATTTTCATGTTAGAAGGCGCATTATGAGTTTTGGACCATCTTGAACCAGAAATCACAGCTTCAAACAGAGAATTAAGTCATTACACAACATTTTATTAAGTACGAGAGGCTATTACTTTATTTTTTAAGTATCTAGCATGTCATCAAAGGACGATTATATACTTGGATATATTGTTATGACTTTATTTTTTCTAGGAAGATATTAAAATCCCACAAGAACATTGCGTTAGAGTTATATAATTAATTTTAAAGATATTAATATGTGTTCATGTACAATTAAATAAAACATTACATTTACATTTACGTAATCGTTCTCGCATTTAAAATGAAACATAGTATAAATTATTTATTACATATTATGATGTGTTGAAAATTAGAAATGCATCTATATTTCAAAATGAGATCATAGTTCTTTCCCAAATAAACAAAAGAAACCTTGTCAGAAATATGGGGTAACTAACTTTGTGGTAACACTACTTTGCGAAGGACGTCATTTGTTGTCTGGCAACCGCATTAACGATGAAAAATATATCACTTACCGACATTTTGCGAATATAGTAAAACTAAAAAGCACTCTTGGAGTCTTTTACGAAAGCGAAACACGAGGCTGAGACAGATAGATGTCGTGGGATACTCTTCTTTGTCTAACACTTGTTTGTAGAACGGTTGCTATGTAGAAACAAGGTATTGAAATACTCACAAAATAAATTCATTTCGGACGGTGCTTGCAATGTACCTCATATCTCTAGCCTCAACAAACATGCAATGAGCAGATTTCTAAGTGGTCGGGGAAAATAGTTATTTACATACCAAATGCGGGAACGTTTGGTTCCCGGCTGAGAGTTTAGCGGCGCGAGCTTGCGAGCGCTGCCATAGAACGAATCCGAGAACCGAGTTCACGCAAGAGGTTTGTACAATATTTTTTGTACGAAAAGTATAGAACTAATAACAATCCATACAAAGAAATTAAGTTCTTCAAGGAGTTCTTTTGATATTTGTCAAAGTTGCACTATAAATATAATCACACAAATTAATTTGTTTAATATATTAGAAAACAATTAAAATATTTATAGTATTTACCGTATTCACTTGTAAAGTTATTATATTTCTTATTTCCGTAAAACATTCTTCTTACTCATTTAAACACAGTTCATATGATGTACTTCACGAAATATCACTAAAAATTGGCAAATACTTTTATTGTATTTCTATATAATTAAACCCTAAAAAAATCACTGGTGTAGAGCGCATCATCATATCTCTTAAATATTTCGAGATATGGCGGTTTTTTATGTTTTTCGAAGTGCAACTTTGAGGAACTGCAACTCAAAAATTACGCAAGATATCGAAAAATACTCTTCGGTTTTGTGTTATTCGTGCATATTATAGCAAAATAACAAATTTTTTTTAAATTGAAAATTTTGGAATTTTTTTTTCAAAATTTTGATCATCAATATCTCAAATAGTAAACGAGATACGAACTTGCAGACTAAACCATTGGATTCAGCTCATCGAAATACATAAACCCTAAAAATTTCAGAACAGTCGGATTCTGGGTTGAAATTTTAGAGCAAAAAGTCTTTAAATGGCCTTTTTCAGGCCAAACGTCAAGGGTAACCCTTTGACGTTTTTCGCCAAAAACGTCATTTTTACACTTTTTGCTCTAACTCTATAACGCGTCAAGTAATTTTAATGAAATTTTACATACTAATGTATTTTGACGAGCTGAATCGAATGGTCTAGTCTGCAAGTCTGTATCTTTCATATTTATCGAGTTATCGCCTATCGAAATTTGGGGGAAAAAAATCGAAAAATTTCAAAATTTTCAAAATTTGCTAATTCGTAATAATATGCATGAAACGCACAGAACTGAGTCTATTTTTCAATATCTTTAATAGATTTTGAGTTGCAGCCACTCAAAGTAGCATTTCGAAAAACATCGAAAATTGACGTATCTCTATAAATTTAAGAGATATGACGATGCGCTCTACAGCATTGAGTTTCTTAGGGTTTATTTTATATAGAAATACAATAAAAGTGCATGCCAATTTTTAGTGATATTTCGTGAAATCTGAAATTGTGCAGTACTTTCTTAACATGTATTTGTTGTCAATGGTAAATGAACTTGTATTAAATTATCTTACTTGTACAGATATTATAAATAATTGGGCCATATTGTGTAGTTCCAGATAATGTAACAATTTACTGATCTACAGATAAGTTTTTCGGACGTTGCTTATGGAACGTTAAGCAACACATTTCAATGTATGAGTACAAAAAATATATATCATCACGCCATTTACCAGTTTTGGATCAAGCACTCTGCTTTCGCAGATCTCGGCAAATAAAATGCGATTACCAACCATTTAGTCACGGTTCCCAAAGATGTAGCGGAAGGATAACTCCGATGCGTTACCACGGAGCTATGTATCCTACATAAATTATTGCTTGAAAGAAGAGCCTGATTTTGTTGCTTTTTACGTTTATCTTTTTTATAAGAGAAAATACTTCGCAGAATAAAAAGAAATTTTAAATTCTAGTATTGCCCTTTGCTTTATAAATTGTTTATAGCCAATTTAATAAACTTAACTGCTCCAATTTCTGTGTTATACTCTAACAATTATTTTAAAAAGTAATCTTGAGCGACACAAAACGCAGGAAAAATGGAAGTAACGGTACATATGTCTGAAAAACTCTTCATATTGAACAGACTGCACCCAGACTCTAACATGATATTGCTTCAACTTTTTACGCAACAATCAAAAAACGAATCTAACAGTACTCAGTTCGTGTGATAATTCACACAGGAAGCAAACAAAAAATAATTTCCTCGAAATCTAAACAAATACTCGTACAAGAAGATGATAGATTGAAGATTATAATGTTTGTTGATGATCTCCAAAGTGAAAACCCAGTTGCACGGCTATGGTAACCTCAAGGTCGAGAAGCGCGACTGTCATTCGGTCAGGAATGCGTGTAAGAGACTCTCACGTACTCCGAAGATGCATACACGCACACACGCATGTGAGATGGTTGGATACGCGACGTGTTAGATGGAATCATATACGATGCAAGCCTTTCCTGATGGCCACAAATTCACTCAAAGGTTATAAGAATTAAATATGTATAAATCAAAAATTGAATAATCTTATATTTTATTGATATTATTATATACAATAGTTATTTATGTATCAAGGCACTGAAGTTCAATTTTTTATCACGAATATGGAATTTAGTTGCCGAGGCCCGTAGGACCGAGGAAAATAAACCATGAGAGTGATAAAAAGGAACTTAGTGCCGAGGTACATATTAAGTTTTATTTGAAATCTAAAATTCGAAAAAACTGTAAAAAATTTACAATATAGGTTAAGTTTATACATCTGTCAGTCAGTCAATGTTGCCACCCTTAATTTCGTCATCGGAATTAATTAGTTAATTCTTCTTGAAAATTTTGTTTCGTGTTACGTCCAAATTTACTATAATACGTCAATATATCTGCCAAAATTATCCTAATTGTACAATAATTATGTAACGATTGCCAACACTGGGTTGTTCAAAATCGTCGTATAATGGGTTACTTTAGTGATGATTTTATTTTTTTTAATTTAAATAAAATATAAATTTTGAATATAAATTTTATTTATCTTCTTTTACTGCATTGAAAGAAAATGAATATATTTTAAATTTTATTTTTAAAAACAATGAAAATGGAGTCGTTTCAATTTTAAATAAAATATTTTTATTTAAAACGATATCTTTTGAATTAAAACTGCTTCTTTTCAAACTACTTCGTCTCCATAATGAGTCTTAGTTGAATGCATCGATATGTTCTAAATTAATTTTCATACAAGAATGTTTATTAAGCCTACAAAAATTTTCAATGAAAACGAAATCGCATTGGTTTTATTCAAATAAATTTTTCTATTCATTTAAGAGGAATCTGTTTGTTCCAAGAAAACATTTTTATCAGTGCATAGGCAGCTAACGGATTTAATAATATGTCCAAACTTATCGTATGACCTAGTTTTAATCTGCTAACAAATGAACGCACATGTGTATTAAAAGCTGACCTAAACAAAAATTGATTAAGTATAACAAAATACTGTAACTTTAGGTAGGCTGCCAAAACGTTTTGGTATGCTTTAATATATTTCTCGTCATTGTCAATAGGTTTTATCCCGCTAACAAATGAAGACCGTTATCTTGGAGTCGGATCAATATACGTGAAAAATAAAACATTGAAATATTATTTGAAAAAAAATTGCTTTACTCGTTAAACAAATCTGTGTTTCGTATTATCTATGGCAAAACTACTGTCTTGAAAACATATAATCTAATAATTTTAATATCTTAATAAAACATTAATAATAGATATCTATTTTTAATACTAGTGAGCAAAGTAGTGCATTCAATCATGAGTCCAGATGGATGAGTGATTAAATGCACGTTTGCTCACGAGTATAAAATCTGATTATTTCCACAATCAAAATACAAAACATCAAACACAAAATATTTATTTATTTTTCACTACTATTAAACTCAACAGAACAATAATTTGTAACAAATTAGCACAACACGAGCAAAACTCGCAACAACATGTTTAAGCGATTGGTTAAATAACATGATTGACATTAGAGAATGACATATTGTGATATATTCTAACTTGTCAACAAACAATTTTAATTTTTTTTGTGAATTAAAATACAACATTTACAAGTAATACATTTTATGAATAAAATTGGACAACGCAATTATTTTAATATTATACAGTAGTTTAAAATCAAATTACATAGTTTTTGGCGCCATCTCTTGACAATTTTTAAAACACTAGTGATTAAATTACTTCTTTGCTCATTCTTTTGACGGAGCAAACAACATCAAATTAAACGATTGTGGAATCATTAGAATCTGATGTAGCCAACATGTATCTAAGCTAAACGATACAAATAAAAATTGTAGATAATATTATTCTACATCTTTTTGAACATTATGAAAAGAAAACTAGCAATTCTTCATTTACCTACACCCTTATTTGCAGAAATAATCAAATTTTATCTCTTGTAGTTCTCGAGAGTCTAATGATGAACATGTTATAGAAAAACTTTTTAAAATAACATTAATAAAGTTCAGAATATGTATTTCAATAAAATATAATCATAACTAATGTTTCACTTGGCATTCCGTTCGCGTTTCCTTGCCATTTGTGGTTAAAATTATAATTAAAACAGTGTTATTGACCGTGTAAAATAATTAGAATTTAATAAAAATGACATTAAGTTAAATTACTTTAATTTAGCAGCGTCAATTACTAATAAATTCCTGCACAAGAACAATATCACGGTATAAAAATCCCATCAGAGCTCCTCCAAGATTGTTTTAAATTACGTTGTGAATAAGAAATTAACAAACATTCTATGCAAACTTGCCTCAATTATTTATAATTTTCTCCTTATAAATCTGCGATATCTCGTTGCGACAAAGCGCCAGCGTAATTAACAGAAGCTTTGCAGAGCGCCGATGAGCAAAAACAATTAAAAAATCATGCTATCCAAGCCGAGTGCGATTTATCAAGCTGCCGCAGTGTTTACCTTAAACAAGATTAATTCCATCAACGCAAAGCAACAATTTGTTCTCAACGCGGGGTTGAGGAAAAAACGTGCTAACGTGAGGATCTGCGCGCTGCCCTGCTGGTTAATGTAGTTAATATGTAATTGTCTTTAGGCACAAGTGGATTATAAGAAGAGCGACTATTTCCTGCTGCTGATTGCGAGTGGTTTGCGCCTTCATAGGATGAAGACGGTGAAATATAAATTGTAAATGCTGATGATTATGTTCTGTGATGCTAATGGTGTTTATGGCTAGTTTATATAATAATGAAGTTATATTAGTATTGTAGTTTTACAAACATATTTTTTGCAATCAATTTACATTTAATGTAAACTTGCAACACACTAATGCATGTTTGCACCAACAATGTTTGACAGCAGTGTATTGTTACAGTGAACATCACGTTATGAAGTTTGGTGCACTTCAGCCTTTGACCATAATTTATTTGAAAAATTGCTATAATGTATGAAACTTACTACCTATTGTATGTACATATATTTATAGCCAAAGAATCAAGGGTTTTATAATAATAAATTCATTTGAGGATGAAGAAAATAATTTTTTTAAATTCAAAACACTAGGATTTTTTCTTTCTTATACTCGTACACAGAACATACAAAATAAAAGTTTTTAGTACCTCTAAGTACAATAAGATCTGTATGGATGAATGAGTGTCTGTATGTACGTGCAACGAGGAAAGATAGAGTAACAAAAGTTCATAATTATAAGTTTTATGACAAGATGTTTTTGGTACATACATACATAACATCACGCTATGTCCCACTTAATGGGGTAGTACGAACCCAGAAACACAGTCAACCAACAATCAATCTCTTCCAAACATTCCTATCCTGACACACCACTTTCGCATCGTCCACATTCATAGTGCGATTCATACATGCTCGTTTAGTTTTAGTTAAATGTTTCTAACGTAGAAGTTTTGAAATATATAATTTTCTGAAGTCCCAAAACATACTTTTATTTTTTTTCTGTCATATAAGTAACTCAAGACTTCTCTTCACGATTTTTTCAGATTTTTCAGTCGTCACCGGACATCATAAACTTGATTTAAATAGAGAAAAACAAAAAAAAAACATATTTCTCTGATGAAAAAAATGGATTTTTAAATAGGTTTTAGGACATTTACAAATAAATCAAATTTTGGGAAAAATCTTATTTTTATTCCCTTTTCCGAATCAATTGTATTCTTGTGGTAAAGGATGAATAATTATACAAAATTAAATTCTTCATTATAAAAATGTACATATTCTATAACAAATTACATTTATTATTTCTATTTTTAATTGTGACAATTTACTGTTTCTTTTTTAGTATTTTATACAAGGTTTTTAGGACTTGATAAGAGATTTAACATATAACTGCTTCGTACAAAATATCATTTAAGAACACAATTATAAACTATTATATTTTAACACCAACTCTTCTTCCTCATAACAACAACAAAATTCGCGGACATTTCCTGCTCCCACGGTCTTCGGCGCCCCCTCAATTCGCAAACGGGCCGCCGAGCCGGCAATTCATAACTTCAAGCCCTTGCAATTCTGCAATCCCGCCCAAAGGGCAAGGGCGTTCGTGTGACACAAGCAAGCCGGTTCCGGTGTTCGATGTCAAAGCGCACTGCGACGCTTTGTCGGCGTTCGGCATCATGCGTAATTCACCAGAGCACATGTGCAATATATGCATGATGGGGATGCAAGGCTAGAGGTGACGGGTTGTAAGGGATACTGCATCGGGAAAGGGTCCGGTTTCTAAAGGTTGAGTCGGTGAGCGGTTTAATTTGGTGCCGACAGCTACTTCAAAAATATTTTTACAGGTGTCAACTATAAATCTTTTTAGTTTTCAAAACTTTGTCAAGTACCTACCTAAAATATTATATTTTATGTTCAGGTTTCATTTTACAACGGTGGACGTGTGGACCCCTTCTACTTGAGGTTCTTAAAATAGTCACTTAAATCTACTCTGAGGCAAGCCCAGAAACAGGGCGAGTTGATAAATTCATTTTGATTTACTGGTACCGCAGATTTCGGTAGGTCTATGTTTTTTAACTCAAAATACTATATTTTTTAATATAGTACAAGCGTCAAATTGAAGCTCATTAAATAATTTAAAAATCTGATATACTATATCCGCCTAAACAACTGTCAAACAGTACAAAATAGACAAATAGTTTAAAATTCAAATAAAATTTGTAGTTAAAGCCGGTCTGACACGTTGCAATTTTACTTTCTTATACAAAGTATGAAAAAAATCGTTGATGATGATGAGATTTTTGCAGAAATACTTATTTTGACGTACACTGAATCCGTTAAGACCATTTTCTCAATGATGTCTGTGTGTGAGGATGGATGGATGGATGTCCGTGTACGCAATCTCATAAAATATTATATTATATTATATATATATATACCGGGTGGAACATCATACCTGTGTACATAGGCGATTAACATGAAAAAACAGTTTTTCCGTGCGCAATGCTCCCCAAATTATTTTAGGCAAAAATGCTTCAAATACATGTTGTAGAACATAAAATTCTGCATCTAAATCAATAAACAGAATTACTTTTACTTGCTTTGTAACGACAGAAATTAAATATGAAAACATGGAAAATGCGAACAAAAACTAAAACATTTTTAACATCTATGTGTCAGACGTGTTAGATAATTGTGAACCTCATAAATTTAAACTAATAGGTGAAGAAGCGACATTTCCTGTGATTGGTTACAAGCAACTAGATATATTTTATTATAAATCATACAAAAGTTTTTTTACTTTGGGTCCGCGTTGTATCTAACGTTTCATGATAAAGTATTATTAATCTGGTTCAGATTTCTGAAGAACTCCACCGACAAAGTATCCGAAAAATTCAAGGGGTGTCACACAATATAGAAGGGATGAACTACATTGAATAGACCATCATGAATGATGAAACAGATTATACAATTAGTTATTGTGCTGTTAAGTTGCTACAAGAATAAGGGTTGTGGACAATAAAATGTCGTTACCTATTTCATGTCTCGTTTCTAGTTTCGAATGTCTTTGTAGGCAACTGACAATTCAAATGAAAATATAGTGCTTGGAGATATAAAGTGACATTCGCTGCACATATCCAGGCCCACTGTTGTGTTCTAGGAACGGATTCTTGTGCGTGTTCTTGTTGTTAAAGCATGTAGTTGTTAACAAGCGTATCTACAATGCTATGTTCGATTAGTTAAACGAAGTGTAACTACTGAAATGAGGGTGAAAAATTTGTTTCATAACTTGTTGTAATTTAAAGTTTGCTTAGAGCTGAAATTTGTTGTACTCCCACGTGTAATTGTACTAATAGGAATTTTAGGACAAGCGAAAAAAGTGTTATTTATGTATGTTTACCAGCTACTTTAATAGAAAGTTAAACAATTATATTTTTATCCACTCGTGAACATATAGAACACTTACGTCATTATATAATGAACTTCTGCATATATTAGTTAAAAAATAACTAAATAAATAGATGTAAAAGTTTTGTAGGATCCGAATAGTTTATTTAAAAATTTTCTAGTAGACTTCAGCACAGAAAAAAATCATTATCAATTATTTAATACAATTTTGTAACAATTTTTTTGTCGAATTCATTCCTACAATTGTAAGAGAAAATAATAAATTCCGAATATTCATTACTATTTATTCTCAGGTAAATTCGTCAAAAATTGTAGTACTTCGAATGTAGTAGATTTTATTAAAAACATAGGACAAATTAATTTTTTTTTGTAAATATTCAAACAATTAAACATTGGAATTATTATTATAAAATTGTGTTAAGTCTTCACACATAATTTAGTACTGCACTAAAAAATTATAATATTTTTTTAAACATTTGTTGTAAAATATGCTACCGACAAACAACTATATTACTTTTTTTGAAGTACGTATTATTACAAAAAATTTAAACTATTAGTAACCCTTTGGTAAATAATGTTACAATTTAAGTACGTATTGCCAAATTACAATAAAAAATAATGTACGTCTGTAGAATTTTTTACTACAAATTGTAGTATATCAGCTGAAACATGTTTACTCTCTCTGCCGGCGTCTCGTCAGTCGTCACTGGTATTTGCCGTTGTATTTTGTATAGTGTTTTGTGCTAAGGGCCGATGAAGTTATTTGTTTTTAAAATATAAGATATAGTTATTAATACTTAAATTGTTAAAAGTATGGATACACTTGTTTGTGGTATCTTAGAAGATTGAGGATTGCTGAGAAGATTGGAATCTATATTTCATGGTAAGTGTGTATTTAAAAAATGTTAAATGCTTTAATTTTAAATATATTCTCTGCTAATTATTAATTTCTTCTATTTTGTAGAACAAGAAATAGATATAACTATTTTCAATACTCTATCAGAGCAAGATATTAAAGATCTGATTCCAATAGTTGATTTGAGGAGAAAATTCTTCAATAAATATGAAGATTACTGCAAATCATTTCGGGAGGTAAGTTGTATTAAATTAACTTATTTTTTATTTTGGTATTATGCGTGATGTTATGAATTTATAGCCAAGAAATAATACCAACATATTGTTTGTAAATGAACCATCATCTACTTCTGCAACACCGGAAATTATTGACAATTACGAAATAGTTTTCATCAGTAATAGTAATGATTCGACTCCAGGCACATCCACAGATACTCTTGTAGACTATTGCTGTACACCACATCCAAACACGTCATCTGATGCCGGCAACGAGAGTATTTCAAGTAAAAAGCTTTTGTTTAAATTATTAGTATTTATTTTATTTCATTTAACAGTTTTTAAAACAAATTTGCATCCTCTGCCAGTATACAGCCAGAAAGCAACATTAGGTTTACCATATAACATAAATAATAAAGTATATTCTAGTTCAGTTGATATTCATGTACATTCATGCATATGAAGTGATATATCCCAAGGAAAAGAAAAATCAAATTATTAAAATATTAGATTTGTACGATATTAATCTTTGTTTGTTAACAAATGCTGTGAATGGCCAATTATTTATTTCACATAGTTGAAATATAATGTATGTTTTATTTGTAAAACCTTGTGAATGGTTATTTATTTTCTACATCGTTAAAATATATTTTTTATATATTTCTTAATAAATAAATATAATATACAAACATAGTATATTTGAATAATACCTCTATTATTTACTGCTACATATAATATTGAAAGCTGAAAGTTGATTGTGGTAATAATAGATATAATTTTTATTAATATTTAATAAATAATATTTGGAATATTAATAAAATAAATACTTCCAATTAACACAATAACTATTAAATGGTAAGTAAAATAAATATTAGTTTTTAGTACAAAATTGTAGTAATTTTTCATTTTATTGTAATATCGCTTAATATAAAATATTCACTACATTATTTGATAAATTTTTACTACAATAAATAGCTATCCCTATATGCACTACAAATTGTAGTAAGGGGTTTTGCAATTGTGACAGTAATTGTTACAATTTTTTTTCCGTGAGGAATTCCAAAAGGTGAAGAAATTACTTCATTTATTTTATTGGACGTTTCGGGAGGAGCACATAATAAAATATTTTTTCTACGCTCACTATCGAAAATCGCATTTTCGAAATATCACTGCTCACTCCGAAAATCGATTATTACAAACAACAGAAAAGAGCATGAATGTAAAATGCACGAAAGTGCATGTATGGACGCTTGTAAAATGCACGAAAATGCATGTGTATCTATTCTTCTTTGTAGGCTTTGTTTAAGTTACCTAGGTTACCTTGATATCCTGTTTATTTAAATGTCAATTTAAAACTTTTCACTGAAATAAGAATAACAAGATAACAAGAAAATGAGTGATACAGAAGAAATTTTTGAATGTACACCTCCAGAAATTATTGCAGCAGCCTGCAATAGCTGCAATAATTTATTGCCCGAAAAATCCCGCAAAAGGTACGATGACATTTATCGGAAACTCATTGATTGGAAAATTTATAGAAGAACAAAATCATTTTTGGAGAACGTATTTAATACATAATTTTAAAAAATGATCGTAGAAAAAGTATAGTGTGCACCACGTGCGAAAATGCTCTTACATGCTCATGTTTTTCTGCAGCACTCCCCTTCGGGTCGTGCCACAAATAAAACACTCGCATGTAAGATGCTATTTTCGGCACTTGATACACAATATACTATTATCCAACACCTCTCAATAAATGCTCTATAACTATGGCGATTTTAAACAAGCAAAGTAACCGATTATCCACTAGTGGGTATAATTTTGAGGAAAGCCACTAGTGAGTATTTTTTTATTTATAACAATGATAATAACACACAACACCTTGGTAACTACTTCGATTGACATTTTAATTTAAAAATTTAAAGCGTATGTCACTGTCAAATAATATTTATTAAATTTTTCATTTATTAAGAAGTGTTGGATAAAATTTTATACTTCACACGTGGGCAAAGTGGAATTACCCACTCGATAAAATTATCTCACTTAGCCTTAGGCTTCGTGAGCTAAAATTTCTCTCGTGGGTAATTCCTTACTTTGCCCACTTGTAAAGTAAATAACTATTATGAAAGTCTTTATAATTTACTCTGAAAGTTTTTTCACCTTTTCTTGTAACGAAATATGAAAATAAATAAATTATATCTTCATCATATGATGAACGTATTTTCAGGACATATTTTAATAAATAATTCAGAAACTTTCGGCAGCATCATTTTCATTTCACTGCTCGCTTATCATTCTAAGCCTGAGCACAGTTGCGTACAGAGTGACTGTACGTGGAGTCAGTCACGCGTGACTATCACGACATTAATTGCGTGCGGCGTGCGTGGAGTGTGCGCGGAGGTGATAACAGACGACAGGCGACAATCGCGTTCTGTCACCGCGGTCGCCGGACAGCCGCACAGACCGCGACCCGCCTTCGACGGGACTACCCATAAGCCTGGAGGTGCATGAGGAAGCTGCATATTTGTAAACTAACATATATCATCCTGCCATTTAATTTACTAATTTTTTACAGATCACTTTTTTATGTATGGATCTTGAGAGCTTATGTTCGATTCTATCAGTCACTTTTAACTTTAACCCAGTGGTTCCTCCTCTATGATTTCAATGGCTTGTTCCGAAATTCACGCGAAGAAAAATATGTCACTTAGCGAGATCTGCAAAAGCAGAGCGTCATATCCAAAATATAGGTTAATGGCGGGATAATATATTTATCACAAGAAGTTCAATTACCACGCCCCCTAAGACGATAATGGACGGGAACTACTGGAATAAAGTTAAGAGTGAAAAATAAAAAATAAATAATAACAGTTATTTACGTTAAGTCCGGTAAAGGAGTTTTTACGCTACGAATAAGATGTCTTTAAAACGATAAAATTATCACACTCAGCCTTCGGCTTCGTGTGCTAAAATTTCTCTCGTGGGTAATTTCACTTTCCACATGTGAAGTATAACGTTTTATCCAACATCTCTTAATAATAAGAAATATTATTTGACAGTGACATATGCTTTAATTTTTTTAAATTAAAATGTCAATCGAAGTCGTTACGTGGTTACCAAGGTGTTGTGTGTTATTATTATTGTTATGAATACCTACACTGGATGAGTAATCTGTTACTTTCCTTGTTTAAAATTGCTATAGTTATAGAGCATTTATTGAGAGGTGTTGAATAAAATTAATAGTTTTAAGAGTTTCAAACAAGTTTCAAATATTATTGTGTGAAACTTACCAGGAATTGTTTCCTATAAATTTTTTAAATGTTTCAACGAAAACCGAGAGTAAAATCAATTCAATGGGGTTTTTCACAATTTTTTTTATGAAACTTTATTTAAATTGAAACTATTTACACTTTTAAATATTCTTAATTGTTATTCATTAAGCCACAATGATTTTTTTTAAATGTTGTGACGTCATTCTAGTGGTGTTGCTGGATTTTAAACAGTACAGTGCAGATTGTAAATAATTGTAGTCATATATTTTTTTACTTATTTCATTATTACTATTACAATAAAATAGAACATTTATGTGACTAAAATTATTTAAATATCTACTGTTTGAGATTCACTAACACCTCTATAATGACGTCGCAATATTTTTAAAAATCACTGTGGCTTAATGAATAACAATTAAGACTTTTTAAAAGTGTAGATAGTCTTCAATTTAGATAAAGTTTCATAAAAAAATAATTTTAAAAAAATGGTGAACGACCCCATTTATCAATGAAGGAAGTTCAGCCGAAATGTTACAATTAAATCATTTGAGTAGCTTCCCTCAAGGTGCTCAAGGCAAGTGCAATTCGTATAAACGCCTCCCGGTGCGCGACTCACGCTGCACGAAGTAATTAATTAAAACATAAAAATCATAATGATTAGCTTATCGAGGCAGGCGGTCGGCTGTCATCGCATATTACGCTAACAAGTCCTACATATTTCGAGCATCAGCATCATCGACTCGACTGGGGCCAGCTGAAGAGCCTCGCGATGTCTCAGTGCCTGACGCGCGGTGACAATATTTCCCGATGGGGGGCCCCATCCGCACAGCGAAAACATGCGGAATAGGTTTTACAGACCATTGGAGAAGTTAAGATGGTGTGAAATGGAATGATGAAATAAACGCATTCTTGAAAATAAGTTTATATCTAGTTTTATTCGAAGAATGCTGTTTCTTCAATGTTAAATTATTATCTAATATCCAGTTTTACGATCGTTAACGAAGTATTGAATATTGGCAGTAATATGAATGGTTTTACTAGGCTAGTTAATTTATAATATGGCCATTAAAATAGAAATCAATAATTTGCTTATTACTTATCAAGCAGATAAATCTGTAATTTAAATTACTTTTCTATAATAATAATAATAAATGTGAATTCTTACAAATTTAATTAATTACCAATAAAATACATTATAATAAAACTAATGATTTGTACAAATTGGCTTAGGAAAACTTGATTTTCCTCCATTAATTTTAATACACAATAATCATCATGAATCTGAGTGTTTAATAATTATACTTGACACATGTTTGATATAAAGAATAGTTTTTTAAGTTTTAAGTCCGGTAAATGAATTTTTACAGTACGAATTGGATGCTTCTAGACGAGCTAATTGCGAAATGAGTACCGTGAATTAACGGACGTATGACGTACAACCTAGAACGGTTTATTTCATAGTTGTGTCGCATTTTTTTATGAAAGTTTGATTTCTTCCTTTCTTTCTTTCTTTCTTGTTTAATAATAATCAGGTTGTCTTGAACTTAATAAAAATTAAAATAATAATAGTGATCAAGTTTTATATTGACATTTCTAACATTTTTCAAAATGAATCCGGAAAACGATATTGTGGATTAAATCCTTTTGAAATATTGCTTCGCAACGATACAGTACAGTAAAAAATAATAATACTGTTAAGTACCATTTACCGGAGTGGAATCAGCAAATGTGATATAATATATGTTTCAGTTAGTTGTTTGTTTTCATAGAATATACGATAATTGAAACATAATATTGAACATCCTCTGCTCATCCAATAAAATTGCAAATAATTTTTTTTTCGCCGATTGGCCTTAAAGGTGACTCTTTACAGACTTCTAACAGTCTGTAAAGTGTCACTTTTACTGCATAGGATTCCCTTTGTCAATGAAACGGCAGCCTCTGTTGTAAATCTGGTATTTTGGTGCCTAGTTAAACAAATAACTATTGTTGCCGAATGACATTAAAAATGCGATTTTTTTACAGCTAACAGTCTGTTACTTTTACTGTCTAGATAAAAATATTTAATCGAACTATTTTTGCAACTAATTATGTACTTGAAATAAATTGAATTTATTGCTTATGTCCAATAAACTTCCACTTTTGGATTTGAGATTGCCATGCAACTTATTCGTTTCTGTACTCCTGTTTTTATCCATAAATTATTGCACTTGTACAATCATCAATTTATATATCCATACACACACGCACACAGACGTCAGGAGATCCCAAAACATGTATTTCTATGAAAATCTAGTCATGGATTTGTACCGTGAATCCAATACTTAAATAATGTACCTATATAAGAAGAAAATGCCAAATATTAAAAACCATCTAATAGTGATAGCATTCCATCAAAGCGTAAACATGTTTCGCAGGGCCCCAGTCCACATCGTACCCACTTCATCAATCAGCGATCAAGTCTCCGGGCCCCACGCCGCCGCCGCCAACTGCGATTGCTTAACATAATAAATGGAAATGCAAAACTGGGACAAAGTGAAGAGATCCATCAAGAGCTCTGTGTACTGTGCGGGGGAAGAGGGTAGGGCAAAGTGGGCCCGCCCCCGCCTATGGAAAGTCATAAATCATGCCAAGGTACTCCTTAGTACGGCACTGTTGCAAGGCACAGAGCGTTAACCCGGGAACGTGGTAATTAAATACTTGAGGGGGTTACACTAAGTGTTCAATTGTCTTAAAACGGATGCGATCCAAGCTAGACAATTTCAATAAAAAAATAGAAGAATAAAATTATTTTATTGTATCACTTGTATAAAATGTGTCTTTATGCATCATTGAAATCTCCAGCTTCTGAGCTTCGTATCTTCATGTAACGTTGAAGTCATCAGCAAACATATATTAAATTTTTTTGTTATTGTTGCTATACAATAAATTATGAACAAGAAAACGAAGAGTAACAAAATTTGGACATAATTTCACAACTGGATGTGGAAGTTTACCTACTGGACAGACAAAGCACAAAACAATGTATTCAAAAAATGTTGCGAAAAATGTTTCAAATGAAAGACGTTAGTAATAATACTCAATAGTAATCTTGATCTTGTATTGGCTTCCAATTTTGAGAAAAACAGAATTAGAAAAATAACACGACCCTGGAAATTTAAACAAAAACGGAAAATGTTTAACATTTCAGAAAACAGACTTGTTTTATTTATAAGACTATTATATTATTTTCTGTAGAAGTTTCTTAGAATATTGTAATAATATGATGGCAAAAATGAGAGTTCATTTATTTCTGATAAATAGATAAATCTAAAACAGTTCTATGAAATGGTAAATATTTTTCGTTTTTGTTTAATTTTCCATGGCGTGTTACAATTTTTCTAATAAATATTAATTTTAAATTAATTGGTATATCGCGAAATAGTAATAATTAGGTAACCAAATAGGCTATAAAGTAATAAATACTAAAATATAAAAAAATACCCTACAATAAACTTTGAAATTAAGATTTGAATGCCGAAAAATAAAGAGAAACAAGTGCATATCAAGAATATAGATTCCAGTAACTCAGGAAAATACGTAAGGTATAGTCAAAGACGGTTACAAAAAAGCTTTCATACAATGAATATTTTTTAACCGTAATAATAAATATTAGTTAAAAAAATTTATTATTTTTAAATGTTTAGTAGCTTGCTGTAGCATTGAAGTCTCTAAACATTATAATACATATAATATTATAAACACTTTTTAATTTATACTCTCATATTATAGACAATTACAAAGATAAAATGAATACAGAACAATTTCTAAGAAACTAAATTAGTTATGTACCTATAAAATTTAAGTGTAGGTGCATATTTTTATAAATAAGTACACCAAGATTTATGTAACCTACTATACATTCCACCTATTCTGGTTGCTGTATACATGGCGTTATTAATATTAATCACATAATTAAACTTTACGATCATATTAAAAATTAAATACCGCAATAATGAACACATCAAAAACCACATCGGAATAAATAAATATATCACGAAGACGTTTATCCATTTTCTTATAGCAGATAGCGCAAATAAATTTGCACACCATATTTAGGAAGTTCCCACGAGGAAAATAGTTGTGAGAAATAAATCGAATAAGAAATTATTCCACAAAATCTTTTTTCAAGAAAGAAGGAACCACACATTGACATTTCTTGTCTGTGTGAGAATCAACCTATAAATATTTAAATAATAAATACTTTCTACAAACACCAAACACCTTTTCATAGCTACAATAATTCAGGTACAATCAACATTACATAACACAAAGTAATTTATTACATTACAAACAATAACATCACCGATTTCCATCTCAACCTTTCTCGCTCGCGCTTATTAGCCTCTCACACCACCGCAAATGTCACACGAGGAGTCGACATGTTGAGAGCATTCTCTTCTCGTCGCAAAGAACGAGAGTGTTTGCATGGATGTGTGTGTGGTGTACGTGAGAGCTTATCATATATGCAGATATGGGCCTAGCTAGTTTGTAAACTTGTTGCTCTACATGCTAACCAGGCCTGTCAGGTCGGACAGGGCTGCCCAAAGTTGACGAGAAGCGAAATTTATGTATGAATCTAGACAAGAAAATTCAATACCCCTTTTTGTTTTCTTATACGTATCGGGAAGTACAACAAACATGAAATACCGATTGCGAGATTTTCGCGGAGTTTTAGATCTAATGAATCCGTTAAGATGATTTTCTCAGTAAAGTCTGATGGATGGATATTTGTCCATATAACAAAAGTGAAAAAAAAATCATAATTTTAAGTTTGTTGACAGTCAATCTGGTCAAAAATGCAAAACCGGAAAAAGAAGTTTGTTTGACACAAAAAATAATAATAGTTATTTACTTTACAAGTGGGCAAAGTAAGGAATTACCCACGAGAGAAATTTTAGCTCACGAAGCCGAAGGCTGAGGGAGATAATTTTATCGAGTGGCTAATTCCACTTTGCCTACGTGTAAAGTATAACGTTTTATCCAACACTTCGTAATAAATGAAAAATTTATAAAAGAAATATTATTTGACAGTGACATATGCTTTAAATTTTTAAATTAAAATGTCAATCGAAGTAGTTACCAAGGTGTTGTGTGTTATTACTATTGTTATAAATAAAAAAATACTCACTAGTGGCTTTCCTCAAAATTATACCCACTAGTGGATAATCTGTTACTTTGCTTGTTTAAAATCGTCATAGTAATATAGCATTTATTGAGAGGTGTTGGATAAAATAATTTTTTTCACGACCGAAAAATAAATTTGATTTCTATTATACAAAAATCATGACAGAAACAGCGAATTTTATTTTAGCGGGAGATTTGAGCATTTTCTCTCCCGACGATAGAAAAAGTTTTCAAATGTAGACATTTGTTGTGAAAATTGAACAAAGAGAACCAAATCAAAGATAACTATCATAAATTATATCAAAATTCTAATAACTTTTAAATATTTGTTAATTAGATAGTAGCTACCTATTATAAATATTAGGGACGTGAAAAAAGTAGTATATTATGCACCAAGAGATTTTTCTCAGTGATAATATTACAAGAGAGTGAGAATATATTGAAAATAATTTGACAGATCTTTCGAAAACTAGTTGCCAGGCAGTAGCCACGAAAGCTTGAGTGGCTATTGGAAAATGGCAACAAGTTTGAGAAAGATACTGGAGAATTATATTCTAATTTATCGAACTCTCGACTTATATTTAATTGGATTATTTTTTTATTTCATCATCAGGTACGCCAATAAATCTATCATTATTGCTCATTCTTGTGTTGATGATAACTATCTGACATCTGACATTAATCAACAAAAACAAAAAAGTTACAGAGATTATTCCCGGGAATAATCATTGGAGCTTTATTCTCAGTATAATAATCACAGGATTGGTTAAAACGCAAACACGAGACATACAATGAAGCATTTCATTGGTTTTAAGAAACGTCAAAAAATAATCTAAGGAAAAAAACCGAACATTTCTCTTCCTAGTTCTATAGTATACTTATTATTTCGAATATAAAATCAGCTGCGAATAAAGTTTCAATAAAAAATGTTACTAATAATATTTAGAAAACAAAATTTTATTATAATTTGCTCCTGTCTGCTTTCAGTTTCAAAAAAAATTTAATAATACATTTTTAAAAATAATATTATTACCTATATAATAATAAATTAACCCTATCGAGTTTGTTATCAAATTAATGGTCTCAGGCAGATGAGATAAATTGAAATGTCTAAAATTAATTTTAAACAATCGTTAATTGTTTTTACAATAGTTAATCGAAACTTGTCGAGTTCGGTGTCAAATTAAAAGTGTTTAAAAAAACAGACGTGCATATAAATATTTTGTTAGATCTCTAGAATTTTATTTTGTCTATTTTATAATAACTAAAACATTAATGTCAAAAGGAAGGTGGGCATATTCGAAGAGACAGAAATGGCATATGTCATTGTTACAAAATTACAAATATATTTGAACCAGCAATGAGATCAATTGTATGAACATACATGTTTATAAAACAATTATTACTTGAAAGTGATTTTAACCAAGCAATAAATTAAAGAACATTCGTTTATTCAAAGCGGCAATATACATGTATAGGTTATATCACCTGATATGTGTCTTCAAATTATACTGGGCTACTTCGACGTCACGTATATGTCAAGTGACTTATATTAAATCTAACTTCAGTTAAAATACGATATAATTATAAGATTATATGTGGTTTTTATTATTATACAACAACACAGCAATTAATTTACTTATTTTATAATTGGTTTTGTCAATTCGATTAGGTCATATTATATTTATCAAAACTTCAGTTTCCCAATGAATTCGGTTAAATTCTTGTCTTGTGCTACTTTTGTCATGAGACAAAAAACCGCGTAATAAAATTTAGTAGCCAAAATTAATTTTAGTCAAAGCTGCATTTTTGTTAAGACATTCAAATCCATTTTTGAAAATACCACAATCTAAAAATTTGCATTCAAATATTTCAAGAATACATTAAAATAACTTATCCCACATAAAGTATAAAATATTATACAATATTTCAAAAGCAATCTATCAAGCAACTAATTAAAAAAATAATAATGTCAATTCCAAATAAAATAAATAAATTTCAATATAATATACGTGCTGGCACTGCAAACGACACAAGTTTTTTAGGATTATACAAAAACTCAACAAGATTGACATTATTCCATTTATGGTTGCCATTAATAGAAACAACCACATTTGAAGGAAGTAAGAAAATTGCCGATCGCCGCAGCTAAACTGATTTGATCTTGATTTAAATATAAAAAAGTCGTATGTTCAGGTGATATAATGAGGCGGCAACTAATTTTTATAATTAACAAACATATAAAAGTATCAATTTCTAAGCGTAAAATTTCAGAAGTGTCAAAATATCCATTATGCAATTAATTAAGTTACTATCACTGGTTTATTAAAATATACAGGTGCTGTAGATATATTTACATATTAATATTTAGATAGTTTTTTATTTTCAAATTATTCGCAAATAAAATACTATTTTTATTGATGCCATAAAAAAATCTAAAAAAAATAATTACTCGTTTTTTACAACTACCTAATTAAAAGTATTATTATTTGTTAAGGAAAGTTTTTTTGGTTACTAAAAAATAGATTTTGAAGCTTGTTAGTCACGATTAGGTTATTTGTTCTGCAATAAAATTAGATGTATAAAAATAATAGGTCAACCTTGCGATGTACTACTTCACCTCCGATTTGGATGATTCCTTTTTATTTATATCCTATTTTACTTCCAATTAAAGGAAAATAGTATTAAGTAGCGGTCGGACACAGATGACCTTAGAAACTTAGGTTTATTCGTTTCACGTGGAACTTGGAAACGAACTTATCTTCAGATAAATTCCAATAAAAATGATTACTGTGATAGGAATTGTTTGAGAAAAGTACGAGCGAAGTGAGTTTACCTACAGGTAAATTCCACATTAAACATAACTTGTACGTCATTGTTTTAGTATCGCTGAAAAAACATTTTTTCTTCAAACGTCATAAAAGTACGTTGTTATGTATTTGTATTCAACAAGCAGAAGTTCAATATTGTCGCCGCCGGCGTAAAAGTGTTTCCTTGGCAACACTTTTACTCCGGCGGCAGACAAAGTAAAATATCATGAAAAATAGTAAGGTTGTAATTCAATAATTTGACAGTTAAGAATAAAACAAATAAACAATAATAACAAAATAACATATTCTGTGGCAACTAGAAATACTGGATACGGCAGAATATTTATTGAAGGTTTGAGCAGTTTTTAATGTTTTAATGTCTATTTTCTATGTTTGAAGAAAAAATAGCATGTGTTATTCGGAATAAATGTAACCCTGTATGCTTTGCATGTAATTGTGCGACTCGCTTCGCTCGTCGTTCAAACTTACATGCTCAGCATCCAAAGTATCACATTTACTCCTAATAACACAATATACTATTGTTTATGTGGAATTTATCTGTAGGTAAGCTTGCTTCGCTCGCACTTTTCACAAACAAACCCTAAGCCTATACAACGCACGCTCGACAAACTCTAATCATAAACTCATTTTTAATGGAATTTATCTGCAGATAAGCTCGTTTCTAAGTTACACGTTGACCAAATAAGATGACCCATTAAACTGTGTTTTCATGGTCATCCGAATCCGTCCGCCACTCATTTTTATCTTTAGTTTTACGCAAAATATGATAAATGCATGAAGTTTAATCCAAATCGGAGGTTGACCAACAAAGATTTTGGTTAATAAAAATAAATTTTGAAGCTTGTTAGCAATATTGTTAGCTTATTTGTTTTGACACAAAATCAGGTGTGTAAAAATAATAAAACAAAGGCTAGTTCCATTGTTAGTGTTTTGTTTTATGTGCATCCCTGGTACGTTCAAAGTTGGAGCGCGTCTTAACCATATTCATAATCACAGTGCGCTGTTAAAATAATCATACCGCAAGCGTTCGGCTTGTTTGGTTACCACCCCCCTTCCCCCCTAAACCAGGCCCTGGAAAAAACTACTGACCATCGCCTCGGTCAGCTCTGACGCGAAATATTTGTAGCAGTGTTTTGTCTTTTTTGTTTCACAACTAATTTTGTGGTAGATTTAAAGCATGAAAATTGATATTTTTTACAAGGTATTTTAAAATTTCAATAATTTCATACTTTTTACAAGAAAAATTTTTACATATCTTCTGGCATTAAAAACTTTCTGTTTTTATTGTGCTTATTCATTTTTTCCCCGAAAACGTGAGAACTACAAACGCATAGATTCCGGCTGATGGAACCAAACAAAAAATATATAAATACTCAAAAATAGCACAAGAAGTAAAGCGTTTTTCGCTACTATTCATCAAAATTAGTTTTCTTCTATTTTCAATCGGATTATTAAATGAATCTTAGCAAAAAAACTCGGATGACTATAACTACAATAATACAATTACTTATAATATGAGTTTGATTCTTGAGGTAATGTTGAAGTCTCTGGTATTTAATTCTGAAATTGTGAATTAATAGCAACGGAAACTTAACTTTTATAGGATTTGATTTTGCTGTTTGGTGTAGGTATACGAGTATAGGAATTTCAATGCTATTCTTCTTAATATTGCTGTAAATTTTTATCTATTTACTTTACATCAAAAGAGTAAATATAAAAGATGTTCTGAATTTAACAATGCATGTAATAAGGCATTCGGTAATCTAAATGTTAGTATTTCACGATATATTAAGCAAATTAAAATTAATATCTATTACAAAAATTATAATACGACCATGGAAAATTTAACAAAAACGAAAAATATTTGACATTACAGGAAACAGATTTAGATTTACTTATTACAATGTTTTATGTAGAAAATTAGTACAAGATTATAATGACATAATGGCTAATTTGAGAGTTCATTTCTTTCAATTTATTTCTGTTAAATACATTAATAAATCTAAAACTGTCAATCAATCAGCTCTAAACATTATTTTCCTTGCATTCTACTTTCACCCCACCTCGTCCACATTCATAGTGTGATTCTTACATGCTCATCTATTATCCACAGTCGGAATTATTAGTTCACGCAACAAATCATCAATACTTATTCCTCGGACACTGCCGCAATCATTCACCTTCAATCTCACCCGCATATATTAATTTTACCAACCTTTCATTCGACATTCGCTCAAGATGTCCAAATCACCTCAACTGACTCACTCCCAGTTTCTTAAAAACATTCTTCTCAATCTCACGCTCACCATATACCAATATATTCCGGACACGTCTCTTATACACACACTTCTCTAAAATCCAACATTCAGAACCATCAATATAGGTACTAACATACCATTATAAACACTCAATCGAGCATCTCTAGATACATTCACATTTCGAGCAAATATATCTAGAGCACCCAATTCCTTACGCCTTGCACATTAATAATATTATTTTACAAGAATATTATAATATGATATTTCAATATTAAGCCTAAATACGAAACTTTATTTTAAAATTCGTATTTTTTTCAATACTCGTAGTATGTAGAATTGTAGATACATATCGATTAATGTTGTGGCTTCTTTAATCCATGATTTATATAATCTATATCTCTGCATATAAAATTATGATTGCAAGTATTAAATCTAGCAAACTAAAGTTATAGTAATTGGATCAAGGCAACATAGGAATGCATCTTGCAATAATGAAAATATTATACAGTAAAATTAATTAATTAATATGTCAAACACGTCAGGAGGAATTTCTGAAATACTTCATAATGCCAACCGTGTGCAACAATCATAAAAATGCCTTATACGGGTTGGCGTCAGCAGGGGTTCGCGTGCTACCAAAATAATCTAACTAAACCAGGATAAAGTTCTCACACCCGCTGCGTTTATTACCAATATAAAAATTATTCACCGGTTATGCAAATAATCTGCATAAAACAAAACACAACGTAAACATGCAATAAACCAGCAGAACAAAACATCAAGATAATGTTTTATTGTTTATTTATTCTTTCAACGCTGTCTAGGATTTTTCTAACGAATTTATTGGAATTTGAATGGGCTTGAATATAATTATAACGGTACTAGTGAAATTTTTATAATTTCGGTGTCTTTTAAAGCGTGATTAATTTTGTGATAACGATTTAATTCATGATTATATCGTCAGTTTTAACAGTTCTGTTAATGATCTAGTGATAAAGATGTATCTAATTTATTATTCATTTTCTTGTTTGAATTTTTATGGCTCTCAATATTATGACATTTTATTTTAGCTTTTGCTAAAACCCACTCATCCTCAAATGGTCTAATGGCTACTTAAAAACTGAATACAAAAAAATTAAATGAGTCAATTTAAGATTTAAATAAGATTTAACTGACCCTTAAAATCGCATTCCGTATTGCGGCAAGTTAAAAAGCTTGAAAATAATTTTCACGCCGTGTACGAAATTTCAGTGCGATTGCATCTCTGATTCACTAAACATAAAAATATTTCAACTTTAATTGTGCCTTAAAACTTTAAACAAAATGAAAAAGAAGCTCAATCGGTGGACGATCTAGCAAGCGTCGCCACATCCAAAAAATTAAAAACAAAAGAAAAATGACAACCCATAAAAAAGACCGTCACGTTAACAAAAACGAAGCGAAATCGTGAGAGATGAAATTCTTATCTTTAGTGAGTTATCTTCGAATCTAACCTATCTCCAATACACTATTTACAGGGCAAATTCGTCCTTAAAGTAAATAACTGTAAAGGATAATATTGCTTGCGAGGATGGCCGGTAAAAAAGCTACCAGCGGATCTGCAAACACACACACGCATGCATAGTTGTTAGGAGCAACCGGTAACCAAGTGATTAAGATGACTGTGTATATCCGTCATTGTCTTACACATATCCTCCCAACTTAACAAATCGTTTTCTGTCCTTGTTGGTCGCAGCCTATACCTTAGCAATTCTTATTACGTTAAATATTAGTTTGATTTTAATAAATGCGAAGTTTACAGAAAAATTTAAAAGTAAAAGAATACGTTGTTGTTGATTTTCTTGGGGTATAATCATAGCTATTGAACGGAACGTGTTATTAGGAGGGATTTTGCAGAACAGCGATTGTTATTAGCTTGCCAATTAAATAAACTTTTATAGTTGGGAGTACATACCGCGTTAATTATGGTTTTAATAAAGTAACCGGACCAGAACATGTGCAAATAGCGTACTTTTTATTGTTTACACTATAGTAATAATTATTTATTTTACTACCTAAATTATCAAATATAAAATTATTGTCAGAACAATAAAATTAAAGGTCGAGTATAAATGTATGTTTGCATTCAAACTGTTTTAATGATAATAATAAGAAATATATTATATTTACACACAAGTTCCACAGGGAAATAATGAAATGACAGAAACACTGAAATGTTACTTAGGGTTTGTTTATTAAAAGCGAGCTTACTTGCACGGGAAAAATTTCGCAGAATTTATCGAACTATTCTGTAAGCTGAAGATTGAAGATGCATATATTTTTTAAATTTTATAACAATAATAAATTTAAACACTAATATTTATTGAGCAATTAGAAGTATATTTACCAAATAGTTTAATAAATACGTCTTATATCCCCAGTTTACATAATACGATAGTTCGGAATATTTTTTTCATGTACAGATAAATTCCTCATAAACAAAATTTGTACCTCTGAAAAAACATTCCTATTTTAATATTATTTTTTTTTGTAACATGCCCGTGTCACAAATCAGTATTTGTTTTGTTACATTTTATAAGTAAATTTGTGGTAATTATAATTTCTTTATTTCAAATTATCTAATTTCGTGCGACATTTAATTACATGTCTTATTTATCAGAAAAACTGGAATGCCAAACGAAAGCGTCAAGGTTTTGGTCATTACATTTATTATTTCGCAATAATATGCAGATGATACATTAGTAATTTCCGACAAAAATAATGTATTCTTAAAACAAACATGCAATGAAAACTTTATTATTTATGATGTAATGAAAATTGGCTCCATTTAAATAACTCAAACCCAGAGTATATTTAGTTACTTAATCATCGAGCTACAAATATTCTAAATATTGATCATCGGAAATAGTAATTTAAAACAAGTAAATTCCTCTAAAGTACTGGAAATGAACTTTGAGAAGTATATTAAAGAAAGAGCGTTGGATGATGGATAAGAAACAAGAAATAAATAATAAAATTTATTCCTCCTCGATTCGGTTAATATTTAACCATCCTCAGATTGCTATGCTAAAATGATACAATATGTTACACTACAGTTTAACCGAAACGTTTTCATCGAGAAGTTAATGGTATTATTTATATCCTGTTTCTTATCTATCATCCGATGATCTTCCTTTTATATCTTAATTTCTGGATACAAATCTCTATTTAAATTTAACGACTATATTAAATGGCAACAACAACGCGAATTTATCCTTTTATTTTTAATCAATTACAGACATTCTATCATGATAAAGTAGAGCCCCTGCTAAGATACGGTATTGTTTTCTGGGGCGTTTCAGCTTTAGCTGATGAAATTTTTAGCACTGAATATAAAGTATTGAGATATATAAGGGGAACAAGAAGTACAGACTCGTGTAGAACTTTATTTAGATATTTAACTGTATTGACTCTTCCTAGTTATTTTTATTTATACCTAAAGTCAATAAATATTTTCTAAACAAAACAAAATTTTCTTCTAATAAAAACCATCACGAATACAATACCAGAAGGAAGAATTAATTTGCAATTCCATATTGTAGACTAAAATGTGTCATCAAGAACTCTGTACGAGTATTGATATACAGATTTGTAATTAATTACCGCTGAACATTAATAACAGCAAAACTTTTAATAATACAAAGCAAAACTTTAAAAAATGCTTCTTGATTACCAATTTTTTTAACTTAAATGAATAGTTGTTTGTACCATGTTATTTTTTATATTTTATAATAGGTACTAAGTTTTCTTCTAAATGTATTATTGTAAGTAATATATTCTGTGTGTGTCTGACCTGTTAGATGATTCCCAGTGAACTCAAAGTCGTCGTCCTGGTCCCAGTGCTTCAGCGACAGGTTCGACAGCGGCGTTGCGTTTGCGAACTCCAAATTAGCGAAATGCCAGTCCAAGATTTGACGGTCCTTCGACGACAAGTACACATCACTGAAATAAAAATATACTTTGCAAATATGTATAACACTACTCGACACACCGTTTGATATCTGTTCAATTCTCTGAACTAATGTCTATTAGCGATTAAATACACATGGATGCTTTTACGAATTTATTAATTAATATAGGTATTCTTTTTCCATCTTTATTATGCACCTACCTAATGAATTAAAATTCTGAAATATTTCACGAACACTCACAGAAAATAAAAGATTGTTGTCTAATGCACGAATCACAAAACACTAAACGTAGATTCGAGAATTTACGCGGTATTCAAAGATGTACCAAATTAAACAAGTTCATTCGACTAGCAAACATTTACACGTTTGAGTTTGATTAGAAGTTTTCTGTAAAAATTAAACAGATCACGAAAAATAAAATAAATAAAGATGTAAATTGGCATAAAATAAACTTTATTAAAATTAAAACAACACGAGAAATAAACAATGTATATTTTATAAAATTGCAAAATAAATTGTGGCTGGTACCAAGAGCTTTGTTTTTGGGTGTCTTAAAATAAGTGTAAACCACGGTTTTAGCACTGTACAATTTTCTAAAATTATTTTAAATAAAAAATGCTTCCAATAGTAATTACAGAGAAATATAAAATTATTTTAGAACATTGTACAGCATTAAAACCAAGGCTAAAATATCCAAAAACAGAGCTCGTGATGTTCTCAATCACATCATCCGATTTTTCTCCTTAAAACTTCTGTTCATAATCGAGTAAATGGTCCCGAATTCTAGTCTCAGTGTCACGATATTTTCAAATATTTTTCATAATAAAATCTTCGGCGGTACGGCGTGTACTTCATGGCTTCCCTACCAAAAGGTAGGTAGGTTAATAAATAAATTATATTGCATTGAAATATATTTACCTCGGTGGAGAATTCTCAAGATCCTGCAATTTCTCTTCAATCTCCTTCATTTGTTCCTGGAGCATATCCCATTCCTGGGAGCAATTATGCAGATCCCGCAACTGACTCCTGTACGCAAATTCAGTTTTTGTGTCGCGTTTTTCATCGTTTTCGCTCATTTCTTTATAAATCTGCGTAGCTTCTTTCATATGATCCATCAAGGCAATAAGCCTATTTTGATTGGTCTTCAACTTGTCTTGCAGTGCAATGACAGATTTTTGGTGCTGGATCTGTTTTTCTTTCACGTGTTTCTCTTGAAGCTTGATGACCCACTCAAGAGCTTGCCCAAGACTTACAGGTTTGTTGCCAGCATAGTTGAAATCAAGTTGATGAGATAAATAGCTTGTTGCTTCTAAGAGTCGATTGAATTCTCGTTCAACCATTTCATCTTTGTCTTTGTCGACTGTCTCACCGTTTGACTCATACAAAGGACACTTTTGGCGGATTCTGTGCAACTCCATATCAATTTGTTTGCTTAAAGTTGTAACAGGATTCCCTCCTAAACCAGTAACAACCATCGCACCTAAATCAGCGATATAATTTCCTTTCCGAAAGGTTGCAATTCGACCCCCGACGCGATCACGAGCTTCAAGAACAATAACTTCTAAACCGAATTGTTGCATTTGTTGCGCTGCAGCTAGACCTGCAATTCCGGCGCCGATGACGATAACTTTGCCGAATTTTTTGGCGGGAATTGGTTTTAGGCGTTTGAAAATTCCGAAGTTTATGTATCCGTTTCGTTGAAGAAAAGCATGAACGCGGTGTACGAGAGGTGCATCGCTATTGTAAGGGGGTTCAATTCCTGCCATTACGTTCTCGACAATTAGTTGCAGTTTTGGATTTTCGAGCCACATTTGCAAAATGCGATTGCGGATGTGGAGATATACTTTCATAGTTTGTAAGGGACCTTGGGCGATATCGGGAAAGCAAGCTGCTTCGTTAGAAATCATTTTATCGTAAGGCATACGGCTTTGAAATGCGGCTCCTTCTAATCCTCCAAAAAGTTCTTTGACTGAGGGATCCTCTAACTCTGACTCCATTTCCTCATCTTCTTTTTCATCCTTTTTTATATCTGGATCTTTCTTTGGTGAGATATCTTTCTTGATGTTGACATTTGTAGCTTTCGAAGATGTTGCATTTTTATTATCTGATGGAGCTAGTATTTTTTCGGAAGTTTTGATCTTGCTTTTATCATCCAAATTGTTGTCCTCTTCCGGAATGTTATACTTCTCTTCAGCTTCTTTGGTTTCAATCTGAAAACAAGGACCATATGTAACATAACCTCAAATCACAACATTTTAGCGCATTTAAATTGAAATATAATTATATAATACCTTAACTTTCTTCCTGCGGCTCATTGTTTGCAGTAATTTATACTACTATCAACTGTTTAACAATATTTCCTGAAACCACAATAATCAATAACCTCTAATTTCTTATTTCAAGTAATTGATACTCTGTGTAAACTTCAAGAAACACTTGAATATCACGCAGAACCTGATTGCAACTGCTGTTGCATCAAAATATTGTTTTATTTATTAATTACTATGTTTATAAACAAATTTAAATTTAAATTTTCAATGTTTACATCTCAATATTCAGGTTACAAACCAAGCTACAGAGCATCAGAGCAACAGAGTTTTTACAAAGAGTTGCGCATAGAAGGTTTGGGTCCCAGATGGCGTACTGTGTGCCACATATTTTATAGGAGATTATAAAAATGATATTTCTTCTACCTTTATATTTCATAAAAATTGTAAATATATATGCTATAGTATAAAATTAGACGGCTTTATGTGTTTTAGAATTAATATTAATTTTTTAATTTGCAAGTGTGTCTTACGACGATACATAATAAAACAAGGTCAATTTTTTATATGGAATGAAATAATTGTAAACAAATATTTATTTTCTATATATAGAATTTCGAAGGGTCAATCACCTCTGAGTTTTATTGTACTATTTCTGTTGCACATTATTGTATTTCATTTTTTGTATTTCTTGTTTCTATTTTAAGAACATTCCTTTTCAAAAAAATTTACAAGAAATAGATGAATTAAAGATTACTGCAAAACATTAATGTAAAAGGATATAAATGTAAATTAATATTATAAGAAATGTAGTAGTAAAAAACAATTGTGAATAAATCTATTTATATATTTAATCAATTGATTTATTTATATTCCATGTAAAAATAGAACAATGTTTTAAATTGTTTTATTAGTTAAGCAAATGTATATTCTTTGATTAACGTGGTTTTATTTTTCATAATAGAAATATTTAGGAATATATCATTAGTCACATTAAAACAAAACAATAATTTAATATTAATTTAAGACTGTACAAATTTGTTTTTGTAATAATAACACATACATATATTTAGAATTTGTTGTTTTTCAAACTTATTTTAAATAAATATGAATACACATATCCTAAGTGTCAATGCAATGAATATTTGTTTACATACATATTTAATAATTTTAACGGAAATCTAAATATTTTATCTATTTTACCGGATAATAATTAATAATGTAGGATGCATAAAACTAATTAAAAATTCATAAAAGTGTGTTAACTTCATTAGCGCCTTGTTCTGAATAAATTAAAATTCCAGTATGCAATATTCGATTTCTTTTTAACGTAATCTTTTATAAAATAATATTTTTAATAATTATTATTCACATCATAGGATTTATATCATGAACGTCTGTAAAAACGTACGTTATTTTTGTAACACCCCTATAAAGATTTATGCAGGATTTACATGCTATCCGCTGATATTTATTATGAAATACCGTGATATATTATAAAAAGCTGATTGCACGCAGTTTCAACTCGCTTATAATGAACTAGAAATCTCTGATTTCCATAAGTTATTACGAAGTGGCCGTCGATAGCTTGTTGCTGTTTGAAATATGTTTATAATGTATGGTCTTTGTCATTGTTTTATTGGGATACTAAATGTAAATATTATTTTAATGTGCATATTTCCCGTGTTGAGGATTATTTTGTTGTGATTATGATAGAACTCGGCAAAAACATCACGCTTCTTCGTACCAGGTAATAAGAGGATATTCTCACAAGGTCATCGTTTCAAAATATTTGTCAATATCATTATTATCTTCATAGGTGTGATGCATATATTTTAGTATCAGGAATTCATAACAGGTGATTAAAAAAAATTAGTAAGTATATAAAACGTTATAGAAAAGAAACAATTAACATGCTACAGTCACTTACTAAGAATGACTGAAGTGAAGATAGACAAACTAAAGGAACTTGAAAAGCAAGAATAAAATAAAGAGAAAAGAGGAAGACTAAAAATGAAGTAGGGAATTACTAATCAGGAATCAAATTGGCAGTTAAGAAACCAAGAAGAAAGCAAGTAATAGAAAGGAATGGAAAGACTTTGTTAGCAAGATAAAATAATATAAGCAAACAGAAACATAATTAAATTTAATTTCAACACCCGAAAGGATACAATAGAGATGTAAAATCTAATAATAAAATAATATCAAAATGTATAATTATATGAATTGTCATACAGCAACTTTCAAAGCTGTGTGTATTCTTGTTATGGATATTATCTTCTGTATTACATTTCAAAATTTGGAAACAATGCTTATAGATTAAGCAAAAGTTTTTTTATTCATAGTTTATAGATATTTTAGTAAATTTATGATAGTGGCATGATGCATGTAGCCATGCAAAAACCAACTAGCATCTATTTTATATTATAATTATTTTTATCTTTTATCGGATTATCGTTCTCAGCTGACAGACTGGCCAGTTTTAAAGTCCAATTTTTTAACTAATTTCATCATTTAGTTTCTATACTTTCAAATCATCAACTCTGTTTTCTGAGTAATCTCCATTATATATTTATATGATCAAAAATAACAGTAGACGCATAAAATATAATTAGCATAGTCCAAATTTCACTGATATATATTCCTTGAATTAGTTCGATTTCTTGGAATTATTGTTATTCACTTTATTGGACCACAAACAGTCGTTAAAAGTAATTAATTATGAATATTTATGTAATAGTAGATAATACAGATATACCAAATAAATCTCAATTTTCAAGTTCATCGGTGCATGCATCTTACTATTCCGCCGGTGAACTTGAAAATATTGATTCCACGTGAATTTTTTAACATTACAGTGTTGACCTGCATTGCAGGGTGTATGTAGTTCATTGTTTGATAGTTTAAAATGCTGTGTTTTTGTTCTCATGACGTGTAAGAAATGTTTTTTTTTATTAAAGAATTTGTTTTTAATTCATCGCCAACCTTGCAAATCTTAATCTGTTTTTATTTTTGTTTGCCCGAATCTGTTTTTGTATGCAAATTAGATATGTAGACTTGCATTCATGCAGTTAACAATGTATAAATGTATTCTTGTACTTGTATCGATATATTTGCTGCAAATGCACCCATTTTTATTTTTTACACTTATTTGTTTCGTTAATAAACTTTGATTTAATTACAAGTTAAATACATGAGATCCATGACAATATTTTAATATGTCTGTAATTAAATAAGAATTAATTGTACAATTAAAAACAAGACAATTTATTCTGTGGTGATAAACATAAAGATTAATTTAAAATTGTTATGTACACAGACATCCTGATTCAGCCAAGACAGTCAAATAAATAGTATTATAAAAATCAGGTGTGGATATCACACGACTTTCTTACAAATATTAATTTATATGTTTTTTCTCATATCAACTATAATTATTAAAATATGTATGTATACATAAACCCGTTTTTTCATGAAGGGTCTAGATTCCAAGATGGAATCTCATTTGAATTTATGTAGATTATTTCGAAATGAGTCCTACAGGGAAATATTGACACTAAAATATTTTTAAGTAGTTGCCACTGTGCAATAGCCAAATTATGGATTTTTTGAAAGATAGATCTTACTGCCACCTACAGAGTAATATTGAATTACTGAAATATTTTTTAAATAAATAATTGTTTACATTTTAATTTTTTATTTCATTTATTTGAGATACATTTTAATTGGTACCCACCCTACTTTCTAAAATAATCACATAAATTTAAAAGAAGAATCCAGATCATAAATCAAAAATAGTTTCTAATATAAAACACTTTCTTTTTAATTCTAAGAATATTTTGTTTGATATATTTCTTAAATAGGGCCCTAGTATACAAGAAAAATAAATGTACCCTTAGATATAAAAAGCAGTGAACTAATCCAAAGTTCAGAAAGAAACCTCATCATATATGCTTGATATTTAGTACCACAAAGTACCCGAGTTTTTGAAGCTTTTCAAACAAAACAGATTTGCTTTTGTTTATTTTATAATTGTTTTATTTGAAATTTTTTTTCATAGCGACCCTACTTTCTAAAATAATCTCTCTAATTCAATTGCAATTCCATCTCATAATCAAAAATGTTTCAAATATAAAAACTGTTTTATTTGAAATGAATTTTGATTATGGGCCGAGATTCTGAGATGGATTATATTTTGAATTTGTGTGATTAAATTAGAAAGTTAGGTTCCAATTACTTTGATACTTTAGATGTAGAATTAAAACAGGAATAAGTAACTCTTAAAGTACATTCCTGCTAATTTATTGTACGATAACTGGAAAATAAGGGCCTAAATTGAAAATTGATTCAAATAAAACAGTTTATATACGAACTCAAAACTTTTTGTAAATAATATTTTTGAATTGAAGCTGCAGTTCTCGTGATACAAGCTTCGATAATTCAGGGGCTTTATGTGGTCTGTAATGTCAGACACCGTTGAAGTGTGTTCCTGGTCTTTTTTACTTGCTCACCGGGGTTTGTTTCTATAAGGGACTAATTTATTTAGGGGATGAATCCAAAAATATTTCAAATAATAAAGTCTTAGAATTAAAAAAGAAGTATTGTAAATTTGAAACTTTTTTTGATTAAGGGCATAGATTCCAAGAAAGTAGTCATTTGAATTAATTGTTTTGAAAATTATGGCTAAACAAACAATTAAATCCATGATAATTTATTTTAAAATTACTAGATATAAATAGAAAACTGTATTTTGCAAAAATATAGCAAGCTTAGTACAAATTTTTATTTTAAGTTTGTTATCAAATTCGACCTAATATTTCGTCTATTAGTTATCGATAAGTAAATATAAAATGTTGAGTGTCTAGTCTTTTATCTTTTAATCTTAGTAGAATTTTATCTTTAAAACTCATTAAAATTAAATTAATCAGTGCCAATAAAAAAGAATTATAAAGTACTCAAGTTCTTAAATTATTTAGCAGTAACTCCATTAATATTCTTGCACGGTTCGTCCTTTTTTATAACCTTATCCTTGCCCTTATCCTTGGCCTATTTTCGCGAGTTCACAGCTCCTATTCCTTCGATTCATCCGTATAGAAACAAGCTCAATCTACAAACAAAAACATTGAAGAATAACTGGTTGAATCAAAGAGTCCACAGCTATCAGTCAGCATGAATAAGAAGATAAGAAGGTTTACCACCCACCGCTACGCTACTGTTTCAGCTGTACTGTATCATTCGAACATATCACATGGGCCATGCTTGATGCCTAGTAGTGCAGTGTTTTGTTTTGCTTTCTGGTGTTAACTACGGACTAAAGTTGTTCAATCTTAAATTAAAATTAGTGTTTTTCAATTTTTCAATCATGACTGGTAAGTACTTTCATTCTGTTATTATTTATAAACAAAATCGTGAACGTATATATATTTGTTGTTCGAATTTTCAAGTGTTTTATGAGTTTGTTTAGATGCAGGAAGACAAAAACCGTAAATATTTTTATTTTTAGACCGAATTTCAACAGCTGATACGTGATACACACTGCAAACGAATCTATTTAGTTAGAGTTAAATATATTTTAATTTCAAAGGTTTGGATTATAATTTTCCTTTGATTAATGTGTAATACTCACATGATACTAATAAATTGTATAAATTAGAATATTATTTGAATTAACGCAAAGTTTACTAACAACTTAAACCATTAATCTTATGATAATTCAAAATTTAGTGTCATCGACACTATCTATCACTTACATTTTTATTTCTATATTAACATATTAATTATAATAACATATATGTAATTTCTAAAATATTAATTAGAGACATTCGCATACATGATATAAATAACCGCAATTCATTTGTTATGTCCTCGTTTGCATACAAATAAAGGAAGATCGTTCTTGTTGTAAATTTGTCAAAGTTCTTAAGTTGACATAAACGGCATTTTCCTTTTTTTAAAAGTGGATAATTACATTTCCGTTTTAATATAATTTAAAGTTACTAAATCATGTAAATAATTCACCGCATACACCTACAATTTCATTTTCACGAATTGTTTTTAAGTAAAAAAAGGCCCGACATAAATTAGATAAAAAAGAAAAATTGCGCGTAACCAGAATATTAATTGTGTTTTAAGTATGACGCATTTGAGAATCGTTTCGAAAATAAACTTAGGTGAATAGCTTTACTTTACTTATCCATAATTGTTCATTAACTATTAACAAATATATTGTTTATTTCATTGCGTGCTAATCTTTCAAACTTTACCTTCCAGAAGAAAAAAAGTATTCGTGGCAATCGTTGCCCACAGAAGTTGACGAAGAAAAAATGACAACTTTAAACGAAGCGTCCAATAATTTGGACAATATTCTTGGACAGCTAGGATCCAAATTCGGAAAATATCAAATTAAAAATTATTTTTTCATATTTATTCCAATAATTTTCTCTGCATTTTACACGCTCAGTTATATTTTTACTGCACGAAATTTAGATTACAGGTAATCATGTTTTCCTTATTGAATAAATTGATTAAGATAATATAGTTAGTCTAGGCTAGTTTTTATACTTGTAATTATATAATTAATTGCACAGTATTAATTCCGCAAATTCTCATAACTACAGATCAAATATTGTTTATGCAATTCTAATAATAATTCTGCGGTTTTTTCTCCTTCAGAAATTACAGAAAGAAATGTGTTTTTTTATTTTATTATTCTAATTCCTTGATACTCTCACATATAACCGGTAAAAAATTGAAATGTGGCGTATAGGGGTTTCAATGCTATTTTTACTATTATAATATATATTGCTGTACATCTTTCATCCAACAAATACAGAACTAAAAAAGATTTTCAGAATTAAAAAATGCATGCTATAAGGCCATTTAGTTAACTAAATATTCATATTTCATTTCATTTCATGATATATAAATTATAATTATGAAATCTGAAATATTTTTTAGTTCTGTTTAATTTTTTAATTAATAATGGGTGTGTTACAATTTTTCTAATAAATATTTATTTTAATTTAACTATCGTGAAATATAAATATTTAGGTAACTAACATTGTATACATTTTTAAATTCTGAACAACTTTTGTATTTTACATATTTGCTGTAAAGTGAATAGGAAAAAATTAAACAAACAAAAGAAGAAACTGAAAAGCGAAATATAAAATAAATCTTTGTCTTAATAACTAAGCCCCTAAATTAGTAACCTACAGTAGTTTAGAAGCTTAGTTATGAAGATAAAAAGATTTATTTTATTTTTCGCTTTTCAGTTTCTTTTTCGTCGGTTCAATTTTTTGTATAAAAGTTTTAATTTTTAAATTTTTGTGCCTACCTACCTTTCTACCCTTAGGAGCTTTGTTTTTAAGATAAAAAGGTGTATTTTATTTTTCGCTTTCCAGTTTCTTTTTCGTCGGTTCAATTATTTGTTAAAAAGTTTTTATTTTTGAATTTTTGAGGCTACCTATTTTTTTACCCTTAGGGATGGAAATTTTTTTTCAAATGTAAATGGGAACAACTTCGATGAATACCCTATTCAATAAAAATAGAATCATCAAAATCGGACTATTCTGTACAAAGTTATGCGTGGTCACACATAAAAAATATACGCGTCGACTTGAGAACCTCCTCCTTTTTTTCGTCGGTTAAAAATATAACAATATTTAAGAAATAGCATTGAAACCCGTATATGCAACATCTTAATTCTACACCCTGTATAGTATACTTATTTCATTTTCAATTAAAAACAACAAATATTATTCATAGATCTACAAAAACGTATTCAAGGAACTTCTTTTTTTCTTTTCATTTCCTGGTTGCTGGTAATTCTTTGCTTTAAAGAAAAATATGCATATTCGATTCGAGATTATCAGACAAGTACTATGTCTATTCAGCATTGATTGTAATCAAAAGAGAAACAGAGAAAAACATATTGATATTTTACACTGCACGCCAAGAATTCAAACCTTCATTGCTTCTCTTTGAATAAAATAAATACTATGTATAAATAAAACTGGATTTTTTATAACTATATGATTTGAAGTAGTTTTCATTGCGGTCAACCATTTAGAACATTTAAAATGGCTTGAACTAATTATACAGTTTTTCTAGTTTGCCTTTACTATAAATGAAAAATTTATAAATGCCTTCATTTCCAGATGTCACATTCCGGAATGTGATCCTCCAGAACCAACTTATAAACCTCCATGGATACAAAATGCGATTCCAATCGCTAGAACTCACGCCCCAAGTCGTTGTCAGCGATATTCTCGGATATCCGATTTGAATATCACGACCATGGACCCTATGTGTCCAACAACCTTGTTCAATCGAAGCAAAATTGTCACTTGCGATGAATTTGTCTTTGATACTGATGAGGTTAACATTCTCAATGAGGTACGAAACAATTTTGTTGTGATTAACATGCATCACATGTACCTATAAATATATTTAGTAGACTATTAACACGTGAAACCCATTAATTGTTTGACGATCCTCTGTGGGTTTATAACACTTTCATTTTTAGTGTGGATGTTACAAAAATAAGATACTGTTAAATTATAAATTATTGTTTCTAACTAATTATATATCATAGATAAAACAAAATTTATGACCTGTAACTTGACAACGATCATAAATTAGTCGTCTTCCGATGTTTCTAGTTTTACAAACGGAAACGTTTGTTATCTTTTGAGAATTAATAGTATTATTTTTTAGTTTGGACTTTTTTGCGAAGAAAATTTATGGAAGTTGACTCTTGTAGGAACAATAAATAATATTGGACAGTTTGTATGTTTACCGATAGCTGGATATGTTTCGGATAGGTAAATATATACATTAACAGGCAGCTTCATAATATAGATTAACCGTTTTATCTCAATTTAAATTATTTTTTTAATTAAAAAGAAACTATGTGAACCAGTTATGAATCTGTCTGTGTAAAGGAATAAAAAAAACTATATAATTATTATTTTAGGTACGGCCGGCGTTTCCTAATGCTGGGCGGATTAATTTTAAGTGCAGTTATTGGAATTTTAAGATCTTTTGCTCCCACATACCTTATATTTTTAGTTTTAGAATTTTTGGACCCTGCTGCAGGATCAGGTGCTTATAGTTCTGGATTTATTTTAGGTAAGCAATAATGTATCAGCACGTTTCATTGTAATATTTATGTAACGTTCGTAAATATTTATTTTTTGTGTGTGTCTTACAAAATTAATAAGTTCAACAGCACGTGTCTTACGCGTGTTTATTTACTTAAGAGTATTATTGATTACTAAATATTTTTTATCACAAGCGTAACTGAAAATTATTTGATAATCTCGATAAATGACAAAATGTATTAATTAGTCGTTGTTTCCGCAATTTCCTGATAAGGATCCAATTTTCATTTACGTAGTTACTTATGATCTCAGAAGTATGTAACCTTGATAATGACAATATCGCATCACGATTTATGATCATGTGAAACAAATCCGATTCATTATTTTTAAAATGCATATAGTATCTCCGTGTCTAATTAGTATATATTACTAACGCTAGGTTACTCATTTACTACTAAATTATACATATTGAAGTTTTAATTATATTGTAGGGGTGGAACTCGTATCACCGGATAAAAGAGTTCTTAGTGGCACTCTAATAAGTTCCTGTTATGCTGTGGGAGAAGCTATAGTAGGCCTAGTGGCTTGGAGTACAAACAATTGGCGTCACTTTCTCAGATATTTATACATACCTGGTTTTATACTTATTACCTTTTTCTGGGCCACTCCAGAATCTATCCGATGGCTTCTTGCGAAAGGTCGCCACGAAGACGTCAAAACCATCTTAAGAAATGCAGCCGAAACCAACAATATCAAAATATCTGAAATAGATCTCAAAGGACTGGAATACGAACCTCGGGAAGAGGAGAAAGAAACAAAAACATATCCAATGAGAGAAGTACTAAAGTCGCCGATTCTTCTGTTGCGATTAGTCAATTGTTCTTTTTGTTGGATTACTTGTAATTTTGTTTACTATGGATTGTCGTTAAACTCAGTTGCAGTAGCGGGAAACATGTATTTGAATTTTATTTCGGTTGCGCTTATTGAAGTACCGGGATACATTACAACGTATCTCATTTTGGACCGATTTGGGAGGCGGATGTCACTTTGTGGATCACTTTTGTTGAGTGGATTGGCTTGCCTGACATTTATCTTTCTACCAGAAGGTAAAAATTCAATGTTTCATTATGCAACATTGAAAATAATTCCATAGCAAACATTATTCAATCAACAATGATTGTAAAACTAGATGAAAAAGATGCGAAGATCGACTGATGAGGAAATATGGGAAGAATAAAAAAACAGACTAGCAGTCAATTATTTATTTAATAACTATGCCGACGTTTCAGCTGTCATCATCAGGGCTAAGTTAGGGTCAAAAAATAGTTGTTATTTACATAAGAGTCAGGAAAGTGGTACATTACTATCGAGGAGCCATATTGAAATACGAGGCACTTTTTGCCGAGTATTTTACGGCTCCGAATCAAGTACAGACATTTTATTGACGAGTTATGTATATTTTTTTCTGAAACTATTAATAATAATAAATATTAATTTAAATTTACAAATTAAATATGATTTTCTATATGTATCTAGTAGCGTGTTTCTCTCGTTTCTAAGCTAACAGAAGGTTTAATCACGTGAAGGAAATGCTACTTTCGCTCCGCATTTTAGATGCGAAAATAGTATATTCGTTCTGGTTTCAGAAAAAATATTTTACATTGACACATTCGAATATAAAAACACGTAGACAAATTAAACATATACATAGATAAATAAATAGATCTTCGCTAAAACAAAACCCTAGCTTACTCTGATGATAACAGCTGTACCTGTCGAAACGTTGGTATGGTTTTTAAATAAATAATTGACTGTTAGCCCGTTTTTTTTATTTCCCATATTGTAAAACTAGTTTGAGTAATATATTTATTTCCGAGTAGAATTTAAAATACAATAATAATAAATAAATAATACAGGCCGACCACTTGTTCATCTTAATGTAATTAATCGTGAATTAAGTACCACCATATTTGAGACTCTGGTCTTCCTAGTACTGTCGTATCATTAATGGTAATAAACAATATTTTAATGTTTTAGAATCAACCTGGTTAAGATTAACAGTATTCATGGTCGGTAAATTTGGAATAACAATTTCGTTTACCGTCTTATATGTATTTAGCACAGAAATGTTCCCTACCTCTTTGCGTCATTCCTTGTTAGGAACTTGCTCAATGTTTGGAAGAACAGGGTCAATGGTAGCACCGCAAATGCCGTTATTGGTAAGAAATATATAATTTTTTATTATACTGTTTATTAATTATTTTGTTTCAGGCTCAAATAATGGAATCTTTACCATTAATTATGTTTGGGACGATGTCCGTAATATCCGGATTATTAGTGTTACTGTTTCCAGAAACCCTAAATACGAAACTGCCTGACACGATTGAAGAAGCAGAATTGATAGGTCGGAAAGAAAAAGCGGGAACACCAATTTAAAGTATTTAGTTTGTACGAACGAAAATATATTATTTTATAAATAATATTTTATTATAATAAACATGCTTTGCTATTAAATTTCGATATTTTTAAGGTTTGCATTTTATCAAATTCCGGTTACCAATATTTTATTTATAAATTATTTAAATAAAGTTTAATATGATTTTATTGTTTAAGCCTTACAGTTACTATTAAAATCACACTACAGTATTTACTAAAACAAATACTGGCTATTTAGTCTCCACTAATGCTGGACAGATATTCACTGGCCTCTCTAGATTTGCGGTGATATTTAGCTAGGACTGGTCTGTAATAATATGACTGGAAGTCGTGTCGTTCAGCCATCTTCTGCTTGATTTCTTTTTCCAACCCTCTATAAAATTAATTATTCTTGTAAATATTTAAAGCTGTAACCGTTCTTGTAATTTACCTCAGTTGTCGCTTTTCATCTTCTTCGAAAATATGATGCATGTATTTCTCGTACTCCTGTTGAGGGTTGTGGAAAACATACTGAGCTAACCAACGAGTGATTGGGTGCTAAAATAAATATATTTTTAGTTTTTTAACTCGCATTAATATGGTAATTATTACTCTGTGGTATTCCCAGTGTTTTGGTGTATAATCTGCAGGAATCTCAGACAAAGTAGCTGGGCCAATAAATATGTTGGCGTAAGTGACAATTGCAGTGACAGGAATCAAGCCAAGCATAACATAAAAGTGCAAAAGATCCTTAAATTTGTTCCATTGCCAGCGGGTTGGTTGAAGGGGGAAGACCCGGGGCCCACCAGACATTCCTCGGTACGGAACTGTCATGAATTATACTTTGAGGTTGAGTTACATAATGGATTTAACTACCTTACCTATCGTTTTTGCATTATTTATATTACTTATAACAGTTGTTCGTAATAAAGGTCGTAGCGTACTTAATAGAGACATTGTAAAAATAATTTAAACAGATTAACAATCAAAAGTTGTTCAAGATTTTATTTTGGAATCACATTTATGATCTTCGACAGCGTTACTGTCGCGCCTGGCGACCGTATTAAAAACTAATTTTGACGTAATATATAACCTAGAAATATGAATACTTTATAAAATAATTATACAAAATTATACTTATTTTTTATATTTACTTGTTAATAAAATTTTTTAGAATCAGGATCAAAATGTCTCTGAGAATATTACCAAAGTTTTGTTACTCAGCCAGAAATTTTATCAAACATAGTAATGTTTCCAGTAGTTTAATAAGAAAAGAATATTTACATATAACTGCAGGTAATTGAATCATTGAATACAAAATTAATTATAATTCTCGTTTGCTTTTTATTTTACAGCGTTACGACATGGAGAATATGAATGGCAGGATCCCAAATCTGATGATGAAATGTGGTTCAAACTAATTACTTTCAAGCAAATAACTTTTTAAATATAATTTATATTGCAGAGTGAATATCACGTACATTACAAAAACTGGAGAAAGAATTCCTATTCGAGGTAAAGTAGGCGATAATGTTTTATATCTAGCGCATAGATATGGTATTGCTATGGAAGGAGCATGTGAAGCTTCTCTAGCTTGTACTACTTGCCATGTTTATGTAGATAGTAAAAATCTAGATAAACTTTCTCCACCAGACGAGAAGGAAGATGATTTATTAGATATGGCACCATTTCTTAAAGAAAACTCACGTTTAGGTATAAGCACTGGAAAACAAAACTAACAAGAAGGAATAATTATAACAATTATTTTAGGATGTCAAATAGTTTTAACAAAAGAATTAGATGGAATTGAATTAACATTACCACAGGCAACTAGGAACTTCTACGTCGATGGCCACACTCCAAAACCTCATTAATATTATTAAAATATTTCTTTATTGTCATAAGTGATAAGCTGCAATACAGAAATAAAGTGAATTAATTTTAAAATCTGTATAAAACCATTTATTAACAACACATTTATATAATTATTCTATTTATTACTATCATCATTTTTAACGGTTTTAACTTCTTTAACAATTTCTTCAATGCGGTACAAATCTTTGAGCGAAACATCACCTGATCCTCTTTCCAGCGGTTTTGGTTGAGTTGAATGTGGCTTCCACCCCAACATGTTTATAATCTGGAACGTAGCTGGAATTGTTTTCTCACCTGTTTCGTCGTTTACTTTCCCGTATAATTGTTGATAAATTGCGGCCGCGGCGAATTGAATATCTCGATGTAAATGAAGACTGCGATTGTGAGCTGCGTTACTCTCTGCCATACCTGGAAAAACAAAATAATTCTGTTAATTAAAAATAAATGAAGAACTAATATATCACCTTTCAAATCCCACATGAGTTCGAACATACTAGGGTAAGAAACAACAATTTCATCCGTATCAATAGTTAACATTGTAAATCCAGCTCTTGTGAGCAAACTTCCGATATCTTTAACTTCTGTAAAAGGAGAAACATGAGGAGATAAACCACCTCTGCGTTCTAATTCAGCGAGCTGCAAAGACGATCTGAATATTTGAAGTAAATTTGGTTAATCAAAAGACTATACTAATTTAAAATTAATTATTACCTTAATTCGTACAGAGTATCGCCACCAAAGACTGACGCTAAAAATACACCATCTTCTTTCAAAGACTTCAAGATATTACTAAAAGCAGCAGGTAAATTGTTCACCCAATGTAAACTTAAACTTGATACCACTAAATCTAAAGTGTTTTCTTGAAACTAAAAGTTATTCTACATTATTTCTGTTCTATTGAAGATAAATACAATAATTTACCTGAATATATTCTTCATCTAATACTTTGCGCCTAACTTTTATTCCATCAGCAACTTGAACATGATCAAGATTTTGTTGATTTGTATCACATAAAATTAATTCTTCTACTGATTCCGGCGCGATATGTTTTGAAACGTATCCTCTACTACAACCGATATCAGCCGCGAGTTTAAATTTTCGTTTGATGTCAAAAATTCTATCAGCTAAACGATATCCTACTTCATCTTTAACATAATCGTAAACATTTACATCTTTAGCAGATGCTGCTCTTTCTCTCTGTAGGAATTTTGTATTCCTGTCGAATATGTACAGTGGTGTATCATCATTTTTAATTTGAAACACACATGAACTAGTTGCAATCGATCTATTGCAATTATTCACTCTTACAGTATTGTTAGCACCACATAAAATACTTTTATAACTGGTAATGACAATTTTAGGTCTAACTTTCAACACAGAAAACGACATTTTTAAATTAACAGAAAATAATACAAATAAAACTATTTTTGTTTAAATACTTAACGAATTTGTGTATATTAACATTTTGATTTATGCATATTATCAACAACAATAATAAATATACTCGGTCATTCTATCACTTTAAATTGAGGTTACGTCAGATATTGACAACTGGCATATATAAGAAGAAGAAGAAGTGCACCGGAACCGGAATGTTCAACTAGCCTCCATCTTTTACGTTTCTACTGTGGTGTGTTGCAGAAGGTGATTACGGTTTATTCTTTAATTTATCAAATTTAAATTTATAATAGTGATAAATTGTTTAATTTTTGATTATCAATTTTATTTTTTTTGTTACAGTCGTAGTTTTTAACGTATAATGTTTTGCAATTGGCATTTGTAACTAACTTGACATAAGCCACATGTTTTTGATGTTGCTCTCTGAAATATTAATCATAATTTAATTTTACAGCAAACAAAATGCAATTGCACATTCGTGGACAAACCCAGCATGTGCTGGAATGCGAGGGTGATGAACTGATTTCTCAAATTAAGGTAATTCACATTTAAATATTTAGAGGTTAACTGGCGATTGCACCATGTTGATAATTCACATTACCAGTTTTTGGTAGTATTTTAATTGACTTATTATGTTTATAGGGACGCATTGCTGCTTTGGAAAATGTCTCCGGCGAAGAAATTGTTCTGTTCGCTGCTGGTGCTCCAGTCTCTGATGAAAGCTTAGTCTCAGAGTATGCCTCAGTATCGTTGGAATTGAACGTACCACTTCTTGGTGGTAAAGTCCACGGATCCTTGGCTCGTGCCGGTAATTATTATTTGATTTCTCACAAAAAAATTAATTGCAAGTATCAGCTGGCCCTTGAGATATTTATCATTGGCCGTCCTAGGCTTGCTAGATCAAATTGAGTTGTTTGAGGTGCTATCGAATTTTTATTTCGGTAGTGCTATAGAAAATTTCATACATTTATAATAATAATAATGAACAGTGTAATGGATGTTTGCGTTTTATTTATGTTATTGTTATTTATTTGTAGGTAAGGTAAAGGGACAGACACCAAAGGTAGAAAAACAAGAAAAGAAAAAGAAGAAGACCGGCCGTGCTAAGAGGCGCATCCAATACAACAGGCGCTTCGTCAATGTTGTAGCCATATTCGGTCGCCGTCGTGGACCCAATTCCAACTCATAAATGTATTTTGTAAATTTAATAATGTAAAACTTATAACTTGTGGTTAAATAAATTAGTCACAAGTTAAATAAATGCATTTTTTCTTTTACAATCCGAGCCTATTGTTTATGTATTATCTTTGATCTATTTCGTATAGTTCTATCAAGTTGCGCAATTGTTTACATCAATTGTATTTGGTTGACATGGTTATTGTTTGTATATTTCAAATAATAGGTTGTGTTTTCTGGGTACTTAACAGGTGGTATGGTGAGATTCAAAATAATATACAGCATGGTGATTGATTTCCTGCTTCCTTAATCATTTTAGAGAAAAATGTTTCAAATAATAGTTGAAGAGATTTAAAATCTGCAACTGAATAAGTGAACACATTTCATTTTACTTATTAAATAAAGTGTAAATAGACTCTCAAAAATTCATGGAAATGTTTACTTGCTTACTTTAACTATGAATAACATTAAACATTTGCTTGAATTTAATTCCATTTCCATGATTACTCATTATTAAAACTGAATTTTTGAACGGTTTTCTCGCCGTCTGTTGAGCAAATAAAATGAAATTTTTTAGATGATTCAGATGCAGATTTTAATTCTATTCAACTTTTATTGGACACATTTTTCTCTAAAATGATAAGGGGAACAGGAAATTGCAAAAGTATTATTTAACATGTAAAATGTCTATGATCGGCTGAATCAGTTACCACCCCGTATATATTTAAGTAAACAATTAAATCGTAAGTATTTATTAAAAACATATAATACAAATTATGTACAATTTGAGATAACATTATTACATATCACAATTATTTAAGAACACATTTCCCGGTTTTGTCATACATAAGGGTTCCAGTTACTCCCGTCTTCTGGTGTTAGGCCGTTAGTAATTAAAAGTACTATATCAACAATCCACCAAATGCCCACCCCACCAAGTGTTAACAGTTTTCCTACAGCAGTTCCTGTTTGTCCTAAACAAAATCTATCCATGCCTAGGAATCCTAGTAGAATGCTATACAATAAAATTGTTGTAAAATACTGTTCTGAATATTTAACACATGGAAAATCTTCCTTAAAAAATGTCTTGTTGCCATAACATTCGATGCCTTCCAACACTGTACATTGCACTTTAGTCCTTTCAACATCTTCGTATTTCATGCCTCCAAACTTCACACAGCCGTGCCCCATTTCTTCCTTCGCAGTCTTGTTTCCTTTGTGGTCGATTGGTTCAGCACATTCGATGAATTCATCAGGAAGAAATGAACACTTGACCAAAGGACCCAATGGATGATAGGTTGCGTTTTCTGGATTATGTTCTCCAAGTATAAAGGGACAACCAAACATTAGTATTAAAAATGATGAATGTATGGCCATTGCACATTACAAATTTAAAAGTTCGAATCGTATCACAACAATCACATCTCAAGAACACGTTAGATTTTGACATTTGACCATATCTGACAGAACACAGATTCCTGTTGCCAACCTAATAGTTCTTACTGTATAATGTAGATGACGACACTCGTATTGGAATTTGTTTGCGGTAAATTTTGAACGCTCTTTGAAATCTCAATTTACGTAAATATTTTACATTTGCGCGTTGCAATTTGTTTAATTTAAAAGCATGTTTCAACCAAGTACTGGATGGCAAACAACTAGCTTGCTTTAGTTTAGTATATTACTGTGCGCGTATCTGATAAGATCTAGGTATTTATTATTTAATAAAACGAAATTCTGAATTACTTGCATAAAATATAAAAGATTCGATAGGAAATCCTTTGATTATATCAAGATGATAGCTAGATGTTACCACCTTTCAAAATCGTCTTCGTCCGCCACAAATAATATACTTAATAGTTTTTATCATCTCACTGGATTTCTTGCAGCGCTGTGCTTTTTTCTTATCTAAAGCAAAAAAGTTGTTGGATCCGTGAATAGTGTAACTGTAGCGCCGGCGCCAAAGGGCTGCGCACGTCGTCCTTCGCAAATTTATATCACAGGAAAGCACATGGTTCGCGCTAGTACGTGCGAATCATCGCGGGATAACAGTGAAACAGTTCAGTTCGCGCGTTTTTGCACGGGTTCGCGTGACAGACATTTCGTGATCGAGGATTTTGTGTGACACCAGATTTCCAATGGTTTAGAATCACGTAAGTACATTGTTTTTGTATTTTAATTCGAGTTTTATACAATGTAGTTGTCTCTAATTTTATTGTAGTTAATACTAATTCATTTGATAAGTTTTAAAAAAAACTTTCAGAACTCCTAGAAAAATTATAAAGTAGTTTGGATTGAAATATTTTATTTTAATGATTGGTACCACGAGCTCTGTTTTTGTGTGTTTTAAAATAAGTTTTTTAACTTCAGTTTTAGCGCTGTACAATGTTCTAAATTTATTTTACAATATTACTTGAAAAAACTTTCGGAACTCATAGTAAAATTATAAAAGACTTTTAGATTAAGTTCTGTGATAATATTTTATTTCAATAACTGGTATGAGCTCTGTTTTTAGGTATTTTGAAACAAGCGTTTTAACCTCGGTTTTAGCGCTGTAAAATGTTAAAAAATTATTTTATAAAAAAATACTTCAAATAAAAGTGGTAGATAATGTATTACTCCGTAACTTTTATTCGGAGCATCTTTTTATAAAATAATTTTAGGATATTGTACAGCTCTAAAACAAGTAAAAACACTTCTCTTAAAACAGTCAATAACAGTTTGTAGTACCAGCCAATGTTTCGAATTATTCTACATATTCCTGATGAAGAATTATGTAGAATAATTCGAAAAGTAGTATTTAAATAAAATGATTTTACAGAACTTAATCATAAAATGTTTTATAATAACTCATTTGTTTAATTGTTTGCAACGAAAAAACTATTTTAAGCTTGCAGTGAATTCTGCAAACAATAAAAATTAATAGAAAACTTGATTAATATTGTAATCCGCCAGGATTATTGTTAGTTTTGTTGTCCAATTATTTTAAGAGATAACATGTTTATTTTTACCACTGATTTTGTCTGCAATTACTGATTAAAGTAAAAGGAGCCTGTCATTTTAATTCAGACATCAGAGGTCTATTTTGATTAAACCATTTGGTACAAGACGAGTGCACCCGCATGTTTTCATTTACTAAATTACAAGACTAAATAACTGGAACTCGTGTATTCCTTAATGATAATTTATGGACGCGAGGTGTCTATATTTCACCAAACAAAATATTTTTATCTTCCGTAACTTTGCCGTCTGTTATTTTTAAATTGATACATGTGACTATTTATTTGACCTCTGCTAAATCTTTTATCTCACTTTAAATTTATAAGAGACACTATATTATAATCTTCACAATACTTTTTTTAGTTGCACGGATAGGATTGAAATATATGTTGTGTCTGGACGGCAAAACGAAAAAGTGTTTTTTATTATGAATATGTTTCCTTTCAACGGAAGAAATATGAGAATATTCAAATAGTTATACTTTCGTGACATTTTTGAAAGAATTTTTAAATGAATGAATGTAAATATAACGTTTTATTTGCATTTCTTTTATGTTTCATTTTTCAAGAGAAAGTTTCATATTTTTTCAAGGGTAATATCACAAGACCTTCTGATTTTATCGATAAATGTTTATTTTTGCACGATTTTTTTTTGCTTAGTAACAATCACGAAAGCAAACTGCATGGTAAATCCCGACTCCGAAGGAGGAGGGGTTTTACCTAATGTCAGTTTGCTTAAAAGCAAAAAAATGAGTGCTTAAAAATAAAAAATCTGAGAAATCAGTGAGGTTGCGTGGTATTTGATAAGATAAATTCCAAAGACAAAGCAAAATGTAACTTGAATATTATTTAACTGTCATATTGACAGTGATTGACAGAACGATTATTTATTTCCTTGATAGCGGGAGTTTTATCCGGGTAAACCGGGTAACGGGGTTTTACCGGGGTAAAACTCCCGTTACCCGAGTAACGGGATTTTATCAGTGTAATACTGTTCCTATTGGTTGAATTTCCAAGTATTTTGCATTGTGATTGGTTATAACTAGTCGTGGGAATGTATCGCTAATATCCTTTACTTGTTTACATAAATTTAAAAATACTTATTAGCAAAATTATAATTAGTCATTGTATTATCTCTTCTAATAAATATTGCACTAACCACAATATTATATTGTATGCATCCGACTAGAAATATTTGTAGATAAATTTTTGCTTGTAGGTAATAATTCAAATATTTATAGAAATATTCGTCATAGCTCGTCGAAATAAAAGAATAAATATTATTGATATTAATACATTTATCCTCCTTTATGATTTATTTGTTTGCGAACAGCTCTTGCGAAATATTACAGTTTTATAAATGGACAAACTGACAGAAAAGACACAAACTTTCGGAAACATTCATCACAAGATTATTAAATTCATTATATGATAAATGATTTTTAATATTTGTCCCAGAACAATTAATTAGTAAAAGTATGCTCTCTTACCTTCCAAAGTTTTAGGGCAAAACAGCACCGGAACTTAGTCTTACCGTTACAAATAATTAATCTGCTTGTCTTTGTTTTTGCAATAAAATCTGGAGTGTGCTCGATCTAAAGTTTAACTTTAATTATCTAAAGTTCTTTAAGATTAATCCTACAAAAACTGCTGTAAGATACTATCATAAACTCTGATAATAAACCAGTTTACTCAAATATTTCTGACCAACATTATGCGAGTGTTCATGCATATTAAAATGCGTGCCTTCATTTCTCATCATTAATTTTACATATAAAACAGTGTAAGGTGTAAACCAGAAATTATTTGCATGAAGTTAAGAGTTTCTTCACTGAATTAAAGATGACACTTGAAAGTTTGAGAATTACCATAGTTACACCTCTAGAAACAAAGAAGGATTTAGTTAATTTGCAGTCACCTGTGGCTTATCTCGCCTTCATCATTTAATTACAAAGTTGTGAATTATTTCTCGCAATTTGTAAAGTGCAGCTGTGGGTTGGGAATATTTATTTTATTATTTTCAACTTAAAATAATTTTATGTGGACTCTATTTTGTTGAAGAGTCTCGTCGTAAAAATATTATTGCATAATCTAGTTTATTTTAGAAGGAAATTTATTTTGTGACAATGATCAGAAGAAAAAGTATTAGTCAATTTCTGACAAAAGAGTGGGAATACTAATATCATACTTCAGTAAAAGTAACAATGCTATTTAATATAAATTTATTTTTTATTATACCTGCATCATAATCCGTGTTTAAAACACGCTGCAGCGTTCACAAACTTAAAATTAAAACACGCCGTGCTTTAAAGGTTGCTAAGCAACAACAAAAATAATTACTAATAATATCTATCAAAACTATCATAATAAATTGTATAAAAACGAATCTACATAGTAACGTAAACAATAAATGCAAACCGATCTCTATGTAAACGATATACATCAAACGTCACACGCACAAAATTTTGAATTGAATCAAAATCAAAATATTGCTTTCCATCATAATGCAGGTATAATAAAAAATAACGTATGACATACGTGTATAAGTGCTTTTAAAGCACTAGCGACGTTAAAAGTACTCCGCTTCGCGTCGTGCTCTTAAACTCGTCGTACGTGCTTTAAAAGCTTACTTATACACTTGTATCATAATATACTATTATTTATTGCAATGAGATATCAGACATTTTTGATATAAGTGTTAAAAGTGTCGAAGTTTGTGAAACGAGGCAAAGCCGAGTGAAACAACCACACGAACGAAATAAATCACTTCTAAGACGTATTAAAAATTAAAAAATATAAAGACAATAAAAATTGTCAACTGTTTCATAAAATACAGCCTCAGAATAATTCATAGAGACCGGCCAAGCCAATCAATCGGTAATTACAGACGCGTTTTTCTCTTATTAGAGCTCATCAGTGTAGTGTAACCCGTCAACTGCTGTGAGGCACTTAAATTAAATATACAGTTTCAAAAACAGTAAATAAATATTTTATTTATGTACATAAAAATGATTGACAATTCTAAAATATTATTCAAGGATTCAAAATTACTAAATTAACTGTATCATGAATGGCACGACAGTCCAAGGACGATCTGGACCATAAGTACTGTGATACTTGATTCGCGACCATTTCATTCTAGTGCTACCAGAATCTCTGAATCTATGGGACGGGGCTTTGGTAACTAGTGTAACCAAAGCGACATCAGAAAGGTTCATGTGTGACCAGAATTACATTTAAGGTGAACAAGTGGTCAGACGGTAGCACTCTTTAACTATATATATCCAGGTATTAAAAATGAATTGGATTGGTACTGCACAGTATTATAAAGAAAAATATTCTGGATAAAGAATTGTGTATAATTTTTTTGCATACCAATTATAAACAGATATCAGAAAATTCTAACAAATTAGTCATTTTATCGGCGCCAATTCGTCACAGAAATAATCATGCACTTCTCTGATTTAGAAACAGTTTGAGAACTCACGAAGTGGACTAAAACAAAAACAAGAATGATTTGTTTACTGACAATTTCTAAATAATTAACCTATAATAGACACTTGTATACATTTGCTAAACTATAAGTCGTTTGAATTATTTCGGGAAGTAAAAATTAAATATTTACAACGAGTATGTGGCATGTTCTCTCATGGAAACATGGCCACAAGATCAATTAAAAATAGAATCCTGTTTCCTTGTTATCAGAATGGAGTTGACAAGAACATTCCAATATTTTTAACCCACTTTTATTTGGCATCGATCCATAGGTTTCGAATTTGACTATTTAAGTTAGGTATATTGTTTTGTTATGTGACAAAATTTGATCACTTCCTGTTGATGTTCATTGGTTTGTAATTGTTAAAATTTCAAATTAATATTGTAACAAAAACTTTATTATTATAAGCTTTTACATCTCTATTATACCCTTTCGGGCGTTGAGATTAGATTTAGTTGTGTTACTATTTGTTTATTTTATTTTATCTTGCTTACGAAATCATTCCATTCCTTTCTATTACTTGCTATCTTATTGGCCTCTTGACTGCTAATTTGATTTCTGATTAGTATTTCCTCTATATTATTTTCCTAAACTCAATGATGCAAAATAATATTATAAAAAAATTATTGATAGATTGAACAAACAGTTTGATTTATATAAAATTTTGGTCAACCTTGCCGTATATCACCTCCTATTTGGATGAAATTTCGTGAATTTATCTCATTTTGTATAAAATTATAAGGAAAAATACGAACAAGTGGCGGTCGGACTCGAGTGACCTTGGAAACACAGTTTAATGGATCACTTTATACGTTCAACGCGGAACGTAGAAGCGAGCTTATCTTCAAATAAGTTCCATTAAAAATGAATACTGTGTAAGTTGTGTAAGCTAAGGGTTTGTTCGTGAAAAGTGCGAGCAAAGCGAGTTTACGCACAGATAAATTCCACATAAACATAACTTGTACACCATTGTGAATGTTTTTTCAGCGATAACAAAACTTATTAACGATTTTGTAACCATCTTTACTGGGTTTAATTGTTTAAATATTTAATACACTTATTATTATTGTACAGAATTTTTCTTCCTAAACTATTTTCTTATTCGAAATAAATTGAATTTATTGTTTTGTGTGTCAAGTCAAAATCAACTCTTGTATCTTGAATTCGTGAATTGTGTAACATACAGACAATCATCCATCCATTCATCTACAACGACGTCTTTGGGGAAATGGTTAAACAGAAATAGAGGATTAAATTAAATAACTATCTCACAATGGTTAATTTGCAGTATGCAGTTGTGAAATGTATATTGGAGGAAAAATACCAGAACTTGCGTTTCATATTCGTTGACGTAAAAATTTAAAATACTTAACGCAATAAAAGCATTAAAAAAAGATAATTTACTTCATTTTTAACCCGAGGATTTAACGTTGTTAAGTGCAGGGCTTTTTTATTGCGGTCTCGGCAAATTTATTTCCTTTTCCGTTCGTTTGTCGTGTGTCCGGCAAGCAGGACAATTCTGAATAAAAGAAATATTATCAAATTTTAAAACAACAACTCTTATATTGCGCTGTTCTTCCGTTTCCGTATTTCGACTTTTGTTTGTTTTTCGTAGAGAGTTTCATTTCCAGCTGTAATTACAATTGTGATTAAAAAGCTGAGAATTTATATAAAAGTAATTAGTAAAACCAAGTTATGAGAAAAGACGATAATTTGAAAGGCTTTGCCGAAGCAACAGAAACAGAAAATCAGAAAAATTATGATTTTAAACGGCGCGCTAAATAGAAACATAAATATAGTTAATGAGATGCAATAAATGTTGCTTGTAACACCTTTCAAAGGATTGCCATGCATTCTAATTTAGGTGGAACACCACTGCATGTAAAGTGTGCCACGACCAAAAAAACAAATTTTTCACGATTTACAAATTACACACTGGTTTGTTTTCACGTGTTACGTCAAACATTTTTTCTCGTAAAAAATGATATGGATATTTTTATTTTGAATTCCTTTGGGGCATGTTAACACCATTTCTCCCAACTTTGACGCACTTTATATCAGTGTAAATATGTGTTTATTTTTCTTCATTCATTCAGTTCGTAATAATTTTGAGTAGACAACAAATAAACATCTTGTTTTTATTATGAATTACTGCTATTTAAATTCTGAGCACTTAATTCCCGAAGTATCACATATCATATATGCAAGAAATAATTTAACCTTGCAATTTATCCAGATGCTTGTTTACAAATACATACTTCTTACAAATCATTCTAGTCGTACAAGTCACACTTATTTTGGTTGTTACTGTGCTTAATAAAAGCCATCGTTGTTAATAGAGTCGGACAGAAGAAATGTTGTTGTTGGGGCCCTATGTTTCGAAAACGAATAACAGAACTAGTAATAATACACAGAATTGCATTTTCTAAAAATGCTATATTATAATAATTAATGAACTAAACACGATTATTTACGAAGCTATAAACAAAAAAATAGTATATTGTGTTATTAGGAGTAAATGTGATATTTTATGTGCTGTACACCAAGCATGTAAGTTTAAACGACGAGCGAAGCGAGTCGGGCAATTACATGCGAAGTACCCAAAATTACTTTTACTCCGAATAACACATTTAATTTTGTCTTCAAACATAGAAAATAGAAATATAAATCATTAAAAAATGCTCAAAACTTTAACAAATATTCTGTCTTATTCAGTATTTCGAGTTGGCTTAGTAGGAATATGTTATTTTAGTTTCATTCTTAACTGTCAAATTACTTTGTCTGCCGCCGGAGTAAAAGTGTTATGCAGGCGGCGAAAAAATTTAATTTCTGCTCTGCTTGTTGAATATAACTACATAACAACGAATTTTTATGACGTATAAAAAGAAATCCTCTTTATAATTCTTATATTTTTCGTTTTTCTTAAATTTTCCATGATCATGTTAGAATTTTATTAATAAAAATTAATTTTAATTTGATTGATATATCGTGATATACTAATATTTAGGTAACCGAATGGGCCTTAGGTAAAAATTTACAGCAATATAAAAAAAGCATTTAAATCCCACATATTAATTCTACATAATGTATATGTATTTTTTTTTTATTGCTGTATCTTTTTACATATTTACTTTTACAACAATAGTGTAAGTATTTTACAGAAAATAATACATAAATGTGAAAATGTTTTATTATATATCAAATATTTCTCGTTTTTGTTTAATTTGGTGCGGTGTTACAATTTTTCTAATAAATATTAATTTTAATTGAATTAATATATCGAGAAATATTAATATTTAAGTAACAAAAAAGGTCTTAATGCATTATACATTTTTAAATTCTGAACATATTTTGTAGTTATACTTTAATTGCAAAGTGAGTAGGTAAGTAAAAAGATAAGAACTGGTATTAGAGTAGCTGAAGCTTATGAATAAATTTAAAAACAGTCATACATTTCTCCTCCATCAAGTAATAATCATTTTCTTTATTTAAAAACTATATTTCACTAACGTAGATTCGTAGATATTCCGTAATGTATTCGTGTGTTTATAATCGGCCGATGAATATACAAGGTTAGTATATTTTCACCGCTAGATGTCAAGTTGATTAACTAAGATTCCGAATTTCAATTTGTTGGCGAGCGTTCAAACGACTCGAGCTTAATCGAAAACATAATAATTATTGGTTATATACATCCGATTAGAAGTAAAATATATCTAAATATATTTGCTTCTTTATTTAAGCAATAATTTTATAAATAATTTAGAAACTTTTAACAGCTGTTAAGCCTGCAGTCAACCTAATTCATTGAAACAATGCAATTGCAACACACGAGTATAATCAGAAACAGCGTAACAAAACTATTATTAGAAACACCCAAACCAAAAAAGAAGAAACAACATCCGCGGATCGGCAACAAAAATCTCAAACGTATACTTTTCAACTTTGCTCCGAGTAACTTCAACCAAGTTTAATCTGCAAGTTTTCGGGACAAAAACTTGTTCTTAGGGAATGAGGAACACTTTTAAATACTGGCAATTCTAACGATGGGTTCCGCCCGAGTCGCAGGTGAAATAAATTGAGTTTGAAACATTTAAACGGCTCGTAAACAACTTGTACACCAGTTTCGCATTGATGCAAATTTCATTTGAATTTTGAGCGGCGCGGGTGAGTCTTTAACACTGAAAGATGAATGACTGTAAGCCTGAAAAGACGTTGCTGACTGCAGGAATGTATAAATATTTTTCAAGTTTCTGATACATATCTCGGATAGGATTTGAATTATGCGCAAGATGGAGATTATGTAGATACTAGTGCTTGAATTTTTACTGTTGTGCAAATTTTACGTTTTTAGCTTGGAAGCATTAATAAATAAATATATAATGAATTTGTATATTTGGGTAGTATGTTTTTGAGGGATAGACGTATTGACCGGGAGATTGAAAGGCGGGTGTCTACAGGGTGCAAGGTATTGGGTGCTCTGGGTACATTTTCTCGAAACGTGAATGTATCTAAAGATGCATGGTTCTGAATGTTGGGTGTGGATGAAAAAGCATGAACGACGTGTAACTGCTGTAGAAATGAGATATTTGAGAGGAGTGTGTGGGTATACGAGACGTGATCGTATGCATAATACATTGGTGTATGATGAGTGTGAGTGAAACTAATATATGTGGGTGAGATTGTAGGTGAACGATTGCGTGGGCGTCCGAGGAATAAGTGGTTGGGTATGATTGATGGTTTGCTGCGTGAACGATTGATTCCGAGTGTGAATAATAAACGAGCATGTATGAATCGTATTATGAATGTGGACGAGGCGAAAGTGGTGTGTCAGGATAGGAATGTTTGGAGGAGATTGAATGTTGGTTGACTGTGTTTCTGGGTTCGTGCTACCCCATTGAGTGGGATATAGCGTTATGTTATGTATATATGTATCATCACGCATAATGAAAATATGAAAACATATCAAAAACGAAATAATATAGTTTATGCAATGAAACAAAACATCATAAAGAAAAAATTTTATGTGCGCAGCACATGACCTGTCGCTCAATTTATTTTACTAATGCCGTGCTAATAAACACAAATAAATTTAATAGTTTTACGTAAACCACATCACTAAATCAAGATGAAATCATGAATGATGTCAACTTACTGTTAATGTCATAATAATTAAAATTTTATGTACAAACATTGGTCAAACAATCATGGGCTACAAGAAACCAAAACTATTTTGTTTTGTAATACTATTTATGTATATTATTTTTATTCATATTTCTTTGTAAATTTAAATTGTAAATCGTGGAATCCTGTTATTGGGTTATTTTGTTGATTTCCATAATACCCTAAATAAATAAATAAAAATTAAGTAAATAAATTTATTAGGTACATAAGTGTTAAAGCTTGCTTCAGTATAGAAATTGAGGATATAGCAGTTCGTTTTTGATACGCGTTTGTCGAATGAATACTTTATTGTATTAATTTTTTTGCAAACTTCCAGGTGAAGTTGAGTGGAATTGAGATTTTGTAAAGTTCTAAATTTAATATTTATTTGAAAAGCCGACCGTTTTGCAGTGACTGAAGCTGCAGTAATTGTGAATGTGATTTTTAATTAAAAAGAAACGATTTTTCCGGTTCACAAGAGCTAGTTATCTACTGAACTGTAACAGACCATTTATTGTATTTATTTTAGTTGATACATAAAAAATAGACAAGTTTTTATAACTGTTAAAAATCATTGTTAATTAATCTTATTGTTTTTATTTTGATTAATAATGTGTTGCAGATTTTTTTCATTCACGAATTTTCTCTGTATATTGTAAACAAAAGTTTTATCAGTTCTATATGAGATAAAAAGTTAATTTACAACATTTTACATAAAATAAATAAACTGTCGTATCTATATATTAGTTTTCAAGTGTTACGCGATATTATTAATATGAATGACGTTGTCTTTTTGCCGGAAATTTATCAAAAAGTTAAAATTATTGTCACTAGCAATAAATTCTCGATTTATTGTATCTCATTGTTGCTTAGTCAACAAGAAATTACGCACACTATGTTTACTACAACCTTTCGAAAGCTCATTTATTACCGTCTAAAAATAAATAATAAATGAATAACTATTATACAGTTCTGCATGTGATCGTAATTGAAGATGACTCTTCAATTGTAGCTCCTTGAAAGTTTTGGTGGTTCTTACTGTTAGTTGTCAAATTACAGCAGTTACACACACGAAAAATAAAATGGACTGCTGCAATAGCAATAATTTATCTTACGTATAGTGCCAACAAATTAGATATTTACAATAACTTATTTATATTAATAATATGATAACATTTAGATTGTTGTAGCAGCAATCGAAAATAATATCATATTACTTATATAATTAAAAATATTATTATTGTAAATATCTAAAATGCTGTCACTATACGTAAGATAATTTATTGATATTGTAACAATTCATTTTTTTTTTCGTGCACGAACAGTTCAATAAAAGTCAACTTTACGCTCTTAATATACAAATAGCTATTTTTATGTTTCATTTGATTGTAGAAAAAAAAAAAGAAACAAACCACGGTATGTAATTGTTGCTTTAATTCTACAATTTAAAATGTAAAGTGCCCATATGTATGTTAACAATAGTAGTACAATAATATTTCTGACAATTAATTATTAGTTCCATAAATTTAATTGAACTGAATACATGCGTTGATTTTATTCCATTCAACTTTTTCCGTAGTTAATAAAATTATCGCATTCCAGTATAAAGTGTAGGTTGCATCCACTGTAATTGGGATTAATTTCAGTCGTGTAGCATCGTAAGTAATTAAAAAATTACCAACTAATTCAATTTTATAAAGTTTGAAAAGCATGATGAACTCATTAGTAGTGTCCTGAAAATTAATATTTATATTTATCACACACCATAAAATATTATATTAGTCCAAACGTTTTCAGTGATCTATTTGCAATAATTATTTTCATTCACTTTCGTCTACAAATATTACATCTTTTACGATGTACACGATCTATATTTATCCACGTAGATCATAACCCGATTTTATCACAGCTCCATAACTTATCACTTTTCCCTTTCTGATGAAACATTAAAACGCTATATTAATAAACACGAAATTGCCGCATAATATCGAATTAAAATGTAATAAAACTTGCCCCTATTACAAGGACCGTTACATAGCCTTACTACTACTGCCCAGATGTGTCCATTAGGTAGGCTTCACTGCGCAGCTATTATGTTGTAATAGTTACAGAACTTCGCAGAGTTAAGGCGCCGATATTACACTTTAACACGGTTTTTTTAAAACTTTCAAGCTTTATACGCACAGATCACAAACATATACGTTTCAAAGAAATTCGCTAGACATCAGATTACAAATATACGTTGGTTAACTAAATTAATTACATTACATCAGGTTTTTTTATACTTAAATAGGTGGCAGTACGAAAGTATTTTACCGTTTGCATTCAAATTAATTTAAATTAGAGCATTACAAAAATTGGACTTGACAGACACTATTTACAATCAGGAATTTTAAATTCGCGCACTTGTGCGGTAAAATAAAAATAACACTGACTTACACCGGATATTCTACAGCAAAATCAACTTTAAAATATCAAAATTTAGTTCATAAAATGCTATTTACACCAATTTCGTGTATCACAACCAGCAAAAACAATTACTAACCGCTAGTAATTTAAAGGAAAATATATATGTACAATAGTACATTATTAAAAGGGGGATTATGATAGTCATTATTCACGAAGATGAAGATTGTGTCACGAGCCGTAAGCGAGTGATGTAAATCATCCGAATGAATAATGACCATAATCCCGAATATAATACAGTACTTTCTCTACTCCTGTAAATTCGGAACTCACTTTTGAAAATGATCTAAATTCGTTGCAAAGACACGTTTAAAAATGTCAGCATAAAAATACACAACGACAACTGACTACATGTCAACTGTCAAACGGCCGTTGCTTGGTGATCCACATCACGTCTTTAAAATAACCGTGAATTATAGATATTTATCTGTGTGAATCATAATTCACTGTTGTACAGTGTAAGAAAAATAAACAAATAAAATATTAACTCCTGACAAATGTTTCAGCCGGGGCAATATTTTATTTTATTTTCCCTTTTCTGATTCTAAATCGTTTTATGTGACGGTACTTTTTCATGATTTACAACCTGTTAGATTTCTTGGATTTTATTAAAAAATATATTTTTCTTATTCCTTAGCTTCTACTTCACAGTTTTTCATTCTGATTGTCTTTGTCGCACATATGTATTCTTTCTTTTTTCATGATACCAGATGTGTATTGAGATTGCAAGCACGCATAGCCGGAGGCCGGAAGATTTAAAATGGGGTACCACAGTTTATTTGAATTATTATATGAGAATTTAAATAGATTATCTTTACCTCAAATAATTCTTGCATATTACATTTGACGTGCTTGTATAAGAAAGTTATTTGAGAACGTTTTACAATGAAAAATAATTAATAACAATACTTGCTACTTCTCTTATAGCAGTTATTTTGTTTGGTCTTTCATTCATTTCAATTTTGATCTAAACTAAAATATTGTTTGGTATACATTTGGTAGTGAATTACATATTGAGAATAGGAGACAAAGATGTCCGGATGTTTTGTTAATATAAAATATTCTATGTCACACGTGAGTAAAGTGTCATTATTATCAATGACGAACTTTACTCCCTTGATATATAATTTACTATTATTTAAACAATGCGTTTATTTATTTATTTCTCTGATCTGTGTAACTGCGTTAATGAAATATTATGCTTTAATATTTATCATTCTCAACACTGTATATGAGCATGGCTTTGGTGACTGACAACTACAACATATAACAGGTTGAATTTAATATAAATTAAATTAATATATCACGTAGATTAATTTACAATTCTGCTAAATATATGACATTACACGTGTACATATTGTACTAAATTTACTTAATGTATGGGTAGTAGTAGCTTGTAACAGCTTGGTAGCTCTTCGATTTCATGGGTTCAAATCTCGCTGATTTCAACGTGTAACGAAATACATATAGAACTTCGTCCGAGTAGTTTGGTACTTACCAAAAGCTGTCCGTTCCTCTGCTGGTCCCCTGGAGACCTATTCTAATTCACGATCACATGAAACTATTGATATAAGACTACTCCTTCGAGGATGTTAAGTTTTATCAACCTTGTGTTGATGTTGGTATCGACAACTCAATCTTGACCACTGGCTTGGTTAACAAGATGTGCAATCTTGATTGATCCATCTTTCTCCTTCTGATGATGAAAACAGTTCTCAAAATGTGTTTTACGATTTACTGAATCATAAACTTACTATTATTGAGCTCTGTTTGTGGAAAGGAATCTTTTTACGGGCTGTTATCTTAAAACGTTAAAATTATAGGAAGATATAGATTTATTGTGTATGTTTCCAAAGACTATATTTGTATCGAATAATATATTAATAAATCAGTACTAAAAGAAAAGTAACAGTATATAACGCTGAATGCAGATCAATTTTGCATTGCGCTTGCGAGTCATGGATACTGTTTCAAAGAATGAACAGCAAAATTCAAGCGCTAAAAATGAACTACAATGTAAGCCAATATTAAACTTCATAGACCCAAGACAACTAGCATGGTGGAGCCATATGATAAGAACGAATGAATCGAGACCGGTGAGGCAAATTTGAATGACCAACGTAAAGGAAAAGAAGAATCGTGGAAGACCAAACGATACCTGGAATACGATCATTAACACCAACACGAATCTGAAGAAGAGGAACATCACACTGCAGGATGTACGAAGGATGCCGATGAATAAGAAACAATGGACGAAATTTGTATACGATTAATAGACTTTTTACACCCTGCACCTTATGAATAGAATGGTTCTTGATTATATATATATTATTCTACAGAGCATATAATTCATAAGTCAAGTGACATATTTTCCGCCAATCAACATTGAGAATCTGCTTAGGTACCTACATGTCTATCACAACGATGATAAAAAAAACAATGAAATTAAATTCTCTGATGAAATATAAGCTCGTGATATGATTAATAATCGAAGATGTTGCTCGTAAAACCGAAGCAGCACATTTCACTTGTTTTATTACCTTTGAATATATCACCTTGTATGAATTGAAATTGTTCTCCAGTACTGTATTAGGGTTTAATTTTATTTTAGATTGAAAATCACTCAAGTGTAAAGTAAAATTTGAAAAAGAAAAATAAAACTCTTTAGTCACAATATTTCTTATTATAAAATTGTAACCCATTTCGACCATTTCTTATATTGTAGTCTCACGGTTGCCTGAAGATGACCATTAAATGGTCGAAGCGGTTGCAATTTTCTAATAAAGAACAGTGTGATAAAGACTTAAGAGTTTTATCTTTCTTTTTCCTTAAGTTTAATTTTATGTTGCAATGAATAAAAATTTAAATATGCATATTAATGTATTGTTTATTTCTAACTAAATTTTTTCTCCTAATTTTTTTACACGCTCCAAGTGACACATATGTGAACTCATATCTCTCGTCCTCTAGCGGTGGTAAAGCGCAAGGGTGTGCTGGGTTAAGTTAATCGCGCGTGACTGTATCACATTACAGCTGATGTGACAAGGGAAGTAGGGCGTTAGACTGTCAACTAGCCCTTAATCTTGAGGGCTTCAACAGGCCCGACCACCATAGTTTCAAAACAATAATAACACTGGTTACAACTTTACATGTGCGGTGTTAGAAACACGACCGGCCGTCAATAAGCCATAAAAAAGGATTTGTATCATCTCTTTAGACCGGGTAGTTTTTATCACTTTGATTTCAATTTCAAATTTCAGTAGCAATAATTTATTATCACGCATTTTACCCCATTCTAAGCATTATAATTATTTAATAGGGTTCCTTTTTTACTGTCTTATACGTAGTATAGAAATCATGAAACAAATCGATTGCGGTATATTCGTGGAAATATGTATTTCAATAATCCGTTTTGACTCTTTTCTCAATGATGTCTGTGTATGCGGATATATGGATGTACCCATATGTGCAATAATTGATAAACAAGAGAAGAGAGAGTAACGAAACTTCATTATTTTAAGCATAATAACAATTCGTCCCAGCAAACACAGTTATGTCGCGAGTATGTTATATATATGTCGTAGGCATTTAGAATAATCCGGCATTTAGCCAAATGCCTAGGCATTTAGCGAAATGCCGGCAATTAGATGAATTTTACTTCATTTTTCTATTTGACTGGCGGAATCAGGCAATTGGACGAAAAATCGCACATTTCTCCATTTACCGGGCGCGGTTTAGGCATTTAGAAAAATCATTCATAATATTATAAACAATTTTATTAACAAATTTCATGTCGATGTCTACATACATGGAATGTCATGTCTCATAGATCGTGTTGCGGACAAAGGTCTATCCATGTTATGTATATGTCGTAGGCATTTAGAATAATTAGGCATTTAGCGAAATGCTGGCAATTAGATGAATTTTAATTTATTCTTCTATTTGACTGGCGGAATCAGGCAATTAGACGAAAAATCGCGTATTTCTCCATTTGCCGGGCGCGGTTTAGGCACTTGGAAGAATCATTGATAATATCGTGAACAATTTTATTAACAAATTTCATTTATTTGTTACAACAAGGTGCCGATAAATGGCATCGTGAATTTCACCAAATACCTGCTTTGAAGCAGGCTCATTTTATGAAATTCACGATGTCATTTATCATCACCTTGTTGTAACAAATAAGTGAAATTTGTTAATAAAATTGTTCACGATATTATCAATGATTCTTCCAAGTGCCTAAACCGCGCCCGGCAAATGGAGAAATACGCGATTTTTCGTCTAATTGCCTGATTCCGCCAGTCAAATAGAAGAATAAATTAAAATTCATCTAATTGCCAGCATTTCGCTAAATGCCTAATTATTCTAAATGCCTACGACATATACATAACATGGATAGACCTATATCCGCAACACGGTCTATGAGACATGACATTCCATGTATGTAGACATCGTTACGTTAAAGGTACATAACAAAACTATTGGTATAAACAACTTTTTGAATTTACGAATGGAATAGTTGTTTTTGTACATTTTTGAGTAAAATCTCTTTGAAAATATTTATTTATTTGTAAATTAACAATTTCCTTCATATAAATTACGTTACGGAAATATATAACCACTTAAATTAAATATATTTCAAAGATGTTCATTGTACGCTATAAAATATTTAAAATTTCTTTGCTCTATTTTTATATAAAACATATAAAACTTTCTAATTAACTGTGATTAAGTCATAAGTACTGTATCATAACATATACATGTTGAAGGTATGTACCATGTCCAAGACCAATGTGACATGCCAACAATATAATTTTACGCTCTCTCAAGAGATGTCCGACATGGTATATGTATATTACGTTATTAGTACGTATAAAAATGATATTCTACTTAGGTTTCAGATGTTACATACTACGTATATCAATGTTACAACTGTGTTTGCTGGGGTAGAACTGAGCTGATTTTGGTTATAATTACAAATGATGCCAAAAATCAATAACCTTATTTCAAATTCGAATAATAATTTCAATTTTAGAGCTGTACTGTGCATTAAATATTATTATGAAAAAATAGTAGAAAATTTCTGGTGATTTTGCGTTTTTCGAGAATACGAAATTGGATTTAAATTTCGTTAAGTGCTGAATAAAAGATTGTATTTTTGATGAAATTTACGTGCGTAACTGAAGTGAAAAATCGCCTTAATTTCTCCAGTGATTAAACTGCGAAATATAACATGAAGCAGTTCTGATTAACCTCAAAAATGTTCTGATCGTGACTTCCGATTCACGTATCACGTGGTTCATGGTTTGATTGCGCAGCCAATAAGCTTACGTGCTAATGAAAAGCAAATACCGTCCGGCAAATCACAGCCGATGATTTCGATCTAGTATTCTCCGCAAATAGTTGTTGAATAATACATAGTTTTCTTTTTGGAAAAATGAGTACGTACGAATTGCTTTTAATTTAGGGTTACAATTAGAAGACATTTATTTTTAAAAATTGCCTTTCTATTTAATGTAAACTATAGAAACACATTGTAATAAAGTGCATTGCTATATCTCTTATATTTTTTGAGATACTACGATTTTAAATGTTTTTAGAAATACAAATTTGAGTATCTGCAACTCAAAATCTAAGCAAGTATTGAAAATTGGTTTTAGTTTTGCGTTTTTCATGCATTTTATAATAAAATAACAAATTTTGGAAAATGTTATATATAGAAACAGACTTGCGGTACTGATTAAACGATTCAGCTCGAAATACATAAGAGTGCAAAATTTCAAAATATTTGGTCGACGCGTTGATTAATTAGAGAAAAAAGTCTGAAAATCGAATAAATCTTTACCCTATATTCCCTCGGGATTTTTCGGGTTTTGGGGCATTTTGCTCTAAATTTTGACCTGTCTACCAAATGTTCTGAAATTTTGCATGCTTAGAATTTGTACGATCGCCGTTCGAAAATTAAAAAAAAATCGTAAATTTTAAAATAATTACTAATTTGTTATAAAATGCACGATGAATACGAAACTAGAGATTATTTTGTGATACATTGAATATTTTTGAGTTGTGGGCCCTCAAAAATGGGCTTTGGAAAAAAATAATTTCAAAACAATAACAGCTAATAAATTTCAATGAATTACCAGACAGTAGAAATAGTATTTGTTGAGTCTAATTATTAACCTAGTTTTTATCTAGCAAATATTTATAGTGTTAAATTTAGAAGAGTCCCAGATTTCATTTACGATTTACGCTATTTATATTTCCACATACAATAAACACTCGTTGAAATTTAGTATCAGAATGAAGATTGATGGTGACATTCCATTGTTATTCTTGAACAATTGATCGCCGACTGTTAACAATGCCAACTCATTTAACTTGGCGACCGGCGTTTGTTACAGGTGATAATAAAAGTGTGAATATATCGGTCTGGCTCTATACAGCTTCTCTTTCGTTCTTATCGCCATCGTTCAGGGCTCTACAAATATTAATGTGTCACCGGGTGATAGAGTACCATCAACAAGTACTGCTACAGTGGAGATTACACCGCTAAAACATCGCTTTAAGTGCCTGATCTCTTGTATTTGTACGATGAATGTTTCACAGTTGTGATTTGGGCTTCCCATTGGTTTTGTTTTTATTTTTTCGCTGGTCGCGTGGATAAATTTAATTAAAATTGTTTCCGGGTTTTTAATTTTTGATTATGAGGTAAACTGTTGTTTACAGGAACTATTAAAATAGAATTTGTTTGTTTTTGACGTGTTTTCAAATCCCAATTAATAGTTAATTTTATTTAGCCGATTCAATAATGACATCTATGGAGATCTGCAATTGCAGAGGTCTCAGGTCTAATTAACTAGTTTGTGAGGCCTATTCTGTTACTTACCTGTTAATTTTTAACGGCCTATTAAATATTTTAAGCAATATATTCGGCTTCGTGTATTAAAATTTTTCTCGTGGGTAATTCCACTTTACCCACGTATGAAGTATAACGTTTTATCCAATACCTCTTAATAAATGAAAAATTTAACAAAGAAATTTTATTTGAAAGTGTTCTTTAAATTAAAATGTCACTCGAAGTAGTTATCAAGGTATTGTGTGTTATTATTATTGTTATAAATAAAAAATTACTCACTAGTTACTTTTCTCAAAATTATACCCACTAGTGGATAATCTGTTACTTTCCTTGTTTAAAATCACCATAGTTATAGAGCATTTATTAAAAGGTGTTGGATAATAGTTATTTACTTTACAAGTGGGCAAAGTAAGGAATTACCCACGAGAGAAATTTTGGCACACGAAGCCGAAGGCTGAGTGAGATAATTTTATCGAGTGGGTATTTTCACTTTGCCCACGTGTGAAGTATAACGTTTTATCCAACACTTCTTAATAAATGAAAAATTTATTAAAGAAATATTATTTGACAGTGACATATGCTTTAAATTTTTCAATTAAAATGTCAATCGAAGTAGTTACCAAGGTGTTGTGTGTTATTATTATTGTTATAAATAAAAAAATACTCACTAGTGGATTTCCTCAAAATTATACCCACTAGTAGATAATCTGTTACTTTGCTTGTTTAAAATCGCCATAGTTATAGAGCATTTATTGAGAGGTGTTGGATAAAATATATTTGTCAAGTGAAATTTTCAATTTTTATTCAGGGTCGTCTGTTATCAGTGGTTAAAATTTTTAACAGGCCATTAAAAATTAACGGAATAGGCCCTTATATAACATAACCTTAGATTACAATAAAAATTGTAGCTTATATTATTTGACATTTTCCGATTAATGGATTGCTTCTTTCTCTTCTATGGAGCTATAACCTAACTTAACCTTTAGCTTCTTCAATACTCCTCCATTCGGTTAGGGTTTTCACTGTTAATTTTCCAGCCGTCAAGTTAGAGCCCTCAAAGATATTAGTGGAAAAAGAATAACAGAGGTAAAGTTAAATTGGCAACTGTCGGTTGTGGAAAATGGAAAAAATAATCCACAGTTCGATGAGTTATTAAGGAGCTATACCCCATAAATTTTAGTACAAACTTATAACAAATCAATTTGTAGTATAGTAAGAAATTATTCAGGCGAGTTATAAATATTTTCAGTTCAGTCTGATGTTCCGTATAAATAACTTATTGATTGGTAAAATTTCTGATTTGGAAATGGATTCTTGTTGGCTTATTACAAGACTGACACATATGCCAGGAAGAATTGAGGAAACGTCATTACAATAAAAATTCTGGATTGTATTAGTAGACAAATGGCATTTTTTATCGGCTAAAATTTTGTAGATGAGGTCATTAATTTCACGGGAAAAATTTTCGGAAAAGCTTTCAAGCGAAATTGAACCAAAAAGGCTTCCAAACAGCATTACTCCACAAAATGTTTTAAAAATGGAACGTCTGTTTATGTTAGGAGTAAAATACATTTTAGGATATTGAACGCTGCTCAAAATATAAAATTTAAAGGTGCAACATAGATGGCCTACTTTTATGAGTAATGTCTAGTTTACTCTTTATTCCATGCTGGCATATGGGAGTGGTGGCAATACATAAAAATTCACCCTCCTAATTTGCACACGCAAATATAGAATTTTTAATTCTTGGGGTGACTGTACACTTTCAAACGGGCACTTCGGTTGATTATTAGATTATTTATATTAATCTCTAGGGAGGAATTTAATTAAAAACTGTGTTTTTCTGTTTATTAATTTAATAGAAAGGTCAATTGATTGCTTCTGTATAAATGGGCAGTCTACAAGCTTTCAGAAGGATAGTGATTTGAATTATTTTGGTAATCCCTAAGTAGATGCTGATGAATCGATGAATCTTTTAATGTTATTTGAAGCGAAAATGCCATATCTTGGAAAGTCTGCTAATCTGTCGTCTATAAATGGATTCTCCTTTTAAGGAAATAATTTAAATTCTGACATTTCTCTTCTTAAATTGTACAAGTAAAATTGACAAATTTCTGAAATTTCATAATTTTAATAAAGTTTATTATAAATTTAATTTTGCAATTATTATTTATTTGAACATCAACATTTAGATCATTTTTAATACTTGCATATAATACGTAAGCCAGGTAGTTCAACGGGTCCAGTATATAGAGCGAGTTTTTTAAACCTATACGTTTTGCAGGTTAACTAATAATTTTAAACAAAAAATAAATACACAGGCTTATACAGCAAGGAGGGGGATATAATTGTATGATTGGCAAATTAAAATTATTAGGGGAATGATATTTATATTTTTTTAAATGGAAAAAGGTACTTATTTCATTGGAATGGATAGCCCGAAGTATTCTTTTTTAAAGGATATAACATGTTTCTATACTATACCTAAAATTTAAATTAAGGTCACAAAGTTCAAAGAAAAATTACCATTTTTAAAATGGAAAATATAACTTTGGGTAGGCCGTTGAACAAAACAATTATTGTCTTTATATTGACATTCCTATAAACAATGGTATTACATCGAGAATTGTTGATAAATTGATGACAGGAGTATCAATAGTAAAAACAATAACTTGTTTTGTTCAACGGTCTACCTAAAGTTACAATTTCCATATTAAAAATGGTATGAGAATCATAAGAGTTATTTGTATACCAAGGCCGCGAAATAACTCTTTAGAATACCGAGAGAAAAATTGTCGCCGAGGCCGCTTTCGGCCGAGACAGGACAATCTCGAGGACAATAAAGGATTTCGCGGACAAGGTGTACACACTATTTTTTGTGCGACCGTAAAAAATATTAATTACAAATACTAAACAGTTTTATTGTAAATAGAAAGTGGCTATGGGAGTGAAATTTGATAAATATAACAATTAGTTTTGAAAAAATAATGTCCTAATGATAATTTTTTATCCTATTTCGCGTCCTTTACCATAACAATAGTCACGAAATTCAATTTCTGTTTATTTTGCGGCTGCGAAATGCTTATTTCGCGTCCGGTTGCACAAAAAAAACAATTATTTTCCTGATTACGGCGCCAGCTATCAAGAATCGGAAAAAGTTTCATACAAAAGCTACTTAATTTTAGCCTTACTATCCGAATGTACAATGAAAAAGGGGGTTCCTATTTAAGATTTCAAAGTGGCCTCCCCCGCTCTACCCACTGGGGGTGGCGGTGAGGGATCGTGTTTTGTGACATAAGATAGGTTTTTGAAAAATATTAAACACGTTCTTTTTGTTGTTTTTTGATTCGATGTGTATTTCTTGAGATATTTCACCATCCCGGAACTTTTTGAACATCCAGTATAATATAATAATGACGGTCCAGTTCGTCTAATCAAATTTGGATCAGTTTCCCACCAGCTGCTGATCGTGCTTGCTACCACATCAAACCATGTGATATTTGATAAATGAATAAATGCAATACAGCAATAATACATGGTTCTTTGACTGAAATAATTATTATAATCTTCTTCAAGTAATTACATTACATACAGGATATAAAACAACATAGATATATCTGCAGTTTGAACGATTTTACGGCCGCGTTGGAGTCCAGGATAATAACGGTAGAACTTTTGGAGTGCGCATAAAATAGATAATTACCAGTAAAAATTAATCATCCTTTGTTATATGATCCAGAAAATGAGCTGTCAGTGCAAGAAATTTTTAGTTTCTCTATTTGTTTTGTTAGGATTCTAATTAAAAAATATCTTTTAATTAATCTTTTCAAAAAACGAAGTGATAGATAAGAAAGCGGTAAAGACAACAGTGACAAGTGCAGTTCACTGATTTTCACAGGGTCATTATTTGCATAATTTCCATCAAAAATCAATATTGACGAATTCAACAAAGAAACGACACCGAGTCCATCTCGAAAAGTCTGGTTATTAGCAACCAAAAATTTAATTTCACAAATAATTTGAATTACACGAATAATACTACGGTTGGTTGAAGTAAGAGGATTTAATTTTAATTCTAACGAATAAAGTTTGCAAGTCTCGAAAATTTGTTTTCTTTGTGCAACAAACAAGAAAAGTTGGTGTTACATTTTTTAAGGAGGATACCCACGAGGATAAGTTTTTTTACGATCAAATTCAGGTCAATTGAATGATTTTCCCATGGTCAATTAAGCACCGGACTTTTTTTCTAGGTTTTATTACGCCCATCCCGAAAAACCGAGTCAGCGAGTCTTTTTATTTGCAGTAAAATAATACTTTTCGCTTATTTCCTGGCGATTTTTTCACTTCACTTACTTTTACTTTTTACTCGAACGCAAATCACCAATTTTCCCAAAGGTTTTTCAGAGCGAATCCTAAAGTTACATCCACACTTATTAGTAGATCCATCATATGTTTCTATGATAAATATTTTATTTTAAATGTCAATTAAAATAGTACAATTGGGAACAATGTAATTGTAATTAAATTGTTTACTTACCTTTATTTATATTACACAATAAGGCTAGTTCATATGAAAAAGTTTTTTCTAGAATAATTCATGAAAAAATCTCTTAATATATTTTGATACGAAATGATTTAATTGCAAAGGCATTAGTAGCCACAAAATATTTCTTCTTCATTGATGTTTGTTCTGCAAGAATCTTTCTTACAATTTGTTTTCTGGCATGAGCTTAAGGAATTGGATATTTTCGTTATAATGTCAAACCTAGTTATGGCTACAAGTTCACAGTAAACTTTAATAATATATTGGGTGTCAGTTCTTTTTAATGTTCACACTACATTACTCTTTCATAAAATATTTCAAATTTAACCTTTAAATAAACGTTGACAGTTTTACAAATAGTCATATTAAAGTTGCAGTTTTTCAATTCGTTTTTAAACAATTTTAGATGTTCAAGCGTGTTTACAAATAATTTCATTTATTAAAATCCGATGCGAAGTTGCTGATGTTGTTTCAAATGATTACAGCCTGTACGGAAACATTTTCTTGTGTCCGCATCCGTAAACTTAAAATCCGCATTTGTAAGTTTTATAAACGATTTAAAAAAAAATTTAATACTGTTTCAAAAATGAAGTATTAATTAGAAATATTATTATTCATAATATTGCATACAATATACAGCAGTTTAGAAAGAATAAATATTACAATTACCTACTTCCTAAAGCGGCCAGTCTTCAAAGGAACAAGGAATTTTGTAAATGAATAAGCAAATTAAATGGCATTTCAATTTGCTCAATAATTAACATTGCTGAAACCCATAATTGGTCGTTGTAAAATACTCTTTAAAACAGGGACGAACAACCATTGTCAATATATTTTCTTCAGAATATGTAGATGCAATTAAATATAAAAATTACCTCTTTTAATCCAAATTTATTCCGCATTCGCAAAATTATCTGAATCCACAATACAACAAATTATTAATTTTAAGTACCATTTATAAACAAAGAACAGATCAATTCTTTGATATGTATAAGCTATTGTTAACTAAACTTAATATGTAGTTAAGTTTTATTGTGTTCTATAAAAAATTTCTGTTGCTATTCATGTCTTCAACTTGTTCTTAAATAAATAAATATAGCACGACCAACAATCAAGATAAATATTATTCTGTGTAACACTGAACTATCTAGTATTAGAACGTTCATTTAAATATTTCTTTTTTTTTAAGAATAAGTTAGTTTCATATACTGAATTGTTTTATTTTTATCTTCAGACACCTGTTGAGAATTCTTGATATACAATTTTTTTTTTTATATTGTTGATAGAGACATATTTACAAGTTAGTCCTGAAGCTTCTATATTATAACCAAATATTTTCACACAATAAATAGTTATAAATATGCAAAGTGTTACTTGATTTAAACTCTTTTGAAAATCCGTTTGAAAGTGAAGAATTAATAAGTGTACACAATGATATAAATTATCAAATAATAGTAAAATACGTTAACATTTAATTATCATTGGTCAATTTTACATACTTTCCAGAACTACACTGAACTACTGTCTTAAAATGTAGTGTTCCCAGGTGTTCTTCAGCTTTAGTGTTCAGTCTTCCTGTTTCCACCGATTCCCCCATTAATATCGATTCCTGCAATGAAACACGATCCCCCGCATTGAAGTTCATCACTCATTACCTTCTAACGATTCTCACAAATTGATTTCATTCCAGGGCACAATGATCTCCAGCAGACACCAAGCGACTACAATTTCCGGATGGGCTACTTAACAAACAGCTTCTCTTGTATCCGCTCTCAGACTGCTACCGTTCCATGCTAACCGGTTCGCACTAACCGGTAACGCCGGTAGCGGTTCGGCGGACCATGTTCGCTCATCTGCGCTGGCTGGTGGTGAGTCTACTAGCGCTTGTTTCCGCACCCGAGATGAGCTCTGCGCCGGCTACGGCGAACAATGACGAGAGGACCTCTGCGTTCCAGAACGGGGACCTCATCATAGGTGAGAAAAGAGCCAATCAAGGTGTACATAAAAATAGATTTGTTGGGTTCATTAAGCGAATCAGGCTGGGAAGACGTAAACCTTTATAGGGGGAGTGCAGATATCCTGTAGTATTGTTGACGTTTATTTCCGTAGGTCTGATTTTGTCCCTGATTCTACAAGTGAAAATCAATTTTTAAAAAATTTGCACGAGAGGGTGAACGATTTTTTGTAATTTTGGTTTTGCTCATGAATTTATAAATGAAAATTAATTTTCAAATAAAATTTGCGTGGGACGGTGGACGATTTTTTACAAAATTGGTTTTGTTCATGAATTTACAAGGGAGAATTAAATTTCAAAACAATTTTGCACTAGACGGTCAACGGTTTTCCAAAAAATTCGGTTTGTCTGTGAATTTACAAAAGAAAAATGAAGTTTGCGTGAGGCGCAAAGTTAATTCCGAAGAAATATTTTATTCATGATGAGCAAATTACTGACAAAAATTATAATTATTGTCGCAATGATAATTAAATTATTATCGTGAAATTATATTATTTTACGATCCAAATGTAATTAATTTATAAGCTCAATTACATGCAAAAAATGAAATTACATTAAATAATTACAGATTACAATTACTTTTTCTTTTTTATGGGAATTAAAAAAAATTCATATTTAATATATTTATTTATTTTACAACCTTATGCTATAAAAAAGTGAAACATAAATCAAAGACAAAATGTAGGAATATACAATTATTATTATTAAAATTTATATAAAAAACTAAAAGCTAGAACTCTAAAACAAGAACAAAACGTTCTGTCTAAGCTTATGGATTATATAGGTAGTTATTCAAACTGGTGTTTCAAAATTAGTAATTTCTCAAAGAGCGAATCTGATAATCTACAGGGACTTGGATTTAAAATAAGGCCTATAAATGAAAATAATCTTTCAACAGTAGATGAGGAAGGCAAAATATCGTTATACATTTCAGAAAAATTCGATTGACATTTGGAAAATTGTTAAGAACTAACAAATTATGATTGGTTGAAATTGAAACGGAATTTTTGATATTCTCTCATTTTTTATAAAAGTCACAATTGGTCATAATATCAAAATAAATGTTTTCCTACAACTGTCAAAACTGATAAATATCTGCATTGGTGTATTTAAAAGAACTTACAGCTTACCATGTATCGTTCAACAAGAATCGTGAATTTGAAACTTGAAGGAATTGCGTAGTAAATTGCACTTCTAGATCTGTTTGTAGTACAGTTACAAATTGTTTTCCTCCGACAGACGAAATGGAAGTATTTGGTTTAAGTGTTCTTTAGATTTAGATTAAAGCATGAAAACGTAACTGCGCTTGCGTTTGGCAGTTGCAAACGATTTGTGGTTGCACTATAAACATAGCTGTATTTTCATTTACCTTTATGAGAAATTTTTCGCTTTCTTCAACATTTGAAGCATAAGAACATTGTTGTAGGCACGATCTTAAATGTCAGGTTAATTACTTTGCTATTGCCCAATATCCACTCTGCTCCCATTCTTACATTCACACTACCTTACTTCGTAAGGTATGAATTCTCATTATTAGAAATTATTACTCTACTTATAGGTATGGACCATAATAATGGCTGATATGATTGTGGTTGTTATATGTATCCTATAAATTCTTTATTGTCTTATACTAAAATTTATGAATCATTGTTGTCTCAGTCGTTACATTTATGATTGAAGAACTTCGCAAATATAGTGTGTGACAATAAATTAAGTTTTTCTACGATTATTGAGACGTTTGTTATTGTTGCAGATACATAGTACATTGTAAACACATTTTCATATCTAACGGTAACTGTAGACAACGTGAAGTATAAATTCGTATCTAATAGTTCTGTCAAAAAAGATGATGTTTATGGACACTTTGGCAACTTATATAATATCTGGGTGTTAAATTAAGAATTTCTCGATGAACGGGATACGCCCAAGTGTGAAGATATGAATTAAGGAAAAGTATAAGGAAAAAATGCAAAAACAATGTTCCAGTCTTGATTCACACTGTTCTAAACATTTATTTAATCAAATGCACTTGATTAAATAAATGTTTATAACAGTGTGAATCAAGACAGGAAGATTTTTTTTACATTTTTTCCTTATACTTTTCCTTAATTAAGAATTTCTCCGTTACTACTTTCCGTTTTATCTTATGAAATTTTGAAACTTAAAATACTTATAATAATAAAAATATTGTTTTTTGCCAATTGACATTGAAATTGACACTTTATAGACTATTAACAGTCCGTAAAGTATCTCTTCATTGCTTAGGCTATAAAATGATTTAACATAGCAACCGTTTAACAAACGCTTCACCTTGTCAATGGAACGGCAGCCTCTGCTGTAAATCTGGAATTTTGGTGCCTAGGTAAACAAATAACTATGAATTTCTGATTTGTATATAGTTCCTGGGATACTCATTGTTATACTGAAGTAGTGAAATGAAGAAATCTTTATTATTAAAATATAAATTAATTAGAAAATAATATTGTAGTCGTAGAAAAAGTATAGTGCACAACTCGCAGGGAATGTCCATTTCATACTGGTTATGAAATGAGTACTATTCCATGCTTGTTGTACAAATCACTATTGTAGAAAGTCTAATCAAGGGTAAAGAAAATATTGAATAAGGTAATGGAATGTATAAGACAAATTCGGAATGAGAAGATTGTTGAAAAATCGTTGTATTTACGAATCTTCTTTCAGCACTTTGCTAAAGTGAATGAAACAATAAATTTTTCCAGATATTTGTAGTAATGGCGCTATAAACTGTGGGTTTGTAGCTCTAGTCTAGAGGTCTAGAGCTTAGTTTTATCCAGCCACTAAGTTGTTGACAATAGCTGATTGTTAGCTACTAAAATTTATAGATTTCTAACCTATATTTCATTGTAAATAAATATCTTCCAATATATTTATCATCATTTTACATTGCATGTTTAAAACGCGTAAATTTCTCTATAAACCTACTTCTGGACGAACAAAGGCCAATGAAGAATACGTAAGTCATATACACGGTGAAATAAAACTAGATTTATTTGAGATCATTACAGGAATAGAGGACTATTGTATTTTGTATTAAAGAATGAGATGGATTGGTTTTTTTGTTCAGCTTTCTGCATGAGTTAAAGAATACAAGAACTACACAGTCTACCACTGATTTATTGATATTTACGGGTTTCCTCGACTCAAATATTAGGTGTAAATTTAAGGCTTTAGATTTATCTGGATAGATTCTTTTTTTTAGCTGTTACGAGTCAAGATTTCAATTATTCATATAGGTATTAAAAGTTAAATTATCAAGTGTATTAATACATACTTTATATTCATGAAAATTATTAAATACAGTAATAAAAATTGAAAAGTCTTTCAAATTATGTTTTTACTTTTTATGGCTGGTATTTCCAACCTCTGATAAACTAGAGAATAAATTTATTAGGGGAATATATAAAAAATGTTGCATCAAAAGATGACAGCTAGAATAACAATCATCATTTAAACTTTAAACTATGATTTTCATGCGATATTTTTTGTTTATTCCATTGATAAATTTATTCTCTAGTTTACCTGAGGATGAAAATACCAGGCTTTAACTAACAATTTTCTATAAAAAAGTCTATCGTTCAAGCTATAGAATAAAAAAATATTTTTTTTGTGAATTCCTCTAATTTTTAGCATGCCATTTAAATTTTGTATGACACTATTATCCTAATTATTTTCTTCTTTCTCTGTTGTTCTAAACTATAAACTATTAGTTTGCCAATTTTCAGTTTATTTTTTAAAAGTAATAATACTAAAATCTATTCGTAAATTTGAAATATCAGTTTGGTATTTTACAATGCAGTATTGTTATCGTTAATTTTAAATGAAAATATTTATAGCGTCCTTGATGTTATACATAATTCATAGATAAATTGTTATCTGCCAATTTTTGTACTGTCTGACAGGAATTAATTTCTTTTGTTGAACATGTAAAGTTTGTATAAAATTTATCAGTAAATAATGATACAACAAAAAAATTCGAATACATATATACAATCAATAGAAATAACACGATAACTCATATCTTCAAATTTCAGATTTAGAATTTTTAAGTTAGGAGCAGATTAGATTTTGGTAGCAATCTATTAACCGGAAGTGGTAATTATTGGAAGACTGGAACCAGTTTTTTTTGTTTTTGGTATATCTTAGTCAATTATTGAGTTAGATTAAAGTTTGTAATATTTAAGAATATGTACAATGGTGTTTGCTAAATTTTATATTTGAAACTTGTTTCTCTTTTACTGTTTGAATATTGCTACATGGTGTAGAATTGAATTGTGGAATCACAGACAATCCATTTTTTATCTGTGGAATGTAGGAATTTCAATGTAATTTTTTTGATATTGCTGTTTTTAACCTATTTACTGTAAATACAATAGTTGTCCAATCAAATTAAAATTAATATTTATTAGAAAAATTGTAATACGGCCATTGAAAATTAAACAAAAATGAAATATATTTGACATTGCAGAAAACATATTTAGATTTATTTATTACAGTATTGTATTATTTTCTGTGGAAATTTCATAGAAGGTTGTAAAGATCTATTAGCGAATTTTAGAATTCATATATTTTCATTTCTTTCTGTTAAATAAATAAATTTTAACCTACTTTTGAAATACAAATAATTTTCTTTATCCAGCACCTCTCAGTAAATGTTCTAAACTATGGCGATTTTAAACGAGGAAAGTAATAGATTACCCTCTAGTGGGTATAATTTTGAGAAAAGTCACTAGTGAGTAATTTTCTATTTATAACAATAATAACACCTTCGATTGGCATTTTAATTTAGAAAATTTAAAGCATATGTCACTGTCAAATAATATTACTTTAATAAATTTTGCATTTATTAAGAGATTTTGGATAAAACGTTATACTTTACACGTGGGCAAAGTGGAATTGCTTACTTTGTCCATTTATATAGTACATTTTTTTTAACAAATATTGATTTTAATTTGATTGATATATCGTGAAATACTAACAATTAGGGAACCAATTGCATTCATTTTGAAATTCTGAACAAATTTCGTATTTACACTCTAGCTCTAGCACTTAGTGAATAGTTAAAAATTTACAACAATATTTAAAAAATAGTATTGAAATCCCTATATTCTACATTTCGATTATACACCCGGTATGTGTTGAACACATCAGATTATTGTCATAGAGTTCTTTAGTAATATTTAATTTCAAATATAATTACATTTATAAATTCTGTTAATTAAATAAATGAACACGTTTTATTTTAAATTAAAATATAATATACAATAATTGTCGAAAATAATTCATGAAGAGCAATAAATTCAACAATAATTAAACAGTGTCCCATTTATTTACAGTCTCATATTTGTTGCTAGGCACAATTTGACTGGAGTAATATCTTTTAGCATCATTTGTTATGTAGTTGGATGGGCGGAGTTAATAAACATTCTTGTCTGGGGGCTCATCTCTTTGATGGTGGAGGGGTAATGTCACTTGTCAGCTGTTTAAACAGAGATTTATTTAGGTTATGTATGTGCTTGAATTCAGTTCTTGATTTGCAGACAAAATTGGAAGGTATAATTTAATATTTGTTCTTTTTGAATACATCTCATCTCATTTCGTCGGTGTTTACTTAGGTGTCAATTCAATTGAGCTTGTTTTTCTCAAAAAGATCGTAGTTTCGCTAGACCTGCTGTAAAAATCAAACTACTAGTATTTTAATGGGAAGAGTAAATGAAAAACAAAGTAGCTAATTTATTAAAAAAAACTATACGCCAACGTTTCGATAGCAACAGTTATCATCATCAGGGCTAAGTTAGGGTTGAAAGCAACTATTTTACTTAGACACATGCAAATATAAAAACACGTACAAAAATTCTAATCATAATAGTTATTTATGATATACCTAAGTGTTAAAAGTGACATTTTATGAATCAGTGGGAAAATTTGTGAAACAAGGCGAACGAAATAAATCACTTTTAACACATATATCATACAAAATTTTATCTACGATACCAAACAATGTTGAATGATATTTTGCCAGGTAGGGGTAAAATTTGTTGATTTATTGATACAAATCGTTTGCAACGTGTTAAAAAGTAACAATAAAATCACTTTTAACACGTTGATATGTTACTTTTAACACTAGTGTCAGAAAGTGAAACTTTTAAGTTGCTAAGCAACCGTTAAATGAGCCACTTTTAACAACGGTCGTATATAAATTAATATAGGCAAATAAATAGATCTACGTTAAAACTAATCTTTTTTTTATTCTTCGCATTAGTCGATCATTGCATATTTTTCATGTAGTAATTTAAGACCAAGATTTTCATTATAAATTAAAATTGATCTTCTTTCCAGGTGTATTACTCCCACTGCACCATCAACCGAAACAAAAACGGTCTACTCTGTCTAACACTCTTCAGTGCGGGGAGATCAGGGAGATGTACGGTATCCAGCGAGTGGAAGTGACCTTCCAGACGCTGGATGAGATCAACCGCTCGCCGGCGCTGCTGCCTAACGTGACGCTAGGCGTCGAAGTACGCGACTCCTGCTGGTACGCACCCGTGGCCTTGCAGCAGAGCATCGAACTCATCAGGGATAGCATTAGTCCAGTGAGGGACTGGAATGCTGTTTGCGGATCGGTAAGTGAAGAAGAACTTCATGTCACATTATTACAAATGACCTACCTAATATCTAACCCAACTATTGATATTATTTTTTAATTTGAAATAGTAAAATATAATAGTGCTTATTTTTGACATTTGTTAAAACCAATGAAGTGAGTCATGTGTCTTAATTTTCACCAATCCCGTCATTACTATAGTGAGAATAAAGCTCTAGAGATCATGTGCATTCACACGTATCTTTCAAAGTCACTTATATGTGAGTCAAGTCTAATTTACTTTATATTTATTGTTCCCGACGATAATTTTTAGCTTTTGTTTTTCTTGACAAATATCAGATAGTTAGGTTAGGTATCATGATATAACACATGTTATGACCTTATTTTGTTTGAATTTGTGGATCAAAAATAATTAAATTAAATATAATTCGAGAGTTATTATGTTCAATTTATTCTCATTTTCTGGTTATATTATTAATGAATTTATAAATAAAGCAATTGTTAAAATTAATAGGAAAACAGCTCTTAAAAAAAATTGCACATTTAAAAGTAGCAAAACTTTCGAATAGAGTAGGTTTCTGATAGAAATCAGATGATATTAAAAAAACATATATACATATAATCACGCATCACGCTATATCCTACATAGTGGGGTAGCACGAACCCTGAAACACAATCAATCTCCTCCAAATATTCCAGTCCTGGCACACCACTTTCGCCTCGTCCATATTCATATATGCTCGTCTATTCTTCACACTCAAAATAATTTATTCACGCAATAAACAATTAATCATTCCTAACCACTTATTCCTCAGACGTCCACGCAATCGTTTGCATATATTAGTTTCACTAACCTTTCAATCGACATCTACGAATATATTAATAACTTCTATAGTTTTGAGGAATATTTTTAGTTTTAATGATTAATTTACTAATTTGTTTCATAATATATATACTCGTATATATAAATTAGTATCCAGAAATAATGAAGAATGATTTAGAAATAATGTAAAACGTTCATTTAGAAAGCACATAATTTGTATCCTAATTACGCTATTGTAATAATTATCTAAAATAGTAGGATATCGTATTATAAATCATTCTATATAATTATTACATATTTATTTAGGTGTCAAATGTGGTTTTCCTTTAAATTGCTAATTAAAATACCTAACAATAATAATAATTAATTTAGCCATACAATCGAGTTACTGTTCCGTTTCTAATTTGTCTGATTATAATTCACGATTTAAATCATAACAACAAATGTTGGTTTAACTAATTTGCAGCTTATTTCATATGATTGTTCAACTGGGGTCCGTATGAAACGAATCTGAATATAACGCGACAATAATTAATTACATTCAGAAATAAATTACCCCAAAAAATTTCTCTATAATTAATTACTTTAGACGGCTGTTTTTCCTAGAAATAAAGTAATACCTCGCGAGAAAAAACTGACCATGTTTACCAGATAAGAATTATTAAAATCCCGTGACGTCACAATATATCACAGCGCAACACGAAAAGTAAATAGCATCGTTTGACTTTATCAGTTAAAATTAATGAACCGGGGGTAAACTTTAGGCCTGCTTGCGGTATTTATATTTTATACTTGGGTGAGATTGAAACGGGTGTGATGGCAGAAAGTAAATATTTAAGGCGCCCGTCAATTAGGGAACTTACATTCAGTGTATTATTTTCTAACAGTCCCCAAGAGTCAAGAGTTTAACAGTTTCGTCACAATAAGAAAGAAATTGTTTGTTTTTTCTAGAAAAGTATATCGTGAGAGTATTTTTTTTACCTGGTATCCGTTACGAATTTGACAGTTATGTATTAGTGAGTTATTTTTAAAATGAAACATGTGAAATAAATTTAAACTTTTAGTTCAAATTAAAAACTGAAAACTGAAAACGTTTTGTAACCGATTGGGTTGTTGTTTAGTTGGGAATGCAGGGATTTTGAAAATTCTTTATAATTATTATTTATTTGTCTGTTTTAAGTTTTATAACTTTTTAAAAGCATCCAATCAGTTTTGCTGGGTAACTATAATAACTTTTAAGAAATAATTAATACACATAATTATACGGTTGGTAAAATAAAATTATTAGGGGTATGTGGCGGGGGGGAAATGAAAGTTACATTTTCTTAAATGGAAAGGGATATTTTTTTATTGGAATGGGTTGTCCGAAATATTTCATTTTCAACAATATAACATGTTCCTATACCTAATATAAAAATTAAGAAAGTTCAAAGAAACATTAACATTTTTAATATGGAAAATATAATTTCATGTAGGCCGTTGATTTGGCAGAAAAAGAAACAGAATATGTGCTTCCATAGAAAAGCTTGTATTATTCAAAATCAGTTAGTAAGTTAAATATGCACTGATTTAGTATGTTGGAGAGTAACAATTTTACGACTGGTTGGAAAGTGAAAGAATTTTCTTTGTAAATAATTATGTGCAAATAGTATCTGTTTGTATATAATAGTTATTTACTTTACAAGTGGGCAAAGTAAGGAATTACCCACGAGCGAAATTTTAGCTCACGAAGCCGAAGGCTGAGTGAGATAATTTTATCGAGTGGATAATTCCACTTTGCCCACGTGTGAAGTATAACGTTTTATCCAACACTTCTTAATAAATGAAAAATTTATTAAAGAAATATTATTTGACAGTGACATATGCTTTAAATTTTTAAATTAAAATGTCAATCGAAGTAGTTGCCAAGGTGTTGTGTGTTATTATTATTGTTATAAATAAAAAAATACTCACTAGTGGCTTTCCTCAAAATTATACCCACTAGTGGATAATCTGTTACTTTGCTTGTTTAAAAACGCCATAGTTATAGAGCATTTATTGAGAGGTGTTGGATAAATATATTTTTTCTTGCCTAAAAATAAAGTCAATTTAAAATAATTTTAATTTCAGTCCCCTTGTCAATATATAATGGAAACGACGCTGTTGTTTCAAAACCAAATGCCCTGGAGTGCTATTATCAAACTGTGTTTACTTTTTGGTTTTTTTGTTTATTAAATAATCTATGTTTAAAATATTAATAAATACCAATGTATTTTTAAAGATTAAATATTTATATCATATCTCTTTAAAAATAAAATTGTGGTTATATTTTAAAAGACTAAATAATTGTTTCAAATTTTAAATAACTCTGCTTGCATAACAATAATATTTATTGCCATCAAATTTCCAATTTAATTTTGTCAGCATTTTTTGAACCAGATGACAAACTAAATTAAATTTTAACGTAAAACATTAATTTATATTTCCTATTAATAACACAATATAGATTTATTTTGGTCGGTTTTTTGGTTATTTGTTTAATGAACCTATTTTTATTTTAGTTGGATTTGGGGGTAAAAAATGTAATTTCTCACTTGGTTTCACTCGAATGAAACTGATCGGCAATTTGCTGCATTAAATCTTCTGTTGCTTTAATTACCGAAATTACGAAAAAATAATTCAATTTACTCTATTGATTACAGATTACATTACGGAGGATTCATTAATTAAAAATTTTGCACAGCACTTGATCATTTAAAAATATTAGAAAGAGGTATTTTCCATAAATTTTATGTAATAAAAAATGTCAAAAATAAATTAAGCAGCTAATAAATTATTTTGTTAATGAAATTAATGTGAACGAAGAATTTAATTATAATTTAAATTCAATGGAGTAATTGCCAATACTTTTAATTGTTATCAGTTCATGGAAAATGCATGATGTCATGACAAAAAGAGTTTAGGGGTAATTCCATAACCAACCGCGCATGCTATAATCGTTTGTATTACAAAAGGAATAAAAATTAAATTGATGTTACAGTATACCAACAAAAACAAACTCGCGAATGGTTATAGGAAATTAACTTGTTTTTTCTAAGAAACTCCAATTTTTAATAGGATAGGATCACAAATGTAAAACTATAAAATGATATTAGCTATATTGTAATATTGTAAATATTTTATTTTATAATTAAACATTGCGTTGTGTCTAAAACTCGCTGTTTATTTTTGCGATTTGGAAATCGTGGTTTAGCAAACCGCAGTTCGATAATTGTAAATTCGGTCACGCTTGTGGTTGTCCATTAAATACTTGGAATGCTCTAGAGAATATGAGGGATTTAGGATACTTCAACTGAAAATATTAACATAATTTTAAAGAAAAACACATTCACATCCATATTCATACTACGTAATCTATATGTAGATCATTGTTTTTTTTTTTTGAGCGTTTAGACAAATTTTAGTTTCTACTTTCTTCATTGTAAAACAAGAAAAGATAGAATACCGAAATTTCATAATTATATGGTTCATGGCTATGCGTACAACAGCTGATTAGATTTTGGTGGAAGTCGTACAAAACATGGCTTCCTCTTTTTATAAAACATAATTATACATAGTTATTTTCTGTTTATTTGCTTATGATGTTAACTTGTTTTTCATGCGAAGAATTACACACAGTAATTCGTAACGTCAAATAAATTATTTACAGAACAAAAATCTTTTAAATTAAAATTGAAATGTGACGTTTGCCTATTCGCTTTACAACAAAAGAGTAAATGCATAAGTTGTTAAATATTTTAAAATGCGTGCAATAATTTGGTTACCTAAATGTTAGTATTTCACGATATATTATTAAAATTAATATTTATATGAGTCGGTATTTCCAAGCACAGATAATCAAGAGAATAAATGTATCAGTGGCATAAACAAAAAGATGACAGCCAGAATAATAATCATCATTTAAGCTATGATTTAGATGCGAAATTTTTTGTTTATTCCGCTGATAAAATTATTCTCTAGTTTATCTGACGTTGGAAATACCGACCCTTAGAAAAATTGTAATACGGTCATGGAAAATTAAATAAAAACGAATAATATTTGATATTTCAGAAAACAAATATTGTATTATCTTCTGGAGAAATTTCGTACTAGATTGTAATGAAAAAATGGCGAATTTAAGGGCTCACTTCTTTCCATTTCTTTCTGTAAATTAAATTAATAAATAAATCTAAAACTGTTTTACGAAATATCAAATTCAAATTCTGAACAACTTTTATATTTACACTTTTGCTGTGAAGTGAATACACAAAAAAAAACATCAATTTAAAGAAATATAGCATTGAAATCCCTTACACACCACATTTTAATTCTACACCTGGTATATTCTATATGTCAAATAATTAAATGTAATTATTAAACATTGAAATAGATACATATACCTACCTATATTATACTATATCCTTCACATTTGGGTAGCCCGAACCCTGAAAAACAATCAACCAATAATCAATGTCTTCAAATTCATTCATACTCTTCTATTTTTCACACTCATAATCATTCGTAACATAACAATCCGTCAATCGTACCTAACCACTTATTCCTCGGACGCTCACGTATTCCTTCATCCTCAATATCGCCCACATAGATAGATATGTATAAGACGTATATACGTTTATGTTATTCATTTGTTTTCCCGATAAATAATTATGTAGGATAACTCGAAACGTTTCATTTAAATAAAATATTTTAAAGAACTTAATCTATAAGTTTTTGTGATTTACTATGAGTTCTGAAAGTTTATATACAAGATAGTTGTAAATACATACATACATATAAGTGATTTATAAAATAAAATTCAAGTGGATTAATAACCGAATAATTATCGTCGTTTAATCGTGTACCGCTAATTTTAATTTAAGTTGAAATGGAATCTTAAAATCTTGTTGAATGAACGTGTACAAGAATTCTAGTCTGTCAGACTGTATCTTCTAAAAATATCTAAACAATATTACCACCCTAAAAAAACTAATTACACAGCCACTTTCCTCTAACTCCCTGACGAAACTTCAGAATCCTAAACAGTGCCTACTTTATCTCCTCATTCTGTCACTTTGCACACAGAACACGTCTTCCAACTCTTCGTTGACCTCGGGCCCCGCCCGCTCCAGGGGTTCGCTCATCGGCGTCATCGGGCCCGGCTCCAGCTCCGTGGCTCTGCAAGTGCAGAACCTGCTGCAGCTGTTCCACATTCCGCAGGTGAGTGCTCAAATACTGTAACTAGAGGAAGAACCGCACTAGTACCGCAGGTGCATCGTTACAATGCAGATTCACTACAAAGGGATGATGATTTCACGGTTTGTGGTTTGTTTGAGTGGGCTGTCGGTAGGGGTGGTTGAAGTTCTGTGGGGTTGGGAATGGATTTTTAAAGCCTTTGACTCTAAACAGAGATTGAATTACTTTACATCATGGATATTGTTGTCTTTTTTAATACTTTGATTGATAACATGAGCTCTGTTTTTGGGTGTTTTAAGAGCAATTAAAGCAAAACAGTTTCGTATATTTTCAGAAAATGCATCTTTGATCTTCAGTTTACCGAATAGTTCAGTAATTTCTACAGAATTTTTTTTTAAATCTCTACTGTTTTAGATCCAGCAACACCTCTACTATGACGTCACAACATTTAAAAAAAAATCATTGTGGATTAATGAATAATAATTAAGACTTTTTGAAAGTGTAGATAGTCTTCAATATAGATAAAGTTTCATAAAAAAAAATTTAAAAAAATGGTGAAAGACCCCATTGCTGGTAGAACGAGCTATGTTTTTGAGTGTTTTATGGGAAGTGTTTTAGCAATGTACTTATTGTATAAAAAAATACTTCTAATAAAAGTGGTAGATAGACCTGTTAACCTATATGTCACTAACACATTCTTATGATATTTTATATTGTAAAAATAATAAAGAACTTAAGTATGACAAATATTAACGGATAATCAATATTCATTTCTATAATTTCAAAAATATAATCGCAAACCTAGTTTGCAAGAAATATTCCTGCATGAAACCTGTCACTTTCTACCTTGTCTTACCCGGTATTTCATTCACATTTTCTTATTTATTACACACGCGCAATTCTTAATCACAAATCAAAGTTTTAAGTATTGTACTTTGATTATCAAAGAATAAGGTAATTACTATCTGAACAGTGTGCAATTTGAATATTCGCGGATAACAACGTTTGAAGTTTGAAGTTTGTCACTGGGATTTCGTGTTAAATGCGTAAAATGCTTAGTAAGTGAACTAATTTTGTTTTGTTGAGTGTAAAGTCCTCACTTGTAATAAGCACAGATGCATTGAACATTCTTGTAATTGTGCATTTAATATTTGGGTAGAAATCAGGCGAAAATGACAATATTTTGAGTTGGACAAGTCTTGACTGATAGAGGTTACATGCATATGTCAAAGACGTAAGAGGATATAATTTTTAATTATATCCTTTTCCAATTATAACCGCGCGCATTCAAATTATCAATATTCCACATTTAAATATGTTATTTTAAGCTATAATAGGTGTAAATAGCATGAAAAGTTGTGCTATAGATTTTAAGTTTGTAAATATACTTCTAATTGCTCAGTAAATGATCGTGTTTAGTTTCTTCATTGTAATGACATATTTGTGGAAGAATTAAGCTTGTTTTACATTATACCTTTTGTCTAGAAACTTGAACTAGATTGTAGAAACTTTAGAAACACGAAAATCCAGTTTTGAACGCAGTTTTGACATTATGAGTGTAGAGTTTGTAAAATGAATAGAAAAAAACGTAAATTAAGAGAAATAAATATCAATAAAATATATGAAATATTAACGTCAATCAAAAACGAATAACAGATAAAATTGCGGTTAGGTTGGTAAACACGGAATACGTGTTTAGTGCGCAGATCTAGGATCTAGCATCAAGAATGAATAAAAATTTAATCCGGGTCTAGTTTTTCGAAACGTTTCTAGTACGAAACTTGGATTTACTTTTTCTTGAATTACATTATACAAGTAAACTTGTCAAAGTACAATGTAAACAAGCTTTAGAAAAACAATGCGTAATGATACAGGCATTAGAAAAAAGTATTTTTTTGTTGAAACTAATATATCATTTTTTTCTGAAACAACGATTATAAATTGACAAGAGAGATTTTATATGAAATGCTGAAAATGTCATATAATATGAAATATGCGGTTTTCAACACTCTGTGAATATTGATCATAGTTTTTCTGTATATTTTTAATTAAATGAAAATATTTAAATTTATTTGAATCATCAAAGAACATTGCGATTCAAATGCACCTGCTAATAAAGTAATGTGTAATAAAAATGATAATTTGTATATGACAGTTACAAAAGTATAAAATGAAAACGTAGTGTATTTGACAAACAAATATAATAAATATCCATTAGTTATTAATATTATGCACATTAATTTAAAATTAGTTGAAACGAGCTTGTTTTAAAATTATATGAAAATACTACATTTCAATAATTTAATTTAAAAAATAAAACTTTACGCTGAAATTTTTGCTTGTTTAGATTTGAAAGTAAAATGTTGTTTTCTGTCTAATGGAATTTAATTTTCTTTTGCTTATTGCGAACAGCTGTTACTCCTTACAAATTCTTCTGAAAACATTGGCAGATTAAACTTTTTATCATGATCAAACAGCAAAAAGAAATAATTTTTTAAAAGTAAACCTAAAATCACCTTAGTATATATCGCATTTCATGATTTAATAAAACTTTTCAACTTCGAATTTTATATTTATTCCTGAACTTTACACAACGCAGAACACTGACAGGAGCTTCCAATTTCGCGATTTCGAATTTAAATTTCGCGTGTTCCCGCATTTTTTCCAACACGTCGAGTAGAAATACTAGAATACGAGGTTACAATAAAATTGCATCGCTTCTATTTATTCTTGCAGAAGGAAATTTTATTCGCTTCTTTTAAAATACCTCACGGGGTTAATCAGCTATGCTACGCTCTCTAAAAGACTTGAAAGTATTTCATGTTTACACTACACGTTAAAGTTTTATTGCAATCATTGTACTTGACTTAAACAAATTAGAACAATACGAGAAATAAACCACAATTATTTCTATCGTGTTATAATATTGAATTTTGCACTGTGCATGTACATTTTATAGTTGTATGTGTCTGTATATACGTCAATGCTATTCATAATATACTTGGATTGGCGTGATTTCATCGCTTTACCGACCTACTACTACTAAAACTAAACGCTGAAAAAAATACAAGGTCTATTATAGCTGTTGTAACAGGTATCGTACTTGATACCAAGAGATGACGTACGAAAAAATTTTACTTGATTAAACGAATAACCAAGGGTAGCGTAGTCGATGACCACCACGGAGTGTTTAACTCGATTCCAAAAAATATTTATAAAAAAATTCTAATCAAAATGGCGGGAAATATGCGTGCAGGAAGGAATCAAACACGTACTCAATAATACCATAAAGTTTTATAATGAAGAACATGCAAACTTAAATTATATAAATCAAAACCATTTACGAGCTGAGTAATAATATTTCTTCACTAATTTTTACAATAATTGGGACTGATATAATCCTTGCTATTGTCAGTACTCATATATAGTACTCAATAACTCAAATCTACTTACATGAACTCAGAAAATAAACTTCACAAAAACTATGCATACAGTCGAAAGGAGATCTTAAGGGCGCGTTTGAAGACCTAACTTGTAACAACCGCAGTACTTAAATGACTTATTTTATCTCTTCCAGCAAAACCATGTAGTGTACCAAAATGTACTTTCGGAAGAAAGTTTTTCTCACTTCTTGAACTACTAGCGCTGTCGGCGACAAATCGTTGAACTCAAATAACTTTGCGCTTATGAGGAAACGAAACTTCATAATTTTTGAACAAACTACACAATTTTCAATAATAATTCTTGTACAGTATTTTAGATTATATTTTCCTGACTGTCGTAAGCTAAAATTTTGTCTTTATATCTTTAATACATTCGTCATAAAACTACTTACAAATTTCGCATTTTTCTACTTAACATTTTTGTTTATTTTGAAAAGTAGATAATGTTTTTAAATTATTATTTTTAGCTTAGAACAATCTAGAAATCCTAATGATTTAATTTTTGAATTTTTTGTATAATAACCTTGTCCCAAATTGCTTAAAATTATGAAGTTATAGAGGCATAAAAATAGCATGTTTTACCTGCTTTAAAGTGTATGGTAATTCTTTGATCATTTCTCAAGAAAAACCAAAATGCAAATTGTTGCTCACTGTCTAAAGTTAACAATTTATTACTTAAGGGATGAGACAGTGGCAATCAAAATAATTCTAATCGGACAGTACTCCTGCATAATGGTTAATTATTTCCTGCAACATATTGACATCTGCTGATTAAGTGCGAACAGAAGTGTACTAAAATTTTTATGAATTGGAATTTTCCACGGACAATTACCAACGAACCATTTACTTAGTTTTGAAATCTCGAATATCGTTTTCAATATTTAATCGTAATGCCGTTTATAACACTATCTATCGTCTTTCTTCTGCTATGCCACACACAGATCAGTGTGATCAAAGTTTGATGTTTCATGTAGAAGATTACAAATTAATGGACAAAACGAAATTTGTTGCAATTTCGCGTGCAGTATTGTATAATTGAACAATAACAACGAATGGAATTTTTGATTGTCGTTTTAAAGGTTTCATAAAACTGGTTAAATAAATTTAACAAGTGGAAATAACGTGTCATATTTGTTAGTGAATCATCATGAATTTCTGAATTGTAAACAAACAAAAAAAAAAAAAACAGCAAAGACCGTTACTTTTTATGGTAATACTAATAAATGCGTTTATGGACTAGGTTATTATATTTCTATTCTTTGTCCATATTTTTTTTTTCAGTAGTTCCAAGTAGATTCAGAGATTAATAAAAAATTTATGTTTAATAATCGTCATTTTGCTTTAACAAGGCAGAGAAATTATTCAACTTAATATATAAAATACGTTCCACCAAACACTACTAAATTAGGTTTACAAAGATATTTTAAATTATAAATGTCATAAATATAAAATAAATAAATATATCATCATGCCTTTTACCCATTATGGGTGTGGCACTCTGCGCAGATCTCGGTAAGTGATATATTTTTTCATATGAAGTGCGGCTACCAGCCGTCAAATCATAGTCCCCCAAAGATGTTAGTGGAGGGGCAACCACAGGGTAAATTAGTCATAAATAAAAATGTGAACACTGCCGTTGTTTTTCAAGTAAAGCAGTTGGAATCTGTCCCAACAAAAATAATAAGAAATAAATATGTAGAAATATTAAATTAAATTTAACTTACAAATTTTAAACCAATATTTATTACAATGCTATTGCACTCCAATAATATAAATATTAGTTATTTAAGTAAAAAAAAAACCATGCCATTGACCCATTTCTTGATGTAGCACTCTCCTCAATGCAGATCTCGGTATTTATATATGTTTGCTCGTTAAGTGCGGTTACCCCTCGATTTACCCCATTATTTATACACAATATAATTAAATATGTTAAAATAAACAATAATTTATTGTAATATGTACATGACATACAGACAATGCAACAATTTACATAACAATACTACTCATCGGTTTCAGTACTCGTAGTTTCGTTATTTACATGTATTACAAATGGATTTTTTATCTATGGGAAAGATATGAAATGCTAACGGGATGTTTCAATACTGGTTAAATTTTGCTAGTAATTTTATACTGATTATTTTTAATAAACAGCGGACTAACTACTTTAGGTGGGAACGGATGCAACACTCGAAAATTTTAACGCTACCTTATTCATGGACTGCTTCGTGTATACGTCGCTTTCTTCAATCACTGCTTTGTTCAAACACAGCCACATTCATACACCGATTTCTTCTAACACCACTTTATTCGTACGGTGAATAAAGCGGTGTTAGAAGAAATCGGTGAATGAATGAGGCTGTGTTTGAACAAAGCAGTGATTGAAGAAAACAACGTATGCATGAAGCAGTGTATGAATAAGGCAGCGTTAGAATTTTCGTGTGTTGCAATGTTACCCCTTTAGGTATATGCCCCATAATGAGTGGATGATTGTGAATTCATGTGAACAACACAAATGGCCATGTTCTTCAGTTACATTCGAACCCACGACCTCTGGCGTGTTAGGTAGTAATAAAGCCACAACGCCATCGAGATCGGCATGCTGAAATAGTTATTCACATACCAAATGCGGGAACGCTTGGTTCCCGGATAAGTGTTTGCCATCGAACGAATCCGGTTTGCACAATATTTTTTGTACGAAAAGTATAAAACTAATAACAGTCCATACAAAGAAATGAAGTTCTTCAAGGAGTTATTTTGATATTTGTCTAAGTTGCACTATAAATATAAAACACAAATTAATTTGTCTAGTATATTAGAAAACAATTAAAATATTTATAATATTTACTATATTCACATGTAAATTTATTATATTTCTTATTTATATTGAGATAACTAACATTACATTTGTAGATTATGTATTTACAGCTGTCAATATCGGGCAGATTTTATTGCCAACATTGGTAACTAAATACATTATATTTGTTACTTACTTCTAAATTCTATTGCATTTTTATTCCATCATTGTTTATATTAATATGTAAAGCGATGTTTGAAATACTATATTTTTTTATTATAAATATAATTTATTAATGAACGCTTATAGAAATGTTTTCGTCGAAATTTCCCGGTTGTCTATCTGGTGGAGACTTGGGAAATGGACATTTCGGACGTTGCTTAGGCAACGCTAATCAACACATTTTAAATTATGAGTACAAAAATTAAATTGTAATTTGTTAAATAATAAGTACAGGTAGGCACTGCCTTTTGTAAATGACATTTTAAATTGGAAATTTTAATACTGGTTAAATTCTTTACATTCAAAAAATGATATAAAAATAAATATAAAATTTACTTTATCTATATTTTAAAAATTCTAATTATACAAAATTTTGAAAATGTATTATAAAAACAAGAATAACTTTTCAGTTATTTCGGCACTAAACATAGGAAGTATTTTTACAAATTTACAGCAATTCGCAGTATAAGCGTTGAAAGGCCCTTTTTTACTTTGAATGTGAGGGCTGCTTAATCGTTTGGTAACGATCCTTTGGATTTCGGTATACGTACCATTCCAAACTAAATTCATTAGATTTCTTAGATTTCAGTTGAATGTTACAACAATCTTTAGAAATACGGACTCGGAAAATTCGGGAATATAAGGTTTCATCTGTGCTTTGTAAAGAAGCTTAAAATAGAAATTCATATTCTACCTTCCATTTGAACACCCTTCCATAGACTAGACTACCGATCAGGCTTATAATATATATTTAAGATGGATGCCACAATAATTGTTGATAATTTTGTAAATAAAACATATTTTGGTGCATGTTACATTAATATGCATACAGTGCAATATGTTAATAAACACAAACATAATTGTTTATCGGCATCGAGCAGGGGACAGGTTTTATTTACAAAAAATACATACAGTATGATCAACAGTGTAAAATGAAATTAAAATTATACACTCTTCTCTTGTATGTAGGTTTCTCATCTGCGCTATTGAAACCTTTCATGTTTTTGTGTCCCCAGATCGGATATTCGACGACGTCGAAGGACCTGTCAGACAAGAGCCGCTTCAACTATTTCTTGAGGGTCGTCCCATCCGACTACTATCAGGCGCAAGTTATCCTGGACATTGTTCGATATCACAACTGGACGTACGTTTCCGTTGTCAATACAGATGGTAGGAGATATTTTATATTATGCCCATCTATACAACTCGATCTTGCTTTATCATCGCAGATTTATTACGGGAATGTAGACAAATAGTGCACTATTCTTCACAAATTATTAAATGATGTTATTGATGATTCTTACTTGCCGTTAATTCAAGCCCAGAATCATATTAAGACTTTTAACTTGTAAAAAAAAATTGTTCTGATTTTACAAAGGGAAACTTATACTCAATTTATTTGTATCTAAAATTTTGTTATTTTTGAGAATATTTTAAGGAAAATAACAACTGAAATAATAACAAATTAACAAAAGTCTCTAACTAATAAAAATTTAATTTGCCCTAAAGTTATTGGTTGGTACCATGAACACTTTTCTTGTAACTGATGACAACAAAATATAGAAAAATATTTTAAATAAAAATTGTGTTCTAGGAGCCCTGTAAGATATATGTGTGCTACCTTGAATAAAATAATCTTGCCATTCATCTAGATAATATTGATATATTTTGTCATTCTAGAATCAAAACTAAATTATATATTTAATAACATATTTCAATAATCTTAGTTACTAAAAAATTTAACAAGTGAAGTGTCAAAAATATGTGCAGTTTGAAATATTAAAAGCAATATTAATTTGTATTATTAGATAGAATTTTTTTAAAGACTAGATATTAATTAATATTTTAAAATAAAATTACAATGTTACAATGAGAACAAAAAATAAATAGTTATTTATTTAACTAAGCATCAAAATACCAGATTTACAGAAGAGACTGCCGTAGCTATAAATCTGTGTTTAATGCCGAGTTGAACACATAATTTTTTTACCGATTTGGAATTAATATTAATTTAATGATTATTTTATACACATATTTTGAAGGTTATCGCTATCAAATACGTTGCCACGCGTTTGTTAAACGGTTGCCTGAATTTATTGACGGTTGCTATGCGTTTGTTGAGCGTTTGTTATGTAAAATATTTTTACAGCCTAGCCATAAAAGTGACACTTTACAGACTGTTAGCTGTCCGTAAAATGTCACCTTCTATGCCAATCAGAAAAAAGCAAGTTTAAAATCTTATGTCAAATAATTGTCAAAATAAAGTCATACGCAAGGAACAAGTCATACGTGTTCAACTGGTTTTATATGTATATACAGAAAGTAGTGTGGTGCCCACACAAGATGTCTGGCATACGTATGTTATAACTTTTGTTTATTTTTTTAATATGCCCTCATTAATTGGGACTTGGTTTCGTTGAGTGCTTAATAAATAAATAAATAATAATTCTTTAGGAAAATAATCTTGTACGGGAGAAAAATTGTATTTTTCTTTGTTTATTTTCCTGAAAATACTGCGGCAGACGTATTATGCGGCTTTCATTTGTGTAAGAAAAATAAACAGAACCAACGACCCTTATCTAGTAAATAGTGCTTTTCTCATAAGCTTCTTAAACTCTTGTTACAAAAACTTTCAGTCCGTTGGAACTGTTTTAAAGAAACAAAAACAAAACTAAATGTCCAAGGTGGAACAAAAACACGTGCAAAATCATATCTAACAGAACAAGATTTATCAGCTTTATCGATTGGGCAGCGATTAAAATTTGGCAACCATGTAATCTCAATCGGCCGCTCGCAAACAAAAGATGTATGCACGGATGGTCATTGTTTTACAGTCGTTTGACTCCTGCTTCTGACAAAATCCGACCGTAAAAAAATGATTGTAACTCAAACAAAAGCTCCCGAAAAGTAGATAAATATTTGTATCTGACCGTAATGTAATTAATCAAATAGTTGGGAGGGAGTGTTTTTTTACAAATAGCTTCTAATTTACGGAGCAAAAAGAAGTGAATATAAATTACGGTACGTTTAAGAGCGTTAGAAGTTTCAGACAGATCGATGAAAACGTTGTAACCGCACGCAGTCGGTAGTCGGGACAATATAAAAGATTACAGGATGCATCAACATTCTTCTCACACAATTACTTTCTAGGACTCTTAATTTGCTTCGCAAAAAGCGAAACTTGCTCAAACATTCTTTCTATATTCTACTTATTATTCCAATTTAATAAAAGAAACAACGATACCTGTATACAAAATAAAAACAGGACGTGTGCGTTTTCTTTACACTTTTATTTATAAGGAAAAAAGATAAATTGATGGTTGCTGAATTTATATTTCATTCAAAACAATATTAATTGCATGAATCATGCGTATTGAAATTACCTATCCTCTAATATAATTACTTATATTCTGATGACTATACCCACTGAAATATAGTAAGACTGGAACGCGAACTTATAGTCTTTTACGAAAGCGAAAAACTAGTCTGAGACAGATGGATGTCGTAGGCCACGCTTCCTTGTCTAACACTTGTTTGTAGAACGGTTGCTATGACTTTGTTGAACGGTTATTATTTAAAAACAACGGTTTCTATATGTTTGTTGAGCGGTTGCTTTGTAAAAACATTATACAACAAAGACAGATAGCCTTCAACTAGCTGCCTCTCTCTCGACTAGCAGTAATCGCAATCATTAAATTGCGGTATCAAAATAAATTAATCTGTATTGAATAAGATGTAGGGATATTGGCAGTATTGTGATAAAAATTTTGGATGCATAATTTTTTGCCGGACACTTTATTTACAAAAAAACTGATTTTACATGTTAACTGCCTGTCAACATTTACTTGGGACACACAGTATAATACAAGTTACAAATTTGTAATAATTAAATATGCAACTAACCGGCCAAGAGGCGGAGTTTACTACTTAAAGCCAAATATTCATGTTATAAAAATGTTAGGAAGTGCGACTACTGCTAATAGCATTTATACTGTGATTATAACTCCAATTAGATTAAATAAATGAACCCAAATTTTCAATTTTAAATAAATCAAGCACTGAAACGTAATCCGCAAAAATAAATAAATAGGAAATTAATTTTGTTGAAACAAAATACCCAAAGTGATAATTCCGAGACTGGTTCAGAGATAACCGCTATATTTTACGGTCTCTGCGGTGGTTAAACCCGGTTAGAGGTAAATAATTTATTTGACTTTTATAATCTTCCTTTCGGTAAACCAAAGATTAATTGCGCTTGAATCTACATCTCAATAAAATCGATTCCAAAGTTTTCGGAAAGAAATAACAATTTATTGCTGATAGATTTCTTCCTCTTCTCAACTATTTTATAGGTTTCCTTTGGATTTTATTGTCAATTATTTCGTATGCACGAAGAGATACATATAGAAAAATGATATCTCTCAACATCATAAATATAATTCTATAAACAAATGTGCTTCAATCTGTATTCTAGAGCTATAAAACTGGAACGCGATACTCGTATAACTAACACGTGCCCATTTTACGGAATTATGTTCGCTGGGAAGAGCTTTGTTTTTGGCTTGATAACATTCCAGACGGTTTCTTTCAATCAAAATAATAATTCTTGTTCTAGAAACATTGCGTGGGGAAGCTACAACTTGTTCGTAGCTTGTGAGCTAGTGCTAGTTCGGACAGTAGTCTGCCGACAGTTTGGGCGAGATGCACGTGTGCTTGTAAACGTGAATTAATATTGTGTGTGATTGACAATTCTGTTATATTTATTTTAAAAATAAAGCCACATACTTTACATACATCATACATGACCCAAGGTTTGTCTTGCTTTTGTATTAAAATAGTTTTACTTTGAGAGTACAGCGTGATCAAGCATCAAAGCAGTGTACTAACCTAAATTAAATCGTAAAGTTCCACAGTCTCTAAATCATTAAGAATATACGACTTCCAAGTAGGTAAGGGCCGCGTCAAAATTTGATCCAGAATTTAACGCCCGCCACTGTATAGAGTTTTAGACTTATAGAGAGAGAGATAGTCATGGGTATAGTTCAACTAAAAATTAGAAGGTGACGTTTTAATTATTTTATGCTCTGTGGTTTCTTGTCATAGGTTTGTGCTATGAATGAGTTTTGAAAGCAGTAGTTTGCAATTGCAAGAAACCTTAAATAATGTCTATTCTTTCCTAGCTATAATATTCATATCTAGTCAAGTGTTGGATTTGAAAATTCCACAAATACAGTAGTATCCCTGTGTTGTCATAACTTTACTACAGTGATCCATATATTTTAAGGCAGTCAAGCTAATGTTTTTCCGGAAATTTCATATCCAACAATAAATTGAGTATCTGGAAACAGACCCTTAGTTCATATGAAAAAACCATAAAGTAGTTAAACGTCAACTTTCATACTCCTGTTAAATTATATTTGAAGTGAAAACAATGTTAAAATACATAAGCAAAACTGAATAATCTCTGTCTGCATTCTTTGTTCGAAGATTTGCTCTTTGGTACACTAGCATAGTTTTGCCTTCACTGTTCCTAACTTCTGATGGAACACCCTACCTAGAATTTTGTTTTAATAGTATACAATTGCATTGTGAAACGTATGTTTCATACTACTTTTCCTATTTCACGTTCATAACGTCAATATAAATAAAAATAAATAAGTACCTTTCCCTGTAATATTAATAAAACATAGTGCTTTGCAGTTTCTTTTTTTGTTTTGTTATTACTTCAATAAAAAAATAATTGCAATAATTTTGTGAGCAATGACAGCTCCATTTTTGGCAGACTGGACATTTTACAAATAATAAATTCCCCAAAAACAGTTCAATTGTTTTTGAGAAAAACAGTGTCACAAAAACGACTTTGTGAACATGAAATAGAAAAATACAGTTCTAGATAAAGGTGAATTTCTATGAGTTCTGTAGATGATAAAAATAGTTTTTGACTTCTTGAAATCTGGTTTATCAATAATCGATACTGTGATTGTTTTTTTTTTTTTTTGAATGGAACCATTATGATAATGAAATATACCTCAATAAGTTGAAAAAACATTCAGAAATCACTATAAATATACAAATGACTTTTAGATTAATTTCTGTTTTTTTTTTAAATTAAATATATAACGTTTTGATTACTGGAATCGGAAACAAATAAATAACATAAAAAAGTAAATAGAAATTATGACATAAAATAGATGAAGCTATGTCTTTTATCAGAATGAAAGCTAGGAATTAAACTGATAATATTTTAATAAAATTTTTTACACAAATTAATTCCAAAGTTTTTATACTCTTATATGTAATATATCTGTTTTATCTACTGCTCAAATATATTTAGTATCATGTATACAATGTGCTATATGCTGGTAACATTTCTTTTTGTATCTTTGCAGAAAATTATGGCCAATCCGGTATTCAGGCGTTCCGTGAATTGGCCGAAAAAGTCGACGTCTGTATAGCGAAAGAGGATTCGATTTTGAGTAACGCGGATGACGAAGCCTTTGACGACGTTATCCGGAACCTTCTCAGAGATGAACGTGCACGTGTTGTCGTTTGTTTCTGTGAGGGAATGACAGTTCGAGGACTTCTCAAAGCTACAGCGAGGCTTAATTTGACTAATCAGTTTCTTCTCATTGGCAGGTAACACTGCAATATTAATTTTACTATTTTATTGTTTCAATATGATATAGTACTTGATATGTAGCTTTAATTGGAAATGAACAAATGTATATCATCGTATCGTATGTGAAAAAAATCCATGTAGACAACATAAAACTTCCCACATAAACAATTTCTAAACGGTACCTACAACAAAGAGAAAAATAAATATTGTAGCTAATATTATTCTACATCTTTTCATTATGACAAACTTTACTCAAATTCAATTATATATAATATAATTTTTTATTAAATATAATTTTGAACAGAATATAATATTGAAAAAAACTTGAAATAATTGTTATTTACTTTAAAATAATAATTTTATCGAGTGGGCAATTTCACTTTGCCCACGTGTGAAGTATAACATTTTATCCAACAATTCTTAATAATTGCAAAATTTATTAAAGAAATATTATTTGACAGTGACATGCTTTAAATTTTTTTAATTAAAATGTCAATCGAAGTAGTTACCAAGGTCGTGTTGTGTTATTATTGTTATTATAAATAAAAAATTACTCACTAGCGACTTTTATCAAAATTATACCCACTAGTGAGTAATCTGTTACTTTCCTTGTTTAAAATCGCCATAGTTATAGAGCATTTATTGAAATGTGTTAGATAAAAATTGTTTTCAATATATGAATCTTTTTAAATATAACTGAATTTAATCTCTCTTCAGTATTTATTGAAATATGCCCAAAAAACCCAATAGGTTTTCAAGTAAACTACCTCTGAGTTGATGGATTACTAAAAAAATCTAATTAATTAATAATATAATGGGATAAATGGTTCCTTGATAACGCAACACTGAAATGTAGTAATACTGGAGAGAGAGAAAGAAATAAAACTATTGTTTCTCAATGTCAAACAGATTCATATACATTTTAATGATTATAATGTGAAACACGCTATAATTTTTATTAAATGATATGATTGAACAAATGTCAAAAATATTCATTACGTACCAAAAAATGGATAATTGCGTAATTTTTTGCCATACAGCTTTGCAAAGTCGCACCATTTTTTTATTAAAAAAAATACTCTAAATTCTTTTACCATTTATAAGAAATGTCAACAGCACAGTTTTGAAATTTGAAAATGATGATGATCACAAGTTTTGACCCCTCGCAATACCTTCTTTACATATATGTGCGGGAGGTAAAAAATGATTACAAATATCGTCTTTTAATATATATGTATTCGTTGAATTTACGACCACAATATCGCGTTTGTAAAACTCTTAATATTAGATTTTATGTCAGATTTAAGTGTCGAAAGTATAAATTTATGAATTATATTACTTTATAACCTCATATTCATATTTCTGAGTATCATAATATTAGAAGTCGTCTTTATTTATTTACATATTTAAATTTTATGATATAAAAGCCCGTAAAAGCCCGTCTTCTACAGAAATGCTCTTATTTCATCTTAAATTCAAATTTTAAAGTAGCTTAAGACACTCGTACACGTACCTAACTTGAAACTACAGATTCATTAGCGAAACTTGTTTAAATATTTCGCTTAATTTTCACTTCAAAACCAGCGAATCTAAGAGCGCATCGCGATAAAAGGAAGTAAAGAAGCACACGCAATCATAGAGGAGGAAACGGAAACTTGAGAAATACTTATTTCACTGACTCTGTTCGTATTTTAATCCTGTACTATTTCTTTATTGTTACTGTTTGAATATTCTCAAAGGGAATTTAATATTCAGTATTCAGTTCATTTACTGTGTTATTGACCGTTGAAAACCGATGCTAGATTCAAACCTCTGTACTTATGTTTGAAAATTATGATGCAAAATTTGTATATGTTGATCAGCCAATCACTGTAGCGTCAATAGTCACGTGATATAGCCATGTACTGGTCATAATGAAAGTGAAGAGGACACTGATATGACAATTTAATGCTATTATTATTAATTTGTTGAGTACCTATCAATATTTCTATACATTTTGTACTGTTACCTTCAAAAAATTTAATTAAATTACTACATTTTTAATCCTCGTAAACAGTTTTTAGTTATTATCCCCCAAAAGGGATCGTGAAAAAATTTCTGGATTTTAGTCCATAAGCAAGTTTTCGTACCCTTAGATCTCACTTTTACTATTTTCACGAGGATGTATGTATGTGTGTGTGTGTGTGTGTGTGTGTGTGTGTGTGTGTGTGTGTGTGTGTTCGTGTGGATGTATGGATTTTGCATTTTACATTTGTACATCTTAAAGCCTGTAGTACATGATCCAAAATATAATATTGTTTCTCGTACGATATCCAATACAAGAAATATTGTATCATGTACTACACATTTTTCATTCAATATTTCACACGATTTTGAAAACGATATGATTTTTATTGCATAAATCATAGGTATAAATGACAACTGGATAGTTTTTAAGGTTAGTACATTTAAACCTAAATTATCTTACTTGAAATGACTTATTATACTTATTATTTCTAATTACACACCTGGCAAGTTAAGTAGTAAGAACAATACTAACAGCATATAATTGTTCATCCATTTGACCGGTTATCATCAACTGTCCAACTGTCATTTTATTATTCAGCGCGCATGCGTCTGTCATATTTTCAATACGAGAAAAAATTGTCTCGTGTACGATCTAAATATTTTTTCTACGACCACTGAGAAATCTGCTTATTGTATATTTGTTGTTTTTAGGGATATGAGGTACATTGCAAGCATCGTGTGAAATAAATTTGTTTTGTGAGTATTTCAATACAGATCAGTTCATTTAAGTACAAGTGCCATTGCTAGGATACTTGTCAAATATTGGAATGGTGAAAGCGGGACAAATTTATTATTAAAATTAAATTAATTTTGAAATAATATCGTGGTCATAGAAAAAGTATAGTGTACAACCCGCATGGAATGTCCATTTCATACTTGTAGGAAATGAGTACCATTCCATGTTCGTTGTGCAATATACTATTAAACCAATGTATTATATTGTTTCTCGTACGATATCCAAGATGATATAAAATCATATTGAATACCGTACTATAAACAATATGATATATTGTATCGTGTACTACAGGCTTTTAGCATGGAATTAGTAAAATGAGTTGAGCGGAAGGTTATTGGACGTTTATCTCAGAATCAACTAGATGTCATACACCCATTTTTGTATCTAGTGGGGTCATATCTGCAATTTGTTTTCGGTGTTTTAATGTATGCTTCCCCTTTTAAATAGGTTACGGTTACCTGCAGTAAACACCACGCATCTAAATTCTAAATCTACCCTCCTAATAATTCATTCAAACCAAAACAATTCAAATATCACAAAATCAAGTCTATTTGCCAGAGTTAAAAACGCACCGAAGTTGCATAACGAACTTGTAAAATTATTCTTGGTGGAATTTCACCCCAGCGGTTTCCGAATCAGTGAGTGTGTGCTGTGGTGGCAGCCACCTTACCGCCAGAGAAGCGGTTAACGTTGGCAGAGTATTTCCGAACCACTGACTTACTAAGACGGGATTTCATACGCTGTCCCGGAGCATATGTGGCGAAAGGCAGACGGACAAGGCTTATCTATTATGTTGACCAGTAGTCGGTGACCTCATGAGGATTCTGGAGGCTATATTTTGACGTCTTTGTATTCAGTTCAGAATAAATTTACTTAATGTTTGAAAACTTTTTTGTTGCGGAATCGTAAACTGTTCATACTTTTCTTTGAGGTAAATATTACGAATACCAACTTCAATTAATTGTCAAAAAAAAAATTGTTATGTTCTGCAGAAAGAGCAAAATAAATAGGTATAAAATTGAATTACACTACAATGTTTAATAGCAACATACATTTTCTTCAAACGTCATAAAAGTACATTCTTATATATTTGTATTCAACAAGCAGAAGTTCAATATTGTGTCTCCTTGGCAACACTTACTCCGGCGGCGGACAAAGTAAAATATTCTGAAAAATAGGTTGTAATTCAATAATTTGGCAGATAAAAATGAAACAAATAAACAAAAATAACAAAACTGCATAAGTTTGCATATAATTATCTGACTCGCTTCGCTCGTCGATCAAACTTACATGCTCAGTACACAAAGTATCATATTTACTCCTAATAACAAAATGAAAGTTATGTTACATACATACCATCAATCTTTATCCCACACAGTGAGGTAGGACGAACCCTGAAACAAAATATTTTTTTCCCCTCGTCCACATTAAAACATGCTTGTTTATTCTTCACACTTAGAGTCATTCGTTCGCGCAACAAACCTTAAATTATACATAACCACTTATTCCTCGGACGCTCACACAATCGTTCACCCTTAATCTCATCCGTATATATTATAGTTTTACCAATCTTTTATTTAATATTTAGTCAAGATAGCCAAACTACCTCAATTGATTCACTCCCACTTTCTTAACAACATTCCTCTCAATCTCTCACATTTACCGTACATCAATGTATTCCGGATACAATCACGTTTCATGTAACTATATGCTCCTCTTAAATACCCCTTTACCACAGGAATTATACGTTGTCGTTTCTTTATCCATTCACCAAGGATCTCTAAAAACATTCGAGTTTCGAGAAAATGTACCCATGCACCCTGCAGCCACTCTCCTTTTAATCTCCCGCCTCCCAGTCAATACGTCTATCTCTCGAAAACATACATTCTAATACTAATTCATATTCTTGTTTCAATCTCACTCAATTCTCTGAAACATTACAAGCAGTCACCAAATCACGTTCTTCTCAAACATCTACACTTTACATTTATAGACATTCAATAACGGATTTCAACCTTTCCTACTTTCTTTTCTGTAAAATAATTTTAACACTATACTTGATTCCTCTATCTATAATAATGTCTTAAAAATTCATTCGATTTCTACACGTACAAACAAAAAATCTACATTCTTCTGCACTCTTGAATAATTTATAAAAGACCTGTATATATTTTAAAGTACCTCAGTAGAAATGTAAAAAAATACGAAGTCACGAATGTAATAAATTCCTGGCAGCATTTTTGTAATATTCATCAAAATCTTATAAGAAATTTGTTTCAATTAAACTGTAACGTTCTTTTATCTTCAAGACATTTTTTGTAGAATTTGATTAGACAAAAAATGTACGGAGCAAAAAATATTTAGATTGCTGAATATTATTTTAAAATTAGGTGCGTCTTTATGGTTAGTTACGCAAATAAATTGCACATATTTTGTTGCGGTACATTTTTCCTTCGAGTATTTTACATAATGATATTCATGAAATGTTTTTTCTTTTTACCTACCTTGTCGTATTAAGTTTTAAAGAATGACTTTATTTGTATTAAAATATTCTAGAATTATATCCTTAATATTATTGCAGCAAACAAATATTTGAATTTCTCTCGATGTTGAAGGTAGTCATGTAAAGTGGTAATTTATCTTCATTCATTTATTTTGTAGTAAAAAATTTAAAAGAAATTGGTTCGAATTGAAAAATGATTCTCACACTTGTGCGCATATCGATCGTTTCATATTTTATGCAGAATCAAACAGAATTTTGGTCTTCTTTTTCATCTTGGCGGATTATATTTTCTCGTTTATCCTTCCAATGTTGCACGTGGTTTTTCATCTTTTTATCTGTTTTCCGATTATCGATGCAAAGATGCACTCTACTTGAAACTTTCAAAATATTTACCGAATTAAAACGCAGCGAAAGATAGAGCGATACATTTGCGATGGATACCTATTCTTTTTTTTATTTGAGAATTCCCTTTTTCATTGTCTCTTTGATGTTTTAATCTAAAATTACTTAGTAATTAAAGACTGAACGAATGTAAGGTGATGATAAGCTTTTTTCTGAAATAAGGTTAATTAAATGACAATGGTTAATTATTCAAATCCGTTTGTTATCTCTTCGGTATCGTATGTGTCACGAGAGCTTAATGCAGATGTGTTACTACAATACCATTAAACATTCATGTGAGATAATGCCGCTTTCTGAATACAGCATATGTGACATGCATCTAGGTACTCTAGCAGTAATTGCTGCTTTACCTATCTTCTTACCTTCAGTGTTTCTGCTTCATGGTTAGGCGACAAACGTCTAGCGGTGATAAAATACTTTTCTCCTTCGAAATGCTTCAAAGTATGAAAATTGTATACGAGCCCAACCCCAAATATATTTGTATTACTTAAAAATTTACTATAATGAAACAATTAATTCTTAATTATTACAGAAACTATTGTCAGAGAATACTAAATATGATTATATTATAATATTAAGAAATTTCTCATTACAATAATATTTTTTGCACTTCCCGGTTTAAATACTCTAATTTATTCTTCCTTATCGTGGATTGAAGTATCAGTTTTAATTTCGGAGGGATTAAATTTCGAAATTTGATCCTAAGGGATTAAATTGACAAGTAAACAAGTTTCCACAGCAACAAGAAAATATTTTTTAAAATTAAACTATATAAATTACATTTATTATTAATAGTTTTATACAGTTGATAACTACAGAGAATATTTAAACGTTTTAGATAAAATTAATTCATTTGATCAATTTGTTCTGGTGTCATTTTGACTTTTTATGTTACTAGCCACTATTTCTTCTTTTAAAGAAAGTAATTAATTTCGGAAAATTGCTTATATATTATTTCTAACCACTAACATTCCCTTCAAAATCGAATATCGCCCAAATGATAGTTTTCACAATTTTTAATCTTGCATAAAATTATACTAGCAGCACAGTTTTTGCCTATTTTTGAACTTATTTATCATTATTTATAATGTATTGCTGAAACGAGGTTGGAAGTGCAAAAAATAGTGTATATACCACAGGACTGAAGTGCCTTTAATCCTGAGGGTGAAGTTTATTTCACGAGCCGTAGCCGAGGAAAATAATCACCTTCAGCCCCTTGGTATATAAACTACTATTATGCGTGGTTCAGAAATAATGAACCTGTGTCAAATAATTAATTACATTAAAACTGATATGATTTATAATTTATAAGCCCACGTAAAAGTCTTCAACAATGAATTGAATATTGTTTTTAATTATTACACATTAAATACCTAATATTTTCATTATGATCCGTGGAAGAGCGTTAGGTGCAGATTTACGAAAAAAGATTGTGATCTCAATAAGACGGTAAATCTTATAAATATCTTTCGAAGAATTATCATTTACCAAAGAATACAATACAAGGATGACGTAATAATTTGAACTTTTATAGCGACAATAGCAGCGTAAAAAAAAATTAAATTTGATATGATTATAGCATATGTTACAGGTGGTACGAATATATATGAGGTTATCCATCTATTTGATTTACTGACTCTTATTTAATAAAATAGCATTATGCATGGCATTTTGTTCTTTTTTGCGTGATTGAAGTATTTTTCTGTATAATCGTTGATAGCCACTACGTAATAAAACCTGGGGATAATAAAATAAATTTGGAAGTGATTGTTTTTACCCCAAATTAGAGTATGTCGTAAACCATTTTGCTGCTCTTTTTCTAAAGCAGCCAGCAGTAAAACTATTTTTTCCTTTTTCCTGTCTTTATATAGTAGGTATAGTAAGTGGAATATAATACTGAACTAGCTTTGCTCGTCCTAATTATCCCTTACACCCTTAAATTTCAAGTTGTATTTAAGTAGGCTGAATCTAAATCAATTTTGAAATTAGTGCTAAAATATTGCTGTAAGGAGTGTGTTTCATAGCACAGATTTCACGACCAGGAAATTTAAACTTTTGGGCTCAGTTGAATCAAACATTATATCTAAATGAAAAACTCTTACAGATATCACGTATAATAAGTTTTACAATTTGATGTGTTTACCTGAAGATAAAAACAAATCCAGAATCGATCCTAACCTATCAGCCGCCTTCGCTCTTATATACAAATGCCGTCCCTATTTTATTATTTCAAGTATTCAAAGTAGTACTAAATAATTGTCGTAGTATAGTATGTTGTAGACATAGATGGTTGTGTTTTGTGAGGAGCAACAATATAACTTGCAATTTCGGGCATTACAGTTTATTTTTCTTGTGGTGCGGTTCACGTCACTATCTTCTATTTCTATATCTTCTATATCAATAGTGGGAGAAAGTGAGAAAGAAAATAGTGACGTGAACCGCACCACAAGAAAAATAAACTATACTTATCTACTGTGCCTGTGGATGATACAAGGAAGTGAACGAATATTTCACACCAAAAGATGACAATAACTTAATATATTCTCGGGAGCGATACTGAACCTCATTAACATGACTCATTAAATATATAGGTATCATTTTCCAAATTTTGATGATGCTTTTCGCATTAGCTCATCCAAGAAGAAAACATAGAGAGAATTTGTTAAAACAAATCAACTACATCCAAGATAAAGGAATATACTTACTGTGATTGCACCAGAGGTCCTATCAAATTTGTAGATACTGATTACTTTCCATGGTATCGATATTTTGGAATGTGCACCCCTTTGGCCGGCCGAAGCCCTTTGTTAAAAAATAAAATGGGATATAAAATCTGACTTCTTCATTTAATGTTTAGAAATCGGATTGAATTTCTATCGACTTGACTAAAAACGATCGTGTTGTGGACAATTGTCAAGTTTCTATAATTTTGAAGACAAATATATTGCATCAACAAACGATCATTGTTTCTTGAGGTACATTCAAAATGTAAAAGACAAAACCAGAATGACTGACGGGTTCTATTCAACAAATTCAATTCGTTTTCCATTTGTCGTCTATTTACGGATTTCTTGTGACCGTTCTACCTTCGGTAAACAATTACACGAATTAAATTACTCAAAGTTTCCCGAAATAAAAGCAATTTAAGAACAGTTGAGAGGAAAGGTAAGCAAAAATCTGTTGTCAAGTGCAACCGCGTAAAAGGCACGTTGGCCTCATTAATTTAATTAACTAATTAGAAAAGATAAGACTGGGGTTTGCCGGTGCTTAGCGACCCGGCAGTTATTAAATTACTTCGCTATCAATTCGTAATCAGTACACTAATGTTTCCCCATATATTAATTATTCGGTATTCGCGCAACTTGCATTGGTTAAACTGGCGGTACTTGTGAACGGATAACGTTTCTACTTTTGATTCTAATCTCCCGCTTCGAATTGTGTTTTATTAAAGGGAATTGCTAATATGAGCACACGTGCTGCCTTTGTTTTGAATTAATTTTTAATCAGTTCGCTCCATTTAATTTTGATTCTTTCTGCGTTTGTGGAGCTAATTTGAAATGATCGCTGCACATTGCACTCCAGATTTGTATTGAATGCAAGTCTTCGTACAACGCTCGATGCATTAAACATGAATAGAACTATTTGAAAACATGGATTGTATTATGTTTCATATTTCAAATTAATGACTGCTACTTTCTATCAAAGAAATAGATATATTTTACATTTCTTGTTTATTATTTTGCATTCACAACAACAATGAAATATGCTGCATCTGACATTCAGGGTATTATGTTTCTAATTAGCTTGAGTAAAAGTTTAAATACCTGCATTGTCTGCAATAATTATTATAATTTTCTTCATCTGTATTTCATACAAACATTTACTTTCGCCTCATCTATATGCATAATTCGACTACCACAGGCATACAATTTTCATTCCATAAAATTTTTGCCATATTGCTCCTTTTGTTTTATCATATTTGGGAGCCATGATCTAACGCTGGTAATGTGCTACAATGTATAATACACAGATATTTGCTCTAAGTAGATGACCAAACCAATAAAATTGGTAAATGGTATGCTAAAATATTTATTCTTGCACTCACAAACTTGAAAACAACATATGGCGCACACAATGAACAACCAGGAACTTTCAATTTGCGTAATCGTGCGGTAAAATATACAAAAAAAAAAACACTGGCGTTCTACCGCAAAATCATCTTATAATTAACAAAATTTACTTTATAAAATGTTACACCAGTTTTTTTGAGTATTAAAACCCGCAAAAACATTTGATAATTGCCAATAGCTTTAAAGAAAATATGACTACAAATCATCAAATTTCTCAGCAAACGGTGATTGCTATAATTTTGCTACTGTGAATTTGTATATTTACGAGTATTTTAAATAAATTGTACAACTAAATCTTAATATTTTTATATACATTTAACATTAAATAAGACATAGATGTAAAGCTAGTAAATTTTGTTTGGTTGTATAACGTAATTTTATTATATATCTAATATTATCTACTTTACGATTTTAACCCTATCTTTACTTTTTAAAACAGCTAAGTGTTAGAAGGCACAAGTTTTTGACAGTATTCTCTAAAAAGAAAGGTTCCCAAATTTTCTGTAGTCTGTGTCGAAATTCTTTCATTGTCCCTGCAGGATGATTTCGATTTTTTTTTTTTTTCATTCGGTTCTACAAACTTTTGACTTAGGAAATATCGGAGTTGCTAGAAGATCATTCCTGATCTGAATCTGGTGTTGGTACCACACTACTTTCTTATACAATATACAAATAAAATCAACTGAACTCGTATGACTTGTTCCTTGCCTATGACTTTATTTTGACAATTATTTGATATATAAATGTTAAACCTGTTTAATATTACTTTTATAATATTTCACGCGACACATATTTTTAACACTTCACAATCATTTGACATATAGATGTTAAAAATGTTTTAGTTTTTGATTGCATTGTAACTAATATTATTGAACTATATTCTTAAATATATAATTTAGTGCAAATGACATTTTATATTCAAAATATTTTTGCTAACATCTTTCATTTGAAACTTTTTTCACAGCGGATTCTATTTTTTAAATTTATTGTTTTGTGTGCCCGTTATGTTTTGTTTGTTAATTTCATTCAAAATCAACTCAGCTCTTCTAATTTTCATGAAACTTATAAATTGTTAGTTTCGTTTACATATCTTGTCTCGTTCCGTCCATCCTCACACAGACATCATTGAGAAATTGGTTTTAACGGATTCAGTGGACGTCAAAATATGTATTTGTACAAGGAAGTAATAATACTTTGCATTCGACTCGTGCTTTGATGTTTATTTAAACATTTATAAAACATTAAACGAAAATATTAAAATTAATCTCGACTGACCAATTGAATTTGAATAGGAAAATAGTAGGTACACCAGGCACTTCGATACAACTGTGTGTAGTGTTTCGTAAAGGTAGACTATCAAAGGAAAAGTTTAATACGGGCAAACATTTGTCCAGAAAATTCAGTGATTGATTCTACAGGTACGAGTACACTGTTCATTTCTTGCCTTTGAACAACAGCTCCCTAGCTACAAATACCAAGCTACTGTTTTTGCAAGTCTAAGTCCCAGTGGTACAATCTCTTGCAGCGACGGCTGGGCTGACCGCAGCGACGTCACCGAGGGCTACGAACGAGAGGCCCACGGCAGCCTATCCATCCGCATCCACTCGCCCTACGTGCACGCCTTCGATCCGTACTACCTGGGGCTGCGCCCCGCCGCCAACAAGCGCAATCCCTGGTTCAAGGAGTTCTGGGAGGCGAGGTTCGGCTGTGAGTTGCCCAAGCCGACCCGGCAGCTGGCGGAGGGGAATGCTACTGGGAATGAGACCGGGGATGCCACTGCGAGGAGGCCGCTTTGTACTGGTGAGTTAGTTGTTACGTTGTTTGTGGTGTAGTTGTGGTTATGGTTAGTTTCCTAGTGAAGTATGCGAACTCTGCAGCTGGATTGAGAACGAATTACCAAAGTGTTTTTATTTGTTATACTTATTTACGTTGGAATACACATTAATCATTAAACAGAATATTGTGAAAGCGTTGAAATTTATGGAAGAGGTACAAAACAATCAATTTGAACACTTACCATAATTATTATGAATTGCCATTTCTACTTTACTTGATAATACAATAATCAAGCGATTTGTTATACAGTGTTGATTTATTCCAGTGTATGATGAATTACGAATAATTTGCACTTGTTTTAAGAATCTGCTAAATTATATCATCCATTATTCATCTTTATAAAACTTAGAAGCATTTTACGCAAACATTTCTCACTTGATAAAATTAATTAATATTTTACAAATAGACTAGTACTTCAAAGGAAAGTTAGTTAGTGCGGAGATATGAAATATATAAAGAGTAGCCAATCGAATATGCCGGATTTAAATTTCCTTCCATTTTTTGTTTGTTTTTGAGTTGGTGACTCTAATATATGAAATTTGTCATCTGCTGTTATTGAGGTTATTAAAAATGAATCGCTTTACAAAAGAACAATGTAATGTTATTGTTAAAATACATAATAAATTTGGCGAAAGTTTTGCGGAGGCTGTTCGAAAAATTCGTGGAATGATAATATCTAACTTTTTGTGGGATCAGTTGAACGACATGGACCGCGAAGAAATGTGGTTTCAACAGGATGGTGCCACATGCCATACTGGAAAAGAAGCCATTGATTTGTTAAGACAACATTTTTCTGGTTGTGTGATTTCCAGATATGCAGATTGTGCCAAAAGTGCTGTATTTCTATTGAAAAAATGGCAATTAATGGTATTAACTAATACAAAAAAGGAGATTTGCAAAATTTGTTAATTTGTCACATTTTGTACGAATATTCCTTGAAGGCCGTGATTTGACGGCTGGTAACCGCACATTACGCGCAAAAACATACATAATCTGCTTTGAGCAAAATGCCACACCCAGAAATGGGTAAATGGCGTGATGATATATTTATTTATTATATTTAATAATTAATCAAACCGTTGGAAATGTACATCCACATAGTTTGTTTTATGATTCCAAAGTCTTGTAAGAAATTAGAGCAGAATCAAAATTTTAAAGCTAATTAGTATGGGTACATAAATATTGTAAGATGCAATCAAGCTTGTATAATTAAAGAAATAACTAGCATAGTTTAATAACATTTCAAAGTTTTAATTACCCTTATCATATTTGAATGAAGTTCAACGATACTCCAGCGAATTTCTCCAAGTATAAGACGTTTTACAAACAAGAAATTTTATTTTTTCTAGTGGATGGCTGTATCATGTAACGGTGTTGGTTTATTTTTAAGAAAGACAGCTTTATTAAGAAATAAATCAAGAACGATTTTAATTAAAGTATAAGCTCAAGATTTATATAAAAAGGTTCATATTTTTTTTAATTTGATAGATAGAAACTACGGAAATGTATTGAATTATCAAAACACATTCCTAGAATATTTTTGTCGTATATTGTTCCCGTATATTCCTTCTTTTTGTTAAAATATTTAAAGAATTCCTTTGAAATCTTTTTGCGATGTCAGGACATGGGGAATACTTTCACACTTTATCTTTGCCTTCTTTAAATATATTTTTCTCTGCAACATATTTTTAGATATTAAAATCACGTAGCATTTTAAATATTCACAAAGTACAGTATAACATGTTACCACGACATTTGTACAAATTCAATTATGGTTGGTACTGTAATAATAAAATATTCATACAGCATATTTCTCCCTCAAATATTAATCAAGAAAATTAAAAATGTACAACACACTTAACTATTCATTAAGTCAAAAATGGATAATTAAAGTTCTCTTATAGCTTAAATGATGGTTATTATTCTAGTTGTCATCTTTTGATGCGATATTTTTTTGTATATTTCATTATCTATTTCCCTCATAAAATTTAAGCCAATCAGAATTCTGACATTTCTGAATGTCGTCCAATCAACGTAGAATTACACGATAATTTTGTATTATTGCAAATTATCGATAATTTGCACTAGTGCAAATTACCAATGTGATTCTGACTTGCCAAATGAAGTTTTTAGATTTTGCTTTATTTTTTATGAGAGAAACAGCGTTTGGCTAAATTTTAATCGGGAAATAGTCCTTCGAATATCCCTCGTGCATGTAATTGTCGATAATTTGACATGCACTTGGGATATTATATATGATAATTTATTCTATAGTTTGTCTGAGGTTGGAAATACCGGCCCTAATTCAAATAGAAATTGAATCGTATATTCGTATATGTTGTAATTGCTGAATATCAATTCATAAAAACTTAAAGTATGTATGTTAAGTGCAAAATGGTTAATAATTTTAGTAACTAGGAATATGTAGACATAATTATTTTTTATGGAATAAGTTCATAAAATATTAGTTAAAGGATTTCTACAATTTACCGCTTTTGCCAATAATTTTTGTTGGATAATTATTCGTCCCAATTATTTTCAATAGGTGGACATTAATTTAAAAGAACTTAAACTTATTGAGTTTTTGTCAAAAGTTTATTTTGGCCCCTAGCTACACTTTTCTGTACGTTATGCATCACCCTGTATACAATAAATATAAAAATTTAGGAAAATTTTGTCGCAGAACTCATTAAGAAAATTTGTAGTTTAAATATTCAGTTTTGTGTAAGAAAATTCATTGCAAAACAAATAACAATTTTAGTGGTACCTTCTTTCATTTCCCTTTTCAGAGACAAATGATGTTTCCGCAAATTTGCATAATATTCTGCGAAGCAAATTTAAATGACATGATTCCTTTAATAAATGAAATCAGTTTATTTACATATCAATTGTTTGTTTGCCTCGCTTGTCAATCCGATGTGTCATTCCCGACTCAGTGTTTCGAGAGAAGAGCCTTATAAACCCATATTTAGAGCGCGAAACGTGCCATGCGGTCTGTTATTGCGCTTTTAAAAAGAACTCTAATTGGAGTCTGTGTCCAATGAGCAGAAAAGAGAACAGTATAACTTTAGCGCTACTTTTCTTCCGGTGGTTGAAAGAAACTCGTTCGCAACTTTGTTCCAAATCAGGAAGCATTTTTGATACAAGTTTTATTTGACAGGAATTCATCAATCAGTTACCAGATATCTTGAAAGAATCAGAAAAATTATTTATCTTTCGGTAATTAGGAAATCTTTAAAACTTTTCGCAATGATATTTAATCACGTACAAATGATTTTCGGGTCAACAATGACATTTAAATTTTGTTCTTGATTACCTTGCAGTTCAATAGTATTTAATGAAGCAGTGGCATATTGAAGGTGTACAATTAATGCATTTTAAATAATTAAGTCCAAACTTCTTCTGAATATTTAGAATTAACAATTCTAGAATAATTTAGTATTTATAAAATAATCAACAAAAAGTTAGACAACAAAAACTATTTCAAGTTCAATAACAATAAGTTAAAATATTTTCAGATGAGCTATGTTATTATTGACCATATTATTATAGTACCTATATTATTCTATGAGCGTATTATGGTAGCTATTATTAATTCGGATGAAATTTATGGCATGAGCCGTAATACGCGAGCTGAATAACTATACTTTATCAAAGACCATTAAACCGGAATAGGAAGATGCACTTTTAATTGCAGTAAAGTTTAAGGTAAATTTGCAATATTGATTGTTATTACAGTACAATTTTAGTAATTTAAAGACGGGAACTTATATTTTTTTTTTCATTTCTCATTTGTGCATTCGTTAGTACATATTTAGTATTATCGTAATTGTATTGTTGTACTGACGCAATTTGATTGGTTTACAGCAAATGAATTATGAGCTCAGTATTCAACAGTTTTTTTTTTTCATTATTCAATAGTTGTATAATGAACTGTATTATTTATCTAGAATTGTATTTTTAATGAAAGTAGATATTATTTAATGGTCGTAGATAAAATTATTATTTATTCAACGCGGACAAAATTATACAAAAATCTGATGGACACATTACTTCCCGTCTAAACAACTTGTAAACGATATAAAATAGAGAGAAAAAATGCAAAACAAAATTTATTCTAACTTAACTATTTACTGAAATGTTGCTAAAATACCTGAAAAGCTTTCTAGTAAACTACCACTTTCAGTTGGTGAATTATTACCTAAATCTAATTAGCTCCTAAATTAAACATAAAAAATTTAAACATGAAATTTTAAAGTGAAAGTGATATTTTAAGTGATTTTCTTTACATATACACATCTTGAAAATAGTAAAATCGTGTTCTAGGGACCAAAATTTTAATAAATAGGATATATACACTGAAACAAAAATTGTACTATTCAGTCAATTTAACTGATTAACCAATATGCGTGCAATTGAAGAATTCGGTCAAAATAACTGAATACTTCAGTAATTTTTACTGATGGTAGTTAAATCGTTCTTTGCTTTATTACGACATAAAATAATATCAAGGTTATGTTTTTAAAGGAAAACAAACTATAATATTTAATATTTTGATACATATTCATATTACATAAAACATTACAAACATTTTATTAAAAATATTTAAATAATTATAAATCTGTAAAGCCGAATTTCTACGAATACTGAACCTTGTCACAAAACGTGATTGACATGTCCATTCCTTCGTAACTAACTCTTAGTTGAATGAACTGCGCTCGTTAGTAAATTCTACTGATTTTTCAGTTATTTCAAGTGAGGAATGTCAGTTGCATGCTGCTCAATTGATACATTCAGTTGTTTCTCGGATGAATGAAGTATTTAGTAAATACAGCTAAGGTTCTCACTTATACATACTATATAACTGAATATTCCAGTTATATGAATTAAATATTACAGTAAGGGTAACAGAGCTACTTTTTTTCCTGAATTTTTCGATCATCTAACTTGATTTGTCCTTGTGTAGGTGTAGGTTTGCTTATGTTAACATTTCGAATATTCCGATTCCTATCCTACGGTATTTCTAAAATGAGGTGTTACATATCCTCTCCAGGAATGTTATCTCGGTCCTGAAGGACCTTTCAAAGTACTGGTGTTACCTTTCTACGTCCTAAACCAGCTCTCCTTACGTGGCCAACATACTCACGAATTAGTTTTACTATTGCTGAAGATGTTGTAGTTTAATCTTATTATTATATAATAATAGTGATTTGAAACTATATTGTAGAGTACTGAATAATACTATAAAATAGAACACATTTTTGTTTGCCATAACTTGGTAAAGTTTATATCCGAAGGAGACTGATCTGATGGAATATTTATTTCCTATTATAGCAGCAGTTCAGTAATCTTTCCAAAGCGTCAACTTTTTTGACAAGTGATTGAAAGTATTATAAACAGAATCGTATTAAAAAATCTGATGTTGATATAGCTGACAACACGCTGCGTCAAGAAATACGATACATCCAATCGAGGAGCGAAAAAACATATTACCCTTGAGAATCAATTTCTTGAGCTTCACTTAAAATTACACCAAACCCTTGAAAAATATAATTAAAACTGCCTTTATCATTCTAAAACCTAATTCCGATCTTCCTCCACAAGAAGTTTTCTTCCGAAAATGAAATTCTGGTCGTGTTTATTGGTCTTCTCTTGGATGTTTACCGATTGGGTTGTGTGGTTAGCGGTAGCTCCCGCCAAACTGTCAATTCTGTTGGCTCGACACCTTTGCTCGTTTGCTCGCTTCAACCACAGATGTAATTGATCAATCAGCGGTAACCGACAAGGTAACCACGAATTGATATTTGATTTTGACATCGGAATGCACAAAGGAAGATGTATGATATGCTGATGATATATTGTTAATTGTTTGATTATTATTTGACGGCCATTGGACATTTATTGGCAATTATTGTTTATTGATATTTAATGATAATGCGGAAATTAAATGTTTATTCATTTCAGAATAATGATTATTTGATGAAATAATTTTTATAAATATGGTGTTTTCAATTAAACTTATGTGCCACGTGGCAAAGTATTGGATAAAACGTACTACGCTAATAATGAAGGTATTTTAACGGGTCAAGAGTTATAGAAGAAATATAGAAAAAAGTTTCAACCTAAAATTGTAGCCTATTGAACTGGATGTTATCTCGACTGTCTAAATTGTAAAGTGTAAAAAATACTCTAAAGTCATACAGCATATATTCTTCTTACATAACCGACGTTTCGGTTTACACTTAAACCTTCTTCAGGGTTAGTAAGTTCTTACAAAAAAACAATCATGTAACAAATTACATTAGTAAGCAATCATTCGGTTTTTTGAAAACTTCATTCCGTTGTCAGCATGATCGTTTGTGATGTTCACATAAATTTACAATCATCCACTCATGAGGCGGCATATGACCAAAGCAGTTAGTCCGCTTCCCATTTTCATAAATAATAATAAAAAAAAATTCAGTTAGAGTTACTTTTGTAAAATTGACTTATATTAAATTTTGTTATGTTAAGAAGATGTAAAATAATATTAGTTACAAATTTTATTTGAACCTCTCTTCTCTATTTTGTACGTTTTAAAAGTTGTAAAGCGGAATATTTTATGCAAAATATCAGATTTTTTAAAAGAAATACAGAAAAGCAATAATTAAAACATTTTAAAAGAGAATTATGTATTAGTTGCTTTCTGAAACTGCAGCCTTTCTCCATTTAGAATTAGGTAGAAGGGACGATCCTGATAAATATATTTATTTTGTAGACATTAATTTATTACAAAAATAACAGCAGATATAAAATAATGGGTATTTATCTTCCACTGCGTTGAGCAGAGGGAAGATTTGAAAATTTCATAGCAACCCCATCTACAAAGCATTGAATTACAAATTTAAAATTTCAATGCATACGAAAACACTTCTACCAAGCAACGAACCTCCACCTGCAGCCTCTCGTGCCTCGTGTCCGCGTATCTTTTGGTCTGACTGGTCACTTGAAGAGCAACAATTCTGGAACACACCGATACGTTCCGGAATAATTTTTGAGCAGCTTCCATGCAGTTTAGTTCGCTCCAGCACTTTTCACGGTACACTGGAGCAAGAACGGGAGTAGGGAATTTATTGTCGAGCATCGCAAATGTTTTCTTTCCATGTTATTTATGTGTAAACATTGTACTTGCGAACCTCCCACTATGTCAGCGCCAGCACGCGAGCAAAACGGTTCGCACCTGACAATGGCTGTTTTGTTGTAGTGTTCACGGGAAGTGTAAAGGGATTTTACACCCACGCACTACGGCGAACAAAAAGCTCCGCCAAATTAATTAAAAATGAATGGTTAATTCTAACAAGTCCTACAACCAGACCACGTTTGGAACAATCAAAATCTAGAAGTAGGTAGTGGTGTCTTTTTTCCTGGAACGTCATATTCCCCTTTTAAACAGTACAAAAATTTCAAATTAAAATTGTAGCTAATAACGATAGTTGCTTTTTTATTATGACAAAATTTACCATCAGTCAAATATATTTGAAAATCTTACTACCACTTTCGATTGATGGTTTGTTACCAAGATCTAATCAGCTCAGAACTAAATATGTAACTCATTGTGAATGAATACGTAATATGGAGAAAATGTTTACTATTTATTTTTAAAATATTAAAATATTATAAATATATAATATATATAAATATATAATATATATATACATATTTAGTTTTATAACGAATAACTGCAAAATGTTATCTCGCTTTTTTCAGCGCATGTGTAATTTCGGAGTTTAACAAATTATCGCATACTTACAGCACTTTATCGACAAGACTATCCACACCGTCGACATAGTTTAATTTCGAGGCCGCGTCATGGCTTACTATTCTTTTTCCGGTTAGAAATAATTAATGTGCTCGCCATTTTATTTTTTAATAATGCAACATAAGAATTATTTTCAATATTATAAAGCAAATTCAACGTACTTTTAAAATTTGTAATAAAATATAGTAGGTACCATTTGAAATTTCAAATCTGATATTAATTATTTCAGTTATTTCTATCTTTCACTTTTTAATCGGGCGGAAATTTGCTTCTTTACAACCTGCGAAATCAGTGCATATTTGAAGTAATTACTTACCACTATAATCTATTAAATCACATTCACAACGTTAGTCATTTCGGTTTTCCTTAATTTTGACTTTTAATTAAACAAAAATCGCAAATTTATTGAAAAATATAAATGTTACTCCGAAATTTTGCACAAAATAAATGTAAAATTAATCACTTATTAAACAAAAAATATTTTACACTCGAAAGAAAACTTTAATAATGAACACGAGTATATTTTTTTATACGTTTCATTTATTATTGTTTATAAAAATTGTATACAAACCTCGGTGTAAAACTTGAATACAGCCTTAGGCTATAACTATCTTATCCTTCGGCTACAAAGAAACACTTCCCTCCTAGGTGTGTAACAAATACTATTATAATAAAGAGAGCGCTTTTTATTCGCTATATTTATTACAACTCAACTTTGATTAAATTTCATTTTAATTTTTTTTAAATTTTGTTGTACATATATGCAGCTCTTCCTCCACATATTGCGAGGACATGACTTGATAGCCCATAATAATGGGTAAATGGTGTGATGATGTATTTATTTATACAGATGATTACATATTGTCCTCATAGTAATGACCTACCTAGATTAAGGAAATTTCATTTCCAAGTAGCACATTTTCATCATATGCAATATTCAAATAACCCTCATATTTCACTTTATCATCTTCATGAACTTCAAAATTAATTCAGCCATCTTGTTAGCTCCACTCGTTCTTAATGAAACTTGCATCCATCTAAATTACCCGATAACAAAACCCTAAGGAAATTCAACAGGCCACAACATACGACCTTTAACCCCGCGTATAACGAGATTACAAGGTCACGCGGTCCCTGCGAATGCATATTAACCCTCTTCGCGGCTGTAAACACAAAGCCTTAGGCATCTCCTCATCTGGCGTCGAAGCTTCCCCAGAGTCATGCATATTGAAGAAGAATATTAAACCGTAACGTATCGTGTCATTCACGGGGTGGCCGCAAGGGTCGAAGGTGAAGGTGGTTAGCGGATGGAGCCCCGGGTGATAATCTCGTTTTCAATACGTGGCTATTATGCTTGTGGGGGTTCCGCTATTATTTCTGCCTTTTGAAAGATGTGAATCGGGCCGAATGGAACATACAGTACCCGGCCTCATTTATGATTAATTGGAATTAAACGAGACGGGTTATGAGACGTTTTTCACGTTTTGTCAATTTTGTCACGATGAAATGTAAAGCTATAATTATTGTAATTGTAAGTAAACTTCACGAAGAATTGTAAAATATGGATGATAATGAAAATGCTAAATTCTTATACTTCATAAAGACACCTGGTTTCAAATTTCAGAAAATAGTACAAATTTATAAAGATGCAATATTTACTATCAACTATTACTAAATATCATTTACACCATGAAAAATTACCCCTGTGGCACGCGCAAAAATAGATCATAATACCGTGATCTGCTTTGAGCAGAGTCCTTCACCCAGAAATGGGTAAATGGCGTGATGATATATTTATTTAAATCTTTTTATAGAAATACTATGCATGTCTTCGAATTCATATAAGGTAGTTTTTTATTTAATAAAATAGAAGGCGGTTATTCAATTTTTTATTTGTTGCATTTACAATAAAAAAATACTTATTTTTCTACAATTAGGAAATGTTCAAAATTGTCGCTCTAGGGCGACAAAGTGACATATTGTCGCACTAGCGCGACAAAAACAAAACAATAGTTATTTGTGTATTAAGGGCGCAAAATGCTGCATTGTAGCACGAGCATAAAGTTTGAAGCTCGAAGCGCAGCTGAGAGCTTCAATTATGCGAGAGCAGCAATGCCATTTTGCACCCGTAATACACACAATATTTTTCCTTCAACTTTCTTAATATTCAAATAAGAGAGATGAATTAAATAAATATGTAAAATTATTATATTTTTCATACTAATTTATTGATACATTTTGATGTTACTAAGCAACAAAAACACTCAACACGTACCTGTCAACATCAACATAGAAAACCAAATTCTGGGCTTCAACCAATAAATCATCGGGCATTAATAAATATTAACCATTACTCGTATAAAAACTGCAGCATTACCTTAAATATTAATGAATATTTATACTTAACGTTACCTTAAATAAGTTTTTTTGTTACTAATTATATAATTTTTCTTAGGTTAGATTAGGTTAGGTTAATGTCATAAATTATTAATTTCATTCAATCTTTTATTTATCGAATTTGTCAATCATCCTTTAAATTCTATTATGTCGTTTCTGTTCTTAATTAGTTGCAAGTTTGTGTTCAATAAATAAAAAAAAAATTCAAAAATGTACAAGTAACTGATTCATTTAGCACGTAGGCGCGCGTTCAGTCAGTTGCAAAGATGCAAGAGCTGTGCGCTTGCGCATGTTTAATTTACAAAAAAATTATTAGATACATTTCAAATATACGTATTTTTATTCAATCTTCTTACAATGCGGAAAAGAGTTTGTAGCCCATGTGCGCAAAATACTTTTTTTCACGTTGCCTGGGAAACACAAGTGTTGTTTATTTATAACCAAGAAATAGCATATTTTGCGTATTGAAAACAATCAAAAAATGTCAAGTTTTTTTGACAGTTGTAGGAAAAAATAAATTAGGTAAAAGAAGTAAATGATGCATTGGATTTTTCTGGTAATAACGTTGCTATTGCAAATACAGTTGGCATATACCTACATACACTTCAACTTAATCACCATAAACGTATTCACTCTGTAGACTTTATGTCAAATGTACTCCATATGTCAAATGTACTCCATGTGTCAAATTATGATTTCTTTGAAAATTTGTATTTTGTTCATAAACGTTGTCATGATTACGGTGATATGGGTAACTACAATTTTACTGAATTGTTATAGGCGTGACCAAAGATAATTTTGAAAATTAATTTTTTTCTACATCTTGACATTATAGAAAAAATATTGTGTGTATCTCGTCGGATAGAGCTTGTTCGGTGCACTTGTCGAGTTGTTGATCTCGGCTTCGCCTCGATCAACAATTTCTCGCCGCGTGCAACAAACAATGCTCTATCCGCACTTGATACACAAATAACTATTGTTAAATCATTTTTCAACCATCCTTTTAGTTAAGCATTACTATTCGAATTTCGAATAGAATAATTATTATTATAACATGAACTGACAGTTACTAATTTACGTAATTTCCTTGATTTAAATACATATGTACAAAATGTTGCAGTAAAAATAGTAGTGTCGTAATAATTATTTACTTTACAAGTTGGCAAAGTAAGGAAATACCCACAAGAGAAATTTTAGCACACGAAGCCGAAGGCTGAGTGTGATAATTTTATCGAGTAGGTTATTCCACTTTGCCCACGTGTGAAGTATAACCTTTTTATCTAACACCTCTAAATAAATGCAAAATTTATTTAAAAAATGTTATTTGACATTGACATATGCTTAAAATTTTCTAAATTAAAATATCATTTGAAGTAGTTACCAAGGTGTTGTGTGTCATAAATAAAAAAAATACTCACTAGTAACTATTCTCAAAATTATACCCACTAGTAGGTAATCTTTTACTTTCCTTGTTTAAAATCGCTATAGTTATAGAGCATTTATTGAGAGGTGTTGGATAAAATATTTAAAATAGTAATATTATAATCATAATAAAGTTAAACATAAAAAATCACAAAAGTTATACAAAAATTATTTCCCATACCTTTGCAGTAACCAAATATCTTTGTTGTTCAAATAACCCGTGTGATAAACAAGAAATAAAAAATTTTACGAATTAGCATATACTTCTAATTGATTTCTTCTACTCTGATTCAAAAGGTCTATAAATTTCGCTATTCTTGGTTTATTCTGTGCACATTGATTACTTAATGACTTTTTTGTCCTTTGGAGCTCTATCATTTCGTCATAATATCTTTGGTACTTCAAGATAATTCCCAGCAAATGCCAGAAGGAGAGTTTTGGCCATAGAACATTTACGAAAGAGATTTGAGTGGCAGGTGTTTGCCACAGAAGGAAGTTACTTAACCGAACTTCGCCAGAAGTTCGGACAATAATATCAACATCTTGACATATATTGGTATACATGCAGCTTGATATCAGGTTTTCATCAATGTCTGTCACTTCCAATAGACCGGATTTAACTCCTTCCTTAATACATTTTATTGAATTGGTTATTTCTTCCTGGGCTAGAATATTGATAATAATATAAAACAAATTCATGAAAAACTTGCAAACTTTACTTCCATGACTGTTAGGAAATAGATTCAAATAAAAGGAGAAACCTTCCCACTAACCGGTGTCAAAGGGGGTTAGCGGAATAAGGAATGTCTGGAGGACCACGGGGGTCCAATTGGACCAATTGAAAAACCTCAAAAATCATGTTCTATCCCCTTTTTTTTATTACTTTACTCTATATAACACGAGATTGGGCATAGGCCATATTCTGCCATCTGAGAACGTTCCGAATTGAACGGGTGAAATTGATGTTTTGTGACAGTTTTGTAAAGTAAAGTGCGCAATCTAAAGCTCTGCCTTAAACTCTTTCTATATCGCGCTCGCCACCACCTCTATTTAGGTCATACCACGAAGTATAGTCATAGCCATAGGCAAGAGAGATAGATTTTTAAATATTTCAGTATCACAAAACCGTAACGGCTTATGCCCAATCTAGTGATATATAGAAATCAGTGGTTTTCACCTTCTTAAATCAATTTTATTAGTTCTGCGTGCACAAATAACATTCTACAAACTTCAAAGAATACCTACGATTTTTTTCAAAACTTTTTGATAGAATATTGTTTGAAACAGGTGCATATTTTTAAAGTTCCTGTTTTTCAACAAGTTAACTAACTTTGATAAAATAAAATAATAAATACAACAAAAAAAGGAGAAAAAATCAGTAACAAAATAGTCAAAATAAATATAAATATCTAATTTATTATTCTGATGCCCGGTATTATAAAATACTTTTATCTAATTCCGTTTTGTAAAGTTGAATTTTACCTAACCTTTTGACGTTATGAAACGTCACTTTTTACATAATTTCTATGAAATGAGTTGTGTAAAAATCTTTACGTAACTGAGTTACGTAAAGAATTTTAAACAACCGATATTCAATTAAATCAAATGCCGTGTAGATGCCTACTTTAATAATAAATAAAATAATTTGTTGCTTGTCAAACATTGACAATGAATAATTTTGAAGGTAGAGGAATGAAATTACGGAATTAGACAAAATATTGTACGTAATACGTTATGAAAAACGATATTGTTTAACTCGCGTATTTTGCAAAACTCGCTACGCTCGTTTTGGCAAACTTACAGCTCGTTAAACAATATCGCTCTTTTCATAACTGATTACGTAAATAACTATAAACCAATGAAATGCTTTATTGTGTCACGTGTCTACGTTTTAACCAATCCTGTCATTATTATACTGAAAATAATGCTCTTGTGATTATTCAGGGCAATTTTCTTTGTAGCTTTTTTGTTTTTGTTGACAGATGTCAAAAGTCAGATAGTTATCATCAACACAAGCAAAAATGAGCAAAAAAGATAGATTTAGTGGCGTGCCTGATGATGAAATCAAAAAATAATCTAATTAAATATAACTCGGGAGTTCGATAAATTAGAAAATAATTCTCCAGTATCTTTCTCAAACTTGTCGCCATTTGGCAACAAGTTTTCGAAAGATCTGTCATAGTATATTCTACAACAAGTAATGGAATGGCACATATTCCACGCGAGCAAAAAGTTTGTAGCCCGAGCCAAAGGCGAGGGCTACGGTTTGCGAGCGTGGGATAGGCCATTCCGTTACATGTTGTAGACTATACTTTCTATAAAAAGGTTTTGGAAATTATACAAAAATACAAATATAAAACTGTTGAAAACTCAAATAAATCAAATTAAAACAAACAGACGTAACCATAGTAACTGAATCAAGATACTTCATATGTCGCGCTAATAAGCGGTTCTGATTCGTCGAAAATATTCCATACGCCGCGTATGAAATGTTAGGGATTCCATAACAATTTTTAGTAGTGGAATGCCAAGTTTCCAAAACAGTGTTATAGAAAATTATTTTCAATTTATTCTCACTCTCTTGTTATATTATTACTGATAATAAAATTTTTATCAGCAATGTTAAGTAAGTAATAAAATAATTTGAAATATCTTTATAATATCGGGCATGATATGTTTAATATTTAAAAATTCATACGTATTCTCTGATGTCTGTAGAATGTTGTTTATACATCCAGAACTAATAAAAACTGCTTATAACAAGGTGAAAAAAAAATATTTTTTTTGTCGATATATCAAAAATAATTTTTATTATTTGTGGATATGAAAGAGGTAATTATGTAAAGTGCCAACTAAATAGTACATATTTTTTTGAAGTTTTATAAAGGACATACCTTATTCCGCTACCCCCTTTAATTGCTTAAAACTTTTATTTGAATATTTATTCTTTACGATTATAGAAACAATGGCAATGTAAAAAAATATTTCTCTTGTTAAATGTGCATTTCAGTAATAACAGTATGCAATAATTTTCATATTTCTTCTTATTCATTAATGGTCATTAATGATTTACATTTACAAAATACTGTGAAAAGACCTTAACACTTTACGTTGATTCATCAAGAAAAATTTTTGTTTTTAAATTAATATTCATACACATGGGTCTATACCAATTACAATATATTAAAGGCAATTCAAATATAAATACTTACATGTATATGCAAATATAATATTTAGAAAACACTTTGTGTTATTCCGATATAAAATAATCGTTTTAGCTATTACTTTTCTTAGTTCTGGACTTAAATACGACATATTTCCTATAAATCTAACACATACACCATGCTTCATCATTTTGTCTCTAAAACCAAATCATTATTACAGGCTGTATTATATTTCGCTATATAATTGTTACTTACTTTTCTTCTATCATCAATTCGAATTTCTCCTTAGCTGCTCTCATTATTCTATCTACTTCTTCTTTACTTCGTTTAAAATTATCTATACTAAAAGTGTAAAAAGATAATTCAGTAATTCCTAGTGCTTTACTCCACTGCAACACTTCTGTCAATTTATCAAATCCTACTTTTTGTACATCATTTATAGAAACATTCATTTTCTTAGCATAACGTCGATTTCCATCCATCACAAAAGCTATATGTTTCGGCATACGGCCGGCCCTTAGAATACTGATACATAATCGTTGAGCCCATGTTAAAGGAGTATCATTAATCAAAGACATTTTGTGATGTTAAAATCTAGAACATTAAATTAAATGTAAAAATTTAGCTGACAACACTAAATTTAATAATATTAGCAGATTTTAACCCTCTATTGCATACTGTTCCCGATCGGGAACATAAAATTTAAAATTCTTCTTCTCTTTTCTTATGCAGTTTACTTTCATGGCAATCATGTTGTAACCATTTGGGAACATTATATAAACTTTGTCAATTGCCAATTAGGCCATTACTCCTAATTTGACCAACATAAAAAAAAATTTGAAGTGGAAAAGGATAATTACAGAAACTGAGATAGAAAATATATAATTTGAAGGAAGCAGCTTATTACCTGCTGATATATTACAGCTAAATACACCTTTACAAAAATTCCAAATTTTTTTTTATCTGATGTTTTCCTAGAAGAGGCTGTTTATTAAACAATTTTGTATAGTACGCAAACACGACCCAATAGACAAAAGTTCTATTGTAAGTTGAATTTGTTCATAATGTTTCCAATAGTGAACAAAACTTAAAAAAAAATTTATTTTAAGAAAAAAAAATTATGTAACACAAATATATGAATATTTCTTTTGTACAAAAATAATTTTTTGAGCCTTTATTAAAAAAAAAAAATTCATGCAATAGAGGGTTAAAATATAAATAATATGACTTAATAGCATATATATTATTTTACATATAATCAACAATCCACACCGGTTTTACATTTGTATATGTTTTGCGCTGAAAATAATATATATTGTGTAGAAATAGGCAATGAAACATGTGATAAACACAAATTAACTCAGTTTTAACAAATTTCTTGAAAACAAATGAAATTTTAACAAAAAAAAAACACAAAATTGCATTGTAGTAATAACAATATATTCTAATATTTGTGCAAATATACCTTCACATATTTTACTTTTAGCGTACACAGTAAAAAAATTTGCGATTTGTTAATTTTATAGTTGTTAAATATTTTTAGTTAATATCGACAAATATATTGCATTAAATTAGCAATTTAAACAAATGTGACAATTTGTTAAATTAAAATTTTGTCAATTCTGAATTTTTAATAAGAAAAATTGTTGTTTTTTTATGAAATTTGACAAATAGGCTCCTCAATAATAACAAGTTGTCAATTTGAAATTGTTAAAGTTTGTATCCTTTGTAACAATATAATTTGTTACAATAACTATGATTTATTGTTCTGCTTCAATATAATTACTATAAATATTTAGTCAAAAGTTAATAATTACTATATTCACAAATATATTTAGTTAAGAAATACACAAAAATAATTTGTTAACTACTAACAAATTTGAAACTTAAATTAACAAAAATTAATGGTGGATCGTCTGGGATTAAAAATTTTGTTAAAATTTTGTCAATTTTGATTAGAAATTTTTAACTATGTACGTTTCATTATTTCGTTAAATGAAAAAATAATAATTTACCTGTACTTTAATTCACAAATGACACGTCAATGGATAGAAGGCTTCAAAATCGTCATATGAGGAACGAAGTAGTCAGTTGAACTCTAAAAATCGCAATTTTAATATGGTATCTCCCACTCTACACATCCCCCGGGGCCTGATCCTTGAAAATGACCTTAAAAAAATTGATATTTTAATGAACTTGTTTACTAGTTGTGTTTTTGTTTTTAAGTGTCTCTCAACCACGTGGACAACTACTTTTGAAAAATAAAAGAAAAAAAATGTAATCGACAATAATCAAAATGGTTAAAAAAGCGTTGAAAATTGGGGATATTTCGAGAAATACACATTAAATTAGAGAAATAAAAGTAGACCTGTGTGGTATTTTGAATGAACCCGTCATCGCCACACTCCGATCGGGGAAAAGACGATAATTTCATAATTTTTAATGCGAAACCCCATTCTAAACGTAGTATTCCTCCGACAAATAGGAAAGGGTTCTGGTCGGCTCACATTAATGAAGCACACCAAAGGAACAGAAAACTACTATATCCACCTCGTTGTTCCGGAGTATTAGAAGTAGTAGAAGTAGTTAACTTCCTTTCCTACCCTCGGAGCGTAAGGGTGAGGGGTTAATACAAAATATTACATATGTCTAGATTTATTTCTCTGATTTGATATGTATTTCTGGAGATATCCCCAATTTTCAACGTTTTTTTACCCATTTCGATTTTTGTCGATTACAGCGGCATCAGACATGAATACAAAAAAATATTAGAGCTAAGACTGTCCTATTTTTTATCTAGAGAATCCAAATCTGCATTACAAATGGGGGTTCCTATTCAAGTTTTATGTGCTATACCCCCTCCCCCCACCTCCGGGAGATAAGGGGTGGCGGGTCGAGTTTGGTATCATTGGATCATTTTATCCGATATGTAGTTTTCGAGATATTTCAATGTCTTCAGTTAAATTGAACACGCTGTATAGTAAAATATAATAGTAACACCTATAGTACCTATATACAAACACATATAACAAACCACTGCCAAGATACAAATAGCCAAAGTAGCTGAAGTATATGCTAATTAACTAGATAAAAAAAGGAGATTAAGGTGCGAAGTGAAAGTCCGCGCGACAATGTTTATTTTTTAATTTATTTATTTGAAATAAACCCAAAACAGAAAATTTCCCGTTTACGGGATATGATATAATAGTATTGGAAGGTTAACTGGTAGTTTTGACCAAATTACGCATAAAAGTATCGTTTTAAGGTCACCCAATTAAAATATACATAAATTTGAATCAAAGTATGCATGCACATATCTCAATTTGACTAAAAAAGTGACAACTGGTTATTCCTCAAAACTACATTTGTTTAGTAGCTTGTTTATGTGAATTGCTGACAGCCTCAGGATGCCTGCCATGGAACGCGTAACGATAGCCTAGAGCCGAGACAGCAGGAAAGGTGCATCTATGTTGTTATGTAGAAGCATCCAGAGGAATCTGGCTGTGTCAACTTCTCTCCTAAAATCTAAGAAGGGCATGGCATGTTGTTCTAAAAGAGAGTTAAGATCTTCGTCTCTATCTGGATAAGTACCGTTTAGTTTAAATGATATGTATTTGAGAAATCTTTTCTGTATGCGGTCTATACAGTTTGGCTAGTATATAGTGGATACCATATTAAAATTGCGTATTCCAGTTTATTAACAACACAAGCTAAGTAAAGAGAATTCAGTGTCGAAGTATCTTGGAAAGGTTTGCAAATACGAAAAATGAAGCCTAACATTTTAATAGCCGAAGAACAAGTGTTAGAAGTTGAAATACGAGGAGAATATGATTCCTAGGTCTTTAATAGAGATTTTACGTACAATAACAGAGTGATACATAACATAATGGTTTATAATATAATTTTGTTTACGAGTGAAGGTAACTTTAAAACATTTCGCCTGATTTGATTGAGTTTATTTGCTTGACACCAAAAGACAAGTTTATTTATATTGTCTTGTCGAACATGAACGTCATATGATGATAAAGTTTTATATCATCAGCGTAAGCCAAAACAAGGCAAGTGAAAAACAAAAGTAATTCGTTAACAAATAGGTTGAATAAGAGAGGCCCAAGGTTCGTCTCAAGCGGCATTCCGGATGTAGCAGCAAACTGAAAAGACGAAAACCCGTTATAAAAAACATAGCAGGTGCGATTAGATAGATAGGAAGCTAAGAGTTTTAACAGTTTGGGAGAGAAGCCAAAAGAGTTTATTTTGTTCAGCACAATATACCATGATCTATGGAGTCAAAAGCACGAAGAAAAGTCGCTGTATAATACGTCAACCCGACCACGATCATCAATAACTTCTGCGGTTAATTGAGAAAAAAAAAAATAGTAACTGTAGATCTTCCTCTGATGAAGCCGTGTCGATCATTAGGGATTAAAGATTTTGTGTTAGAGCATAAAGTGTTATTTATTACCTTTTCAAATATTTTAGCAAAATTATTTAGAATTAAAATTGGCCTATAGTTCATTATATTTGACATGTCGCCTTTCAAGTGAATTTGAGTAATACGAGTATTTCTCCAGGGTTTTGGAAAGATAGATCATTTGATTGCTAAGTTAATAATGACTGAAAGAGGAGCAGCAAGTATAAATCTACAATCACGAATCAAAAATGCAAATATACCATCTTCACAACATCTTCAATATTGTTTAAATAAGATCAGTCAATATTTAGAATATAATCAAATAGCAGATTAAAATTGGCCTTGCGGAATTTATAATATTTGCTAGCTGATGGAAAATTATTCGGTTTAACAATAACACCAGGGTGCAGTTCGCATGTAACCAATAACGCAGGATAAGTGTCTACAGGAACTAGCGGAAAATCAAACTTAACTGCGGTTAATTAGTTAATTACAAATATTTAATACAAACTTTACCATTTAAAATAATGTGCAGGATGTGCACTGTGTAGTTGTAGCCCTACTCCTTCTCCCACTACCGATTATATTGCTCTTTGCTCCTCTGGGAACAAGACAGCCTTTATTTCCTCAGATGTCTCACTGACACAATTACCTAAGAACAACTTTCTATTCTAATAACCTTGGGGACACAGTACAATTAACAAAAATATATAAACATCAGAAGCAAATTATGTTTGAAACCAGTTCTAAAAACACTTCGTGGCAAAATGTATGCTGCTGTGATTAACGGTATAATATTGCATTTGATCCATACGCTTTATGGATTTCTGAAGTTAATTCATGATACGTGTTTATATTGTATTACTAAAATATGGTTAAAAGACAATGATATAGAGCAATTAAGTTCAGAATTAAAAAATCTAAAGAAGAAACCACATCACATAGTTCTAATGTTAGGCAATGAAGAGCCTTCTTACAGAGATTTGGCAAATATTGTTCTGTGGAGTGCTATTGCCGGTATACCAGTCATCAGTTTGTATGACCATAATGGTAAAATAAACAACAATATTTTATTTTGCAATTCATATATTTATAACATCATGTTACAGGTATATTAAAACATGCGAAACGGGAACTGTGTATCGAATTAGATAACAATAACATCAAATACTACAACGGACCACAAGAAAAATTGCAAGGACTTAAAAATGGAACGTCACCTGCATCAATTCACATCAACCTATTTTCAATGCCAGATGGACATAACTGTGTAGTAAAAGTCACTAAATTTTGTGCGTTAAGTAATATAAAAGATTCCGAAATAGGTATTGAATATGTTGATCAAGAACTTCGAAAACGAATTGGAGAAATTCCCAATCCAGAATTAGCGTTATATTGCGGTCCCATTTGTCGTACGTATGGAATGTTGCCCTGGCAAATTAAAAGTACAGAATTTGTTGATATAAGTTCACACCACGGAATTCTACTTAGTACATTTAAGACTGCGTTGCAACGATTTGAAAAAATTGAACAAAGATTTGGAAAATAGTTCTCGTTGTTGTTATCTTGTATTATAAATAATAAATTGTATATTTCGTATTACAATGGACCATTTTTACAATTATTGATAAGGTGCAAATATTATAAAAATATGTTTACCTAGTTATTTCACGAAATGTTCATGAAGTTCTGTAGTGTAGTAATTTTTGTTTATATGTATCTTTGTAAATCTATTTTTTTTAGCACAGGATTACCGCATGCGTAATTAAAAATTTTGTTTCTTTTCAATAAAGAGGATAGCAGGATAAGGTATATCTAGAGGCTATCGGGGGTCTAACTTAATAATAATAATAAATTTTATTTTCTGTAGACAGAAACACAATTTGTATAAAACAGTAAGGTTTACAATAAAATAAAAGAATAATATTACAATTACAATATCATAAATTCATTCATTCAAAAGTAGTTTTGATTTATTAAAAATTTCCACCCTTAAAAAACCCCAAAAAAAACATATTCTATGCGGTTGACACTTTACAATTATCTCTTTTATGACCACAAATTGAAAAAAAAGTTAATTTCTGAATTTCATCAAAAAAAATTTATATATATACGACGTGAGTAACACTGTATCACAGAATAATACATATATATTTATTTTATATATATATATATATACCTTTTTTATTGCATTTATTATTTTATTTCATCAAATTTAGTTGACCTGTTGAAAATAACTTTAAAAGTGTGCACGTGTTTCAAACAACATTTAAATTAGTTTTATGATTATGTTTAATAGTAATTAATTTTTTATTATATTTACTATTTTATCAAGGTCAGTCCTGCAAACTTGTTTCAATAGTATATTGAACTAGTGTGATAATGACCTATTTTGTAATACAAGTATAACAATTACGAAATGTAACAAGTGTTTTTCATACTACTTTTCCTATTTCACGTTGACAAAGTCAATGAAAATAAAAATATAAGTACCTTTCCCTGTAATATTAATGAAATGAAGTGCTTTATAGTTTGACTATTTGTGTTATTACTTCAATAACAAAACTAATTGCAATAATTTTACTTTCGCAATGACAGCTCCAAGATTGGCAGGCTCAATTTTTCATTTTACAAATAATAAATTCCCCAAAAACAGTTGAACAAAATTCAACTTTGTAGCGTTGTTTTTGAAAAATCAGTGTCACAAAATCGACTTTGTGAACGTGAAATAGGAAAACAATATTTAAATTGGTTTTAAGACTACACAGTAAAACATTTATAGTCAAAATTGACAACATTTTAACAAAATTTTTAGTCCCAGACGATCCATCGTTAATTTTTGTTTTAACAAGTTTCAAATTTGTTAGCAAGTAACAAATAATATTTATGTAAATACAAAATTAATTACTGCTACAAATAAATAATAAATAACTACTGACATTAATAATAATAATAAAAAAATGTTTAATATTATTTTTGTGTTTAAACCTTGACAGTTTTCATAAAACTTTTAAATACTTAAATCTGAGACCAAAACCATAACGAACCCGTAGCCGAAAACCACATCGATAGTTGAGTTTTTTTGGAAACCCTAACCTGTAACCGAAAACAAAACCGAACTAAAATAATATCGGTATCGGTACTAAAACAAGTATAAATATAAATATTGTACTAAACTGAAAATATTAACCTTAAATCTTTTTTTAATTGTGTAAATAGCTTTGTGGTAACTCACCGGACTGTGGATCATACGATCCTCGGTTCGAGCCTCACATCCGACAAATTTTCGAAAATTTACACCATAAAAAATTACCCCTGTGGCTCCTCCAGCACAACTATCTTTGGAGGCCGAGGTTTAACACACTTCACGCGCAAAAATAGATCATAATACCGTGATCTGCTTTGAACAGACTCCTTCACCCAGAAATGGGTAAATGAAATGATGCTATATTTATTTAAATTTTTTTATGGAAATATTTTGCACGTCGTCGAATTCATATAAAGTAGTTTTTTTATTTAATAAAATAGAAGGCAGTTTACTCCATTTTTTATTTGTTGTATTTGTAATAAAAAAATACTTTGTAAATCATTTTTCAACCACCCTTTTAGTTAAAAATTACTATTCGAGTTTCGAATAGAATAATTATTATTAAAACAGAAACTGAAAGTTACTAATTTACATAATGTCCTTGACATAAATATATATGTACAAAATGTAAAAATAGTGTCATAAAATATTTAAAATTGTAATAAGTTAAAAGTAGTATAAAATTTAAATCAACGTGAGTAACACTGTATCACAGAATAATTACTAAATCATAAAAGTTATACAAAAATTATTTCCCATACCTTTGCAGTAACAAATTATCTTTGTTGTTCAAATAACCCGTGTGATAAACAAGAAATAACACATTTTACGAATTAGCATATTCTTCTAATTGATTTCTTCTACTCTGATTCAAAAGGTCTATAAATTTCGCTACTATTGGTTTATTCTGTGCACATTGATTACTTAATGACTTTTTTGTCTTTTGGACCTCCATCATTTCGTCATAATATCTTTGGTACTTGAAGATAATTCCCAGAAAATGCCAGAAGGAGAATTTTGGCCATAGAACATTTACGAAAGAGATTTGAGTGGCAGGTGTTTGCCACAGAAGGAAGTTACTTAACCGAGCTTCACCAGAAGTTCGGACAATAATATCAACATCTTGACATATATTGGTATACATGCAGTTTGATATCAGGTTTTCATCAATGTCTGTCACTTCTAATAGACCGGATTTAACTCCTTCCTTAATACATTTCATTGAATTGGTTATTTCGTCCTGGGCTAGAATATTGATAATAATATAAAACATATTCATGAAAAACTTTACTTTCATGACTATTAGGAAATAGATTCAAATAAAATGAGAAAACTTGCCAGTAACCGGTGTCAAAGGGGGGAGCAGAATAAGGAATGTATGGAGGACCACGGGGGTCCAATTGGGCCAATTGAAAAACCTCAAAAATTATCTTCTATGTCGTTTTTTTATTACTTGGTTTTCATCACTGATTTCTATATAACACTAGATTGGGCATAGGGCGTATTCTGCCATCTGAGAGCGTTCCCAATTGAACGGGTGAAATTGATGTTTTGTGACACTCTTTCTACACCGCGCTCGCCACCACCTCTATTTAGGTCATACCACGAAGTATGGTCATACCCATAGACAAGAGAGATATATTGCAGTATCACAAAACCTCAATTTTGACCATTATGGCGGCGTTCAATTGGAAACGCACCGTAACGGCTTATGCCCAATCTAGTGTTATGTAGAAATCAGTGATTTTCACATTCTTAAATCAATTTTATTAGTTCTGCGTGTACAAATAACATTCTACAAACTTCAGAGAATACCTATGATTTTCTTCAAACCTTTTTGATAGTCATAAAACCAATTTAAATATTATTTGAAATAGGTTCACATTTTTAAAGTTCCTGTTTTTCAACAAGTCAATTTACTTTGATAAAATAAAAAAATAAATATAATAAAAAAGGAGAAAAAAATCAGTAACAAAATAGTCAAAATAAACAAAACATCTAATTTATTATTCTGATGCCCGGTATTATAAAGAAATTTAAACTCCAGTTAAATTTACTTCCATACTAAATTTTCATCAATGACATCAAATGACAATCAAAATTTTGACAGCAAGGTTAAGTAAGTCATAAAATAATTTGAAAAGATGTGCACTTATTAAAAACAAATAAATTTACTTTAAAAGTGAATTTATGTAACAGTTAAATTTCTTTATAATATCGGGCATGATATGTTTAATATTTAAAAATTCATACGTATTCTCTGAAATCTATAGAATGATGTTTATACATGCAGAACTAATAGAAATTGCTTTTATTTGTGAATATGAAAGAGGTAATTGTGTAAAGTGCCAACCAAATTGAAATAGTATATTACGTACCGTGAACTGTAAGTGATAGTTTTTAGGTTGAGAATGTAGTCTGGGATGTCGAGACCCGTAGGGTCGAGATTTCCTAAACATTCGAGGCCTAAAAAATCACTTACAGTTCGAGGTTAGTAAGTTATGTTTTGCAATACCTGCATAAATATAAGAAAAGGAAAAATAGGTATCAAAATTCACAGCAGTCAGATTGAGGTTAAAAATAAAATTTGAATGATATGTATTTACTTACCGTCCACCGTGAACGGTAAGTTTCACTTACCATCCACCGTGGACGGTAAGTAAATGATGTAACCATGGAAACCAATTGTGCAATAAAAGTTCCACTTACTGTGTTTAAATTTTGTTATTAATGGGTAACTTACAGTACAGGTATTGCAAAAATATTTTTTTGAGGTTTTATGAAGGACATACCTTATTCCGCTGCCGCCTTTAATTGCCTAAAACTTTTATTTGAATCTTTTTTCTTTACGATTATAGAAACTATGGCAATGTAAAAAAAAAACACAATGAACATTTCTAGCAAGAGTAAAATATTCTAAACAAAAACAATTTGCTTGAATCCTGCGAACAGTTGTTAAAGTCTGCTTGTTCACCCAGACGCAGGAACGAAACAAAGAACAAAAAATTCTAGAGATTGCATCGGATACGTATATTTGATTATTTTGTTTTGTAGACTTAAAAATTTAGGTCAATCTTCTTCTAACTTGAGTTGGCTTCGGTTTGGTTGAATAGTGATCGGAGTAATGCTACTTTTTTAAGGATTACTGCTTTTCTATTGTCCTGATATATTTTTTCTGGCGGTAAATGGTTGGGATCAACGCATTAATTTTCCCGAAAGCCTGCTTATCCAGAGATAAGCTGTGATTTAGCTAAATGGCAACTGCTGAAAAGATTTTTTCAAGAGAGGCTCATTTGTGTAATTTGTAGGGACAAAGAAATTATTTTCATATTTATTATGCGGGAGTTATCTGATTTGCATTTACAATTTAAGAATACGTTTTGTTCAAATCCGACAATTTTGTAAAAGTCGTTTTTGTAAAATAGATTCTTCGACATGAATAACATTTTTATAGCAGCCCATATACTTGAGGAAGATATGATATAGGCTGTTTTGAAAGCCTTACGTAAGAATGGTTCCGGTTTTTCTCAGGAAAATTGTTGCACATACGTCATACGTTCACCTATATTTCAGAAAACCTTTATTCATAAAGATAACATGAGTGTCCTAGCCATTTACTATGAAATTGTTTCTGTATAAATTTGGCTGTATTTTCGTGAATGTTTAATAATTTTCATGATACTTTTTTCACTAATAGATGTACACTTTGTCCGCGATGTGGTGGCTGCTACGTCATCAAAAATATTTGTATGGGTTAAGATTTGAATGGTGGGGGGAAAATTCATGTTATTTAATAGCATACTTTTATACTTAAAGATTAAAAGTTTTTTATTAAAGAAAAAATCGGCACTAAAGTGCTCAAAAATCGTCATTGAAAGCTCAGAAATCGTCACTAAAGTAACCCATTATACGACGATTTTGAGCATCTCAGTATTGGCAACCGTTAAATAATTATTGTACAATTCGGATAATTTTGGCAGATATATTGACGTACTATAGTAAATTTGGACGTAAATGAAACAACATTTGCAAGAAGAATTAACTAATTAATTCCGATGACGAAATTGGGGACAAAACACATAATTTTGAGTGGTATTTACGATAACTTCACTTCTCGAGATTGGCAACACTGACTGTCTGTTTCAATTGACAACTGACAGATGTATAAACTTAACCTATATTGTAATTTTTTTACAGTTTTTTCGAATTTTAGATTTCAAATAAAACTTAATATGTATGTACCTCGGCACTGAAGTTCCTTTTTATCACTCACATGGTTTATTTTCCTCGGCCCCCCGGGCCTGGGCAACTAAATTCCATATTCGTGATAAAAAAAATTAAACTTCAGTGCCTTGATACATAAATAACTGTTTCATGCTAGTATCATTGTAAATTACTTCAACATTGAATACTTATAATAATGAATTAATTTAATAATTTCAAATAAAGTCGATCTGATATCTGTCATTATTTTGATGTTTGAGTTTGATAGTTCGAGATCGAGGTGATTCGAGGTAACAAAAATACTCTATTGTTGTTTACGATACTGTAGATATCTTCTTATACTTATTATTATTACTATTAAATATGAAACTGTAGTTTCGTTCAAAATATAACCTAAAATTAATACTGAAATGACATATTGAAGTTTGACATTTCCGTCCGTGAAGTGATCATCTATCCTTTTTCTTTTCAAGTAGTGGAAAAGAGATGGACATATTAGACATACGTTAAAATAACCCAACGATTGAACTAGCATGTATGTGACAAAAGACAGACTATACATACAACTGTTAATTATTAGTTCGAAAACTAATGACGAAGCCATCCACCGTATCGCTGACAAAGTGTATGAAAACAATGAAAAATTCTTAATAATTTTCTATGAGTTTTGAAAGATTTTTAACTTAATATTATTTGTGTTTGAAATTTGCAGGAACCGAGAACCTAACAGAAAAATATCGCCAGGACTCCAAATTAAGCTTCGTCATCAAAGCAATCTACACTCTCGCTTACGCCATCCACTCCATGCAGCAGGACGTGTGCGGGAAACCTTCCGTCGGGCTCTGCTCCCAGCTGTTGCCCTTCAACGGCTCTTTGTTCAAGGTAAGCGTCAACATCGGGTAGTGGAAGGAGAAGGAGGAGTTCCTCGGAGTGTCAGGCTACCAGGAACTCCCGTGGAGCCCCAAGGACGGATGTAGTGTTTGTGATTGTGCGAAGGAAGTCAACCGGAAGTTTGGATGGATGTTGGAAAGTTTGTGATGGAGTGATATGATTTGAATGCTGGAGTTTAATGAATTTATTGTGTGAATGGAAAATTTTTAATAGACTTGATAGCAATAATTAATTAATTCTGTTGGAAAGTGGAGTTATCTATTTTAGTATTAGTTCATATTGTGGCATATTCTCTAAAAAGTTGTTACCGTAACAATTATTAATTATAACAAAAATTAATCGTTTTTTTACAGCTAATGAAATGAAGTGTTGATGCGATTTTGTCACCTTAGCAAGTTGCTACATAACAACTTCGTTAGAGAATTGGGCCGATTAACCATGAAATCAACATTTGATGCACGCTATTGACAACTAGGAACTTTCAATTCGCGCATTCGTTCTGTAAAATCTGCAAAATCATTTTGAAAATAATAAAACTTACTTAGTTCACAGAATTTTACTTCGATTTCTGTATAACAAAACCCGCAAAATCCATCGATAATCGCCAATAATGCAAAGAAAAATGTATATATTAATTATTTTTTTCAACTGTCATATTATCAAACTCATTAACAACCAGTAATTTCGATGACTTTGTACCTGTAAATTATAAATTTGCGATAATTTGATTAAATTTAAATTGAAATCCGATTTAAATTAACTGTATTGGCTTTATAGTTACAGGTTGTCAAATTTGGGCGATTTTTGAAAATATTCGATATTTTTCTATCAACTTTGATAATTTATAAAATTTGTATTTTATAAGAAACTATCATAAAAGTTTACATGGAAGATAAATGAAGTATGCTGAATACGCTGGTTACAACCAATTTTTGTTATCTTTTATAGTTTTTGAGATGCAAGTACATAAACAATTTTTGAGAAATTTTTCTGAATTCACTGCCGCATAAAGTCATCATAACTTAAAAACTAAAGTTTATTTATCGCTAAAAATACATTTTGCGGAAGTTTCGGGTCGAAAATAAGGGGATAGGTTATAAAAATCAAAATTCTAAGAGATGAAAATTTTTGGCAAAATCTTAATACATACCCTTTGGATTTTTTCGGATTTTAGGCCGTTTTCAGAATTTTTGCTCTAGCAATTCTTCCCGTTGAACGATTTCAGTGAAACTTTACACACTTATGTATTTCACCGAGCTGAATCCAATGGTTCAGTTCCCAGCACTGTATCTCTTCTCGTTGTTGAGATACTCGTCCTGGAAAATTTTTGATGGCGCTGATTTTAGGTAAAATTTTGAAAAAATTAAAATCGCTGAAAATTTGTTTATAAGGTTATTAAAACATGAAACTTTCAAAACTGGATACCGTTTTGTGATATCTCGCTTAGTTTTTTAGTTACGGCCTTGCAAATTTGAAATTTTGGACAATTTTCACAGATTTTTCGCCATTTTTCAGATTTCTTTCAATAAATTTTATTTTAATAATCCAAATGTGCCGAAAATTATTATAATAATTAGATGAAGGATTGATATAACAGAAAATATTAGAAAATATTAAATATATTGTCAATATTTTTCCATTAATGCCCATAACTATTTTTTTTAAACATTGATTTCATATATCTGTATTGTTACCAACTTGTAAGTATAATTATATATAAAATATTTTATCCAACATCTCTCAATAAATGCTCTATAGCTTTGGCGATTTTCAACAAGGTAAGGAACAGATTACCCATTAGTGGGTCACTGTTCTGCATTTATAAGGAAAAGAGACGTTGGATAAAACGTTATACTATACACGAGGGCAAAGTGAAATTATCCACTCGATAAAATTATCACACTAAAATTTTACTTACTCGGATTTCTGTATAAAAAAACTCGCAAAATCCATCGATAATCGCCAATAATGTATAAAAAAATGTACATATAAATTTTTGTTTTCAACTGTCATATTATCAAACTCATTAACAACCAGTAATTTCGATGACTTCGTACCATGTACATTGTAAATTTACAAGTATTTTGATTAAATTTTAATTGAATTTGATTACAAAAAATACTGTACAAACCTCTTGTGGGAAGACGCTATCCACATATTCTCGCAAATGAAGCCTTCGTTCATAAGTTCGATCGTGTTTCAAATGAGGACTTATGCAGGAAAAATATCTTCCCGCACTTAATAAGTACTCCTAAATAATTAATACAGTTTTCTACAGTTTAAGTTTTACAGAAAAATATGTTTTATGCAAGCAAAGAGAGAAAAATTAAAATTCAAATTTGACTTAAAACTTTTCAAAGTTCCTTCCATATATTGATTTCTCGTTAAATCATAACATATGTATTTATAATTTACATTCAATATTTCGCATGTACCTAATTACTCAAATTCAAACATAACTTTCTCAAAGTTCGAAACAATCTTTCCGCCTCAAATACAATTACAACCTAATGAAAATTTCACACATCCCCTTTACTACCATTATAAAGTCATTCCCGTGAAATTAAGCTGATATTTAAAAAAAAATCTGGCGTGAGCACCAAATAAATTTCTTACAGATATGGGATAAATAGCTCCGTGGTAACGTATCGGACTGTGGATCGTGAGATCCTCAGTTCGAATCCCACTACCGACAGTTGCCAATTTAAATTTACCCCTGTGGTTCCCCCTCCACTAACAACTTTGGGGGCTATGACTTGACGGCTGGTAACCGCATTTCATACGCAAAAATATATCACCTTCCGAGATCTGCGTAAGCAGAGTGCCACACCCTTAATGGGTGAAAGGCGTGATGATATATTTATTTTTATTTATTTAAATAATTACACTAAACACAAAGGATAGATGTTTCAATTATTTTATTTGTTTAAAATATTGGAATTGCTTAAGCAACCGGTATAACACGAGATAAAATTGTTGTATCAATCAACATCATTAAAAAAAGTACTAAATATATGTTTATATCAAAATTATTCATTTAAGCTTATTTTCATCATCAACGTCATCATAAAAATTGATTGTAAATGCTGCTGAAAACCCTCCCTCAAAGACATTCTAATTAAAAATATATCGCAGCATAATTCGCTGCGAGGGATTTTGAATTTCCGTTCTCTGGTGACTTCCTGTGGTAACGCGCAGATGTTTTATTTTGCAGAACTATCTCATGAACGTCTCTTTCGATTACAACGGGGAAGTGGTGGAATTCGACAAGAAGGGCGATCCTCCAGGACGGTAAGCACGAGATGTTTGATAGCTTTATTATTGCGGAGCGAAAATTATATTTATATGGTTGTAAAAGTTTTGTCAATATTTTATTGAGGAACCGTAAATTTTTGTTAAGTTAAGGCGCAGAACTACTCTCAGGATTATTTGAATCGTAAAAGAAATTTATACTGCTTTTGGAACATTTTTCATATGAATATTTTATTCACTTTTTAGTTTACACGTATTTCAAAAATCTAATAACGCTTTCCTACGAAAATTGAATAATACTAGAGAGTCACCTTTTCATAGGACCGCCAATGGGGGATCCTTGGGAGGGGAATTACTCTTCCTCTTAACAATTCGAGGAAGTATGGGAGACTTGAAAATTATGGAGCTGAACTTAAAATTATTTGATAGACTAAATTCAGACGATCAGTTCTCTGTAAAAATAAAATATTACAAAATCTATTTTGAATAACAAAATAGTATATTGAACAACTAGTGTTACAATGACCATTTTTGTAATACGAGTATAGTTTGCAGAAACGAACCGCAGGCGAGTTACGCAAAATACGAGTATTACAATTAGGCGTTGTAACACGAGTTGTTCATACTACTTTTCCTATTTCACGTTCATAAATTACATTGTCTCTAAATATGGGTAAATAGTGTGATTATAAATTTATTTATTTTAAGATAATATATAGGAAGTAGAATTGAAATGTGGTTTATAGGGATATCAATGCTTTTTGTTTATAGTACTGCAAATTTTTACTTCTTAACAGCAATAGTGTAATTACAAAAATTGTTAAAAATTTTAAAATGCAATAAGACTCTTTTAATTACTTAAATATTAGTATTTCACGAAATACTAATTATGATTTTAATGCGATATTTTTGTTTATTCCACTGATTATTTTTTGACGTTTCTTGAAACCAATTAAATGCTTCATTGTATGTCACGAGTCCGCGTTCTAACCAATCCTGCCTTTATTATACTGAGAATAAAGCTCTAGTGATTATTCCCGGGAATATTATCTGTAACTTTTTTGTTTTTGTTAACAAATGTCAGATGTCAGATAGTTATCATCAACACAAGTAGAAAACGAGCAAAAAAGATAAATTAGATAATAATTCTCTTCTCAAACTTATTGCCATTTGGCAATACTCAAGCCATACGGGCTTTCGTGGCTCAAAGATTAGGATTTATCTGGCCAAACTTTTATTTCTTCACTCAAAAAGTGGTTGCTTTAAGATAAAACGACTCGAGCAATTCGACATTAGACAAAATCGCTCCAAATACGGTGTTACTTTTTTTTTTTCATGTCAAATTGCTCTCGTCAGTTGTTACCAAACAACCACGGTTTCGTAAATAAAAGTTTATCCAATAAAACCTGAACCTCTTGTCTTATTGCCCTCGATAAATGTGTTCTCTAGTTTATCTGAGGTTGGAAATACCGGCCCTAATAAATATTAATTATAGTTTGACTGATAAATTGTGAAACACTAACATTTAGGTAACAAAGTGGGCCTTATTGTATGCATTTTTAAATTCTTCACAACTTTTGTATTTACACTTTTGCTATAACAAACCATTGGGGGCCATGACTTTATTGGCTGGTAACCGCACGTCATGCGCCAATATTTCACTTACTGAGATCTGCGCTAGCAGAGTGCCACATCCAATCGGTGAAAAGCGTGATAATATATTAATATATTGCTAGGCTGGTGACATAACCACTACACTACCGAGATCGGTTTTATTTATATTTATTTATTTCTGTAAAGCGAATACGCGATATTGTAGATGAAAATTTACTTTAATATAAAAAATTCCATTGAAATTCCTATGTCCAGTCCACATTTCATTCTACTTCAGGTATCTTATACTCGTGCCATCATAAAGTTATATCTGTTTTAATATATTTAAATTCGTAAATCTGATGTCTAAGTAAATGAAATGACAATTCGACATACAAATTGTGAATTTATGAGTTTTACAAATACACAGAGGCTATATTAACGAGCAAAGCAATTCTGGGTTCCGGAATTGAAAAATGCTGTGTATTCCTCGAAAAATTCAATTATCTGTAAAAATATGTTTAAGCTGCAATTGTACAACGTAAAAAGAATAAAGAATAAAGCAAATTTTCTTTGAAACTTTACAAACTAAAAACAAAGTTGGATCTTGAGAGCTGGTAGTTAATTTATTATTCAACTCTTTAGTGTCTCTCGAAGGAATGAACATTCAGCAAAGAAATAAAAACGAAAAATCTCAGCGTAACCCTAATTAAGATCCGTTAATTATCTTAATTAATTTCAGGTATGACATCGTAAATTTTCAACTCAAAGATGATGGCACTTACGACTACGTTCAGGTAATTTCATTTTCAGTTAATTTTTCATTAATCTCTGTTATCCTAAACATTCTCCAGTAACTTGTAATCAGTTTTTCCTTGTACTTAGGAAATATGTACATCATTATAAAAGATGCTTACGATCATAAAACTGTTATGATTATGCTAAATATAGCGATAAAAATAATGGATTTCTCTTGTACATGTTTTTCGGAGCACATGATTTCTTATTTAACAGCATCTTACTAAAATAGTTTGTGGTGGAAATGTTTTATTTTTCATTTCCTTTGTAGGTTGTCATAAAGTGAGTTTTTAGAATTTCATCCAAAATGGATTTAGGAAATAGTTTTTTGAATAATGGAAATGTGTCTTACGTTTCATTTCCGTTTTCGAATGTCATTAAACGTTTTGCTAATAACTTTTAGGAAAATCGGTTTTAAATTTAATAAATTTTACTTTACATCTATTTCTGCAATAACCATAATATTATTTTTTGATTCGGTAAAACTCTTAGAGGAAGTGTAGTCAATTTCCGTGGTGGAATGTAGTTTACTGCATTACCGACGCGTAACTTCCAATATTCCGTTGTTCGTAGTTGGTCTGTTCGGTTTTGGTATCTCCCTGGTGTTTCGCAAATTATCACCACTTAGATTAGGTCCAAATTGATCAGCGCCCCTCAACCAAGAGGAAAGCAAACTTGCTTTGTTCCTTGGGCCATTGCCAACAGGAGGAAATGGAACGTGCGCATAAAATCAACTTAGATGCATTTAAATAATTATTTAGCCTTTACACTTTCGAGTTAAAATGCAATAAAATTAAAGATAATATAAATAAATAAATAAATATATCATCATCAGGAAAACAAACTGATAGAAAATTATTCGCGATCTATTTATGGATGACTAAATTAGAAGTATATGTATAACAAGTACATATTTTATGGTTTTATGGACGAGACAGTTTAAAGCTTGAGCGAGAGCATAGCGATGCGAGGCACATAAAAGGCGAGTCAATAAAACCCTATTATGTATGTGGTATAATATTTTCTATAACACTGTTTTGGAAACTGGGCATTCCACTACTAAAAATTGTTATGGAATCACTAACATTCCATACGCGGCGTATGGAATATTTTCGACGAATCAGAACCGCTTATTAGCGCGACATATGAAGTATCTTGATTCAGTTACTATGGTTACGTCTGTTTGTTTTAATTTGATTTATTTGAGTTTGACGTTTTCAACAGTTTTATATTTGTATTTTTGTATAATTTCCAAAACCTTTTTATAGAAAGTATAGTCTACAACATGCAACGGAATGGCCTATCTCACGTTCGCAAACCGTAGCCCTCGCCTTTGGCTCGGGCTACAAACTTTTTGCTCGCGTGGAATATGTGCCATTCCATTACTTGTTGTAGAATATACTATTATGTTCGACTGTATTGCAAATTATTTTTCATTAGCTTAGAATAACAATCATGAATTGAAAAAATTACATAATTTCGAAATGTGCTTTTTTCTGTTGTTTAGTTGCCAAGTTGTTTATTATTACTTGTTGTGAAATAATTGTACAAGCTACCATTTCACATCTTAATCATTCTGATCTGTTATTATGGAAGAAATCACTCAAATAGCAAAAACATACTTCGAATTGTATAATTAATATTACTCGTACTAAAAATGATGTTTCTATTTAATTACTTACCTAATAAATAAATGAAATTTATTTTGTCATTTATTTTCATAATAGGAATTTTACTTTATCGGACTAGTTCAAAAAGAGCCATTTTATAGTCAATAAACAAAATCATAAACAAGTGATTATAATACAGTCGAACATAATAGCGATCTGTATTGCGGCTGCGAACTGCTTATTTCGCGTCCGGTTGCACAAAAAATTTTTATTGTTCTGTTTGCGTTTACAATGTTTGAAGAATTTTTTTTAACTTATTATTGTACTAATATAACACTACCTATATTCCTTTCACTCACAAACATATCTATCCATCTATTCCTTCGATGCGTAATCGCTGACTATATATTTGTTTCATTCAACATAAAACATTCTGCTCAATATCACACTGTTCATGCACCAACATATTCCGAATACGATCACAACCCGTGCAACCTATACACTCCGCTCAAATATCTTTCAACAGCAGTTGTACGTCGTTCCTGCTTCATCATTCACACTCATAATTCACTACCACTATACAGTAATCGAGCATCTCGAGAAACTATCCGAATATACAACAAACCGAAACCATACTAATAACAGTTATTTTAATAAACAGATTTATTACATTCCACGCAATTTTCCATCTCTAGTTTTAATTTACTAAAAATTACAACTAACCACAATACCAATGTTTCTGTTTCGCGAACGATATCCGCCCATCGTGTCTGCGGTATCAGAGATACGATTGCCTGTTTGGCTGATGTTGGTCTGTGGTGGCAGGAAAGTTTAGCATTGTCTGTTCTGTTCAGGTAGGCGACTGGAACAACGGCACGCTGGAGTTTAACGGAACGCTGCAGCAGGGCCCTGTAGCAGGGCCAGGGGGCGTTCGGTCCGTCTGCTCCGAACCCTGCGGAGTGGGAGAGTACAAGGTGAGAAAGAAAGGATAGTAGATTTAAGGGTGGTTTCATTAGTACTAGAATATTTTATATTGTTTTGTGTACTGTATTTTAATGCAAGGTTGAAAAATGATTCGAGATCCTGATTATGGATGACTAGAAAACTGGCCTAACGCAAATGGTAAAGATTCATGAATTATTTTGGGGTAAAATGGTTCAAATTAAAACTAAATTTGCTGCATCTGTAGCTGTTAAGTATCAACTTTAATGTCAATTAACATTAAAGATGACACTTCACGGACTGCTAACAGCAGCAAACGGCAGTCTCTGCTGTAAATCTGGTATTTTGATGCCTAGTTAAACAAATAACTATTTCTTGGTTAGATGAAAGTTCTGACAGATGTTGGTTTTTAATAAGTTAATCACGTTGTTACATTAACAAAATAGTTAACTATTCTTTTTGCAACTTGGCCCCAAAAGTCTGTTAATTTTTAAGGACCCGTCAAAAATTGTAACCAATATAAATACATGTGTTAAACGAAATTTTCAATTTTTATTCAGTGTCGTGTGTTATCATTGGTTCAAATTTTTAACAGGCCGTTAAAATTTAACAGATAAGTTACAGAATTCGCTTCTGTAACATCATTTCACTCTCAAAAATATATCATGTACCGAGATCTACTCTATACAGATGCTGCGTCCAGAAATGAGTGAAAGTAATTCTGTATTTCTATTTAGCAATACGTTAATAAGTTTTAATTAGTGTTTGTGTAAACATTATTGAGAATATAACTAATGCTAAATTGGCCATTTTAAACTCGCAATTAACTTTTTAGGTATATACGTGATGTGACTATTAGATAACCGAATTAGTAGTATAAAATCTTTTATTAGTTTTCTGTCACAATTTTAACTTTATACCTGTCAATATACATCGGTACATTGTGAATTTTCCATTGGTCAAAGCAGTGTTCTAAATCATTTTTTAAAGCATGTGAATGGTATCCATCATTTCTTTTTTCTACTGTCTCAAATATGGTTCCTCTTACTGCTGATTGAATATAAAAAAAGTCACATGAATCTTGATTAGGTGACTAGGATGGAAGTCAGGAGGTCCTGACTAAGTGACTAGGTACGCTTCATGAACGATTCAGAAGACGACGACCTGAAATGTGGAAAAACAAGTCATGGTTTCAACGTTCTGGTCCACATTGCACTGCCGCTAAGAGGTTTTTGCCAAATATGAGATCCCTGTGTTGGAACATCAATCCTATTCAGGAACCAGATTTGACTAATGAAAAATTCGCATGATGCGGTGTAGAGATCGTTAGAGGATAAAGTTAAAATTGTGAAGGAAACCCAATAAAGATTTACACTGCTAATCCGGTTATTTTATAGCCGCACCTGAAATAGTAAACCCAAAGTAATTTCTTTCTTAATACGAGTAGTAGTATTTAAGTATTTTTTGTATCAATATTTTTTTTTTAATGTACCGAAAGACAAGTGAGGTTTATAGGGCGTACATCGAATGGTCGAATGGAGAGGTCACCTGTAATCAATATGCACCTACACCGCCCGATCAGAAGTATGTTTTATTTATAAAGTATTCCAAATATGTGATCATTATAATGAACACGCAGGATTTGGTACGGCTGTCGGTTTAATTAAAAGTCTTGAAATTCTTCGGATTTTTACATATGTTTGCATTTTCCACACCGCGGTATGTTATTTACATTTTCGCTAGTTCCGAGATTGCGAGATATTCTCGAAGATGGAATTGTTTTAATTCTCTTCTGCAGTGGAATTTTTAGCCAAGTATTTGATACTCCTGTTGCACTTTCAGATTTAATAAATCGCTGAATATTCTAGAAAAATATTTGATGAATTAGTTGCCAACAAAGTTTTTATCGACAATGCAAATTTTGCGTAATTTATGAATATGTTAATTCGTAATCCATTACGGAAATTAAGCCGTGACACTAATCAATTTTATTTTCAAAAGGCACTGAACAACGAGATTTTAAACCTATTATGGATAGTTACTTTCTACACGAAGAAAGTACTTTAGAATCTACCGAATGATTGATTACTGGGTTATCCAATTTCGATTATTCTGTTTTATTGCATAGGGTATACCTCAAAGTTGGTTCCATTATTTTGGAAAAAGTTCAACACGTAGGAATAGTAAAATAAATGTTACTCTTTACTCTTAAATAATTTAGCTCCTAAACCAATGTAAGCAACTAATTTTGAGTCGGCGCAAAACAATCAACAAACGCCGACATTAGTTAAGGAGACTAAAAAGGTTTATTTTATTTTTCGCTCTTCAGTTTTTTTTTTTTTTCGTCGATTAAAGTTTTTATTGACGAAACTTTACAACGTATTTTAACATAGCAACCGTGTTAGACAAAGAAGGGTGGCCATACGACATCTATTTATTTCAGGCTTGTGTTTCTTTTTCAGGAAAGCCTACAATTTGGCGTTCCAGTATTACTATCTTTCACTGGTATATATAGCAAAGGAACACCGAAAATAGAAAGTAGTCAACTGTTAATCTTTCACCTTCATCCGGTTGTTTATAGCAGCAATCATACAATTTTATAAGCATTCCTTTTCCCAATGCTATGCCATAAAATTTTTATAGTATTCCGCAAACATAATCAAATAATAATATTACACACAATATCGTGAAATTCCTCAAACTTTTTGTAAATACTCCTCATAGAATTGTCTCAAATAACTTGAAAGACTTTAAAAACTTTTCCAACAGCAATATTTCTTTTACAAAAGCTCTCACTTGAGTAATACGAGATAAAAAATTCCTGCATATTAAATTACAAATTCCATTATGAACAGTGGTATCGCATCAAGTTGAAACTAAGATAAATTATGACAGTGATTCGCTATTTTATTCATTGTTTTAAAGTAGTAACAATAAAACGTTTAAAATACTTTTTATATATTATTCCTTTTCCTTCTTAGAATGTGCAAAAGGGCGGCAAGGATAAACGATGCTGCTGGGTGTGTGTGGCGTGTCCCAGTATAGACATCCTGTGGGAAGACCCCGACAAACCAGGGCAATCGTCCTGCAGGACCTGTCCCCCTGGGTCCGTCCCTGACAACGAAACCAAGACCCGTGAGTTTACATAACACATTTTCTTTTGATTTTTATTTATGTGAATACAAGATAAACTGAATGTTGTTCAAATACGAGAATAACAAGAGGAATAAAATCGTTTGAAATAAGAGCGAAGAATTTGTCTTAAATTTGTTTTATAATTAAATTTCTGCTCTGCTAACCTTGTACATTTATATGACGTTTAATTCTAAACTTTTAAACTCAATGGGGTCCTTCGCTATTGATCAAAAAATTATGAAACTTTATCTAAATTGAAGACTATCAACAGCTTTAAAAAGTCTTAATTGTTATATATGCAATATTTTTTTTAAAATTGTTGTGACGTTAGAGTAGTCTCAAATAGTAGTCACACAAATAGTATATTTTATTTTTTAGAAAATTATTTAAATGATTAAAAATTACATGAATACTATTTTTTACAAGAAGAAACATGAATAAACAGTAAGATTATTTCAGACAAATTTCTGTTTACCACTGATACATTTTGCTAACCTATGTTATTCAACATGTCTTTAATTTCGTTGTGTCCAACCTATCTACGTGGTTTCATTACCGCGCGAATTCTCAAACAAGTGTGATTTGTGTTATTTGGTTACAAATTCGAAACAAAACAAAAATCTTCCAATTAGGAGCAAACCATTTGACACTTCGACAATCTGACAGCTCAATAATAAGAGAAGTACAAAGAATTTAGAATAGAATAGTGAAAATGATGCCCAGAATTCCTAACTTTAAAACTCAAATATCTTAATAATTAATCATATTTTTTAAACTTCTATTATATCTAGTACGATGTTTTTGGAGTCTAATTATAATATAAATTACTTATTTGTCCTTTTGTGACTCTAGTGAAGGACCCCATTACGCATTACATATTAGTATATTACTGTAACCAAAATAGAAGCTTTTTAATTCGACAATCAGTTTTTATGTAAAATATATTTATAAGTTGAATTACAATTAAAAAATACCTAGAATTGCGAGTGATCTTATTCCGGTGCTATTTAAATTTTCTCTGTATTTTTATGTATTTAATACAGCATCGTTCTTGTGACTCCTCATGTGTTGAAGAGTTGACACAAGAGACTTTTATGAAAACACAGTGGGTTGAATTCAGCACTCTTCTCTAACTAGAGAAGCTGCACTAAAAATAACAAAATAAAGAAAATATGATACATAAGATAATAAGAAAAAATGCTAGACGTTTTTATAGTAACTGAGATGATCTTTAAGGAAAGGACGAGTGCTAAAAAGAAACATTCAATTTTACCAGGGTCGGATTTACGAGTTAATTTTTTTGTCTAAAAGTATGTGTTCATGTTTTAAAGTGAAATTCGTCAAACACTTTTTTTGATAATTTTTATCGTTTTTTTCGATTGTGTAACAATCTTAACCAATTTCACATTTTAGTAGAAATGGAAAGAAATCGTTCATAATTATAGTGCAAATGTAATATCTGGAACAATCGCAATAAATCTTTCATTAAAAGTTTTTGAACTAATTCCTTGAACATGTCAATTTTTATCTAAATTTAGACAGCTTAAAATATTTAAAACAAATTGCAGGTACTATACGTCAGTAGCAATGAAAAGAGTAGGCGGAAAATTAGGAATTATTATTATTAATTTCATTAAAATTGCGGTATCAAAATAAAGTAATCTGTATTAAATAAGATGTAGGGATATAGGCAGTATTGTGATATAAAATTTGGATCCATAATTTTTTGCCGGACACTTTTTATTTACAAAAAACTGATTTTACATGTTAACTGCCTATGCCAACATTTAACGTGGGACACACGGTATATTTAAATAAAGATGTACTAATATCAAGTTTAATTCATTCGGGTAAATAAAATGCAGTGAAACTATTTGTCCCAAATAATGTACATAGTTCTACAGAGAGAAATGGTTTGCAATATTTTGCAGAATGTTTGCCAGTGGCAATAGAATTCATGCAATGGCACGACACCGAAGCCATCGTCGCGATCGTCTTCTCGTGTTTGGGATTCCTGACCACAACATTCAGCGCCACGGTGTTCCTGCGCTACAACGACACGCCGGTCGTCAAATCCTCCACGCGCGAACTTTCCTACTTAATCCTAGCAGGTGAGTCCACAGTCCACGCACTTTACACACACTTAACCCCACTAATACTCCACCACTTTCGTGCTTTCCGCCATTATGTCACATTTGGCTTTTGTTCTTAGCCGGAAATCAATCGCCAGGAGATGTAGAACGAATTCACGGAATTGCAAAAAGTGTTTGATGAAAGTTTTTTCGATCGATTGTTTCTTGTTTGGGTGGAAGTTTCGATGGTACTTGAAATTATAAAAGGCACTTTTAAGTTTTGAGAATATCGACATTTGATACACTTCTCATGCTACGAGGAGATTCTTCAGAAAGTATTTATAATTTTGGTTACTTTAAATTATAAAAGGTAGTAAAGTTCAAGTACCAAAATAAAGATGATATATTTATTTAATTATGATGCATATAAAGCATGAAAGTTTTATAAAGTTTGGAAACTGTCTCTACCAAAACACAATAACATCCCAGAGGATACTAAACATATAACAAAAATGTGAATAAAACTTTTGAATGAGTATCTTATACATTGTTATTTTGAATTATAACGCTTCGTACATAATTTTAATTAATACTTCATAAAACAGTAAATACTGCAAAGAAAAATAAACACGAATTTGTAGTGTTAAATAATCTGATATGTACAATGGTTTCAAATAAAAATTGCAACCTATACTATTCTACTCTAACTCAATTATTTACTGAGGTTGTTAACAAAATCTAATCAGATCGAAACTCAAACATCCAAATTCTAAATATGAAATTTGAAAATGATGCTGTTATAGTATTTTAAGTTATTTTGGACGAAAAATCACAATTATACAAAATACATACACACAGACGTCATCGTGGAAATAATGAAATCATATTCTACGAACCCCGAAACGTGCCCATCCGTTGAATACTCACTATCGGGTGTAGAATTGAAATGTAGCGTATAGGGCAGACCTACGATTGCTTTCATTCAAACACTTATTGCCATTTGCAACCAACACTTAAGAATTTTAAACCACACTAAAAAATTTTAAATCGTCAAACCGCGCTCATTTTTACCCGTTACGCCAAATGATCTTTAAAGATGTATAGTTTTAAAAATACTCAGTTAAAAACTGAACTCAATTGAAAATAGGCATTAGTGACCCACGAGCTAGTACTAACAAAATTTGACCCACGTCTCAAAAAAGTTCACCAGCCCTGGTATAAGGGTTTCAATGCTATTTTTTTATACTGTATCTTTTTACCGAATATACATAATACAAAACAAATAGTAAAAGTACAAATTATTTATAATATTTCTATAAATAATAATGTAAAACTCGACTAATAGTTAGTAGTATCCAGAATTCATTTCAATATCAAAACGAAAAGATTTTATTTTGAAATCTGATATATTTTGATATTTAACACCACAGGTCTCCAGGCAAATGTATTTATGAATTTTGTTAGATATTTATTAAAATTTATGTTATCAGTTTCAGACGAAAATATTTAATTTTTGTAAATAATTGAACAGCGTTTGCAAGCCAGCGTTCGAAAAATTGTAATAAATCAAAGTACTTTTATTCGATATTGTTAAATTATAAAGAATCTTTCAAATTGTAAGAGTGCCTTCTCTGAAGCGTTAAAAAATCTCCTGCACTTATTCAAAATCTGGAATATAATCCTGTCAGAAACACACGTCCAACTTTATCTCTTAAAATGTATTAGATCTCATATAATTTTATAAATTTAAATTCCGCAGGGATGTCCATATCACACGCCGCCTCCTTCCCGATTTTGGCGAAGCCTTCGTACGAGTCCTGCGCAATGAGTCGTCTACTTCCGGGCATAAGTTTTGCGATGATATACGCGTCGTTGTTCACGAAAACTAACAGAATTGCAAGAATCCTTGCGGGTTCTAAGAAGAGGTTCCCCACCAGAAAACCTCTCTTCATGTCTGCAATGGCTCAGGTAAGAGTCTTTGTGTAATTGTTTTTGTGACATCGCAAAATGAGAATTCATTTTGGTTATAAATGAGGTTAGGAAATTAGTTTTATGACAACGACAAGATTACACGGAAATCTTCAACAAAATTTTCACAAGAGAGAGGAGATCTTATATATGTAGGTGAATTAGACAAAAAAGGTGTATATTATTCTTATAGTAATAACTTTGTTTATTGTTATGTTTTCTTAGTTATTTTACGTGCAAAAACTTCATGTTCTACACCAAGACTTATTTAAGTAATCTTGTGCCTCGACAATCCGAGTCCCTGAGACATATGGTATTGGCCTGTACATTTAGTGGCAAAATTATATTAAAGAAATTCCGGTTTATTTCAATCTTGGTTTAAATACATTATTATATAAGAAACAAAATGCATACATCTTAAAGTAAAATGTACAACTTTATCATTCAAATTGAACATAATAAAACTAATACAATACACATGTTTTGAAAATATAAATAGCTGAATAATAACAAAACAAGGCACTCCATTGATTATATACATATCAGGATCGTTTGATAAAGGCGACTTAGAAAAAGTGATAATGAAAAATGCGCGTAATAAAAATAGCGAACGACCTAAATGTCGAGAATCAAAGAGACATACGATAAAAAAGTGTGCTATACCATGAGTTTCATTTAAAATACAACATATGTTGTCAATGTTAAATGAACATTTCTTAAACTATAATCACAATCGTACTAAGTAACCATTCGATTTATTTTTTAATTAGTAAACAACACTAAATAATTATGACAAGTTCATTTAATATTGACATCCTATATGAAATTTCATGTGGAATAGTACGGTGATAAATAAACTGGCGTTGATAGCAATATATTGATAAAAGAAAATTAAATGTTGCTGCAAAAATAGGTCGTGTCCAAAAGTAATAAATATTAATTAAGAGCGTTTTTTCAATGATTTGAAAATTCCTTAAATTCACATACATAATAGTTAATTGAACTCATTCTATTTTTTTTTTTTTTTACGAAGATGGGAATCGAACTAACTGCTTTGGTTATGTCGTCTTGAGTGGATGAGTGTGAATTTTATGAGTAACACAAACCACTACACCACAGAGATCGGTTCATTTCTATGAATTTGTTATATAGGTAATTTTTATATTAAACATTTTATTTTAAATTCATTGATTGATAATTTCTTTATATTTTCTTATCAGTTTTCTAAGAGGACTGTACAACAAAGACAGCTGGCCCAATAACTGGTTGGCTCTCTCGGCTCGCATTTGCAACGTCAATTGGCATTCTCGTATTATTATATTTCAATGATCAAAGTTGGTATTTTTTTGTGTTGGGAGTAACTTGGTTTTATGTAAACGTATATCTGAAGTAGAATGTCAAATAAATCAATTTACTTCTGTGACATTTTGCAGTTTTTCGTTACAAAAATGAATATCTACAATATTTTTATTTAAAATACCTACAAAAAACATTTTTTCTCTATTAATTAAATTAAAATGTCAGTAGAGTTTGTACATAGTAACAAAAATGGGTAAATTTTTAGTTGCGAATAGAATACGTACTATGAACTTCTATTGTTGTAATATGTAAAATTAGTTTTTATCGTGCGCTTTTTTTATTCCCGCCTATTAGAGTGTGCACTATATTTTTATCATACTTTTTAAAAGTCTCCTTTATCATTTACTGCATTACAAAAACAAATACCAATTGTTTTTTTGTCATCTTTAATATTCGTAAATTTATTTCTGGAATATAATTGTAATTTTAGCTTAATAATCAAATCAACAGATAATAGTTGAAGATTTAACCACAAAAGTCAATTTCATGTAGTACCTGTAAGTCTCTTGCAATTTTGCGGTTTCTTTACAAATTTCCATTCCGCGAAACAAGTAAAGATAATTAAAATTTGTAATGAAGTTCTCCTCTGCCGTAGGCAATTTCGTAGTCTATTGTTAATTATTGTTTTTGTGGTATAGAAAATAATGAATTGAGTCGAAAATACAAGTGTTGTCTGCTGCAAAATGAAATACGGGCAACAAAATGGTAGCAATAACTCAGGTAGAATTTTAATCGTACTATCTCGTTCAATAAATACCAACCAGGATAAACCCACCTATACAATACACTCCTTAATTCGCTTACAATTCGCGATGCACGTTAGTCCACATTTTGGTTGAATTGAAATTCGTTCATACATAAAATTCTGCACTTAAACCAATGCAGCCATTCATCAGCTACAGCAGCTGTGTATTTGTGTATTTTGCTGTGTTTACAGTGTTATTTTAATTTGTGGAATTGGTAAGCCTGCGTTTATGCTCGCGTCTGTTCACGCGTACTTTTCATCGGATTAGAACTGAAGAATAAACGCAAAGAACGGTTGACATTATATGACTGAAGCACGTTTTCATCAAAGGAAATAAATTCAAGCGGATTTAAGCCACGTTGGCTGCTTCTGAATCCCTGATGTGTACTTATTTTTACTGGAGTTCTTTAATCTTGTATGTTCACTGATTCTTGATAGTTATTAAAAGAATATCGCATAATTTTATTGATTTAAAAAATTCTGTATGATTGATAGTTCCAAATTGACGTTCTAATTTACTTCAGTTAATTCGTCGACCTCTAAAAAAACGTCAGTGTCAATTAATTTTTTTAAGGGTAAAGAGCACGAAGAGTACAAATTACAAAAACCAAATATTGACCGTTTTTCCTAAACATTGTCTGCCTGGACCTTTCTGGATAAAAATTAGTCAATACTTAATTGAAACAATAAAAAATGTATGTCTATTTCGTCCTGCACCATTTAGAAACATTTTTACTTTATTATATGTCGTGTTGGTGTTATATTTAAGGTCTTAGAGTGGACATAAAATATCAAAAATTACTTTTAGGCGATCGTCGATTGTTTTTATAACATACTCGAGGAAAAAACGCAGTACTTGAAAATGCACAAAAAATGGATAATTGTTTTTAGTTGAAATTGGATGATTCTTTGAGTTTTAGAAACTTTGAAATGTTCTCTTCAATGTGATGTTTCTCAATATGATATCAAATCCATTACACCTCTCCCACCCCCATATAAAAAAATGTTCCTGATGTCAAAAAATGTGCAAATTTGACAGCTCGTACGCAGTGCCAAAAAAATCGTAGACTCTATTGGCAAACAGGGCAATAAAGTTCAAACATTTGCCTTTAAGTTTCTTAAGTTTCGAGTACCTACGTCAATTTGGCGCAGAGTGAGAAAAGAAGCGCTTTTCTCTCTAGTATGAAAAATAACTATTACATGATTGTAAAATAAATTTGACGTACTTTTCAAATTTGAAATTTCAAAGTTGATATTAAATATTAGTAAACCGAAAATGATAGGTATCATGAATACATTCGCTATCAATTAGCTTATATGTTGTAAATCATGTTATGCGAAATACATTGCTAAGATGATATAAATAAGTGAGATAATATGTTGGTTCCATTTTTTTCAATACGATTTTGTATTTCCTCTTGTACAGGTAGTAATAACATGCCTGCTAATTGGCGTCGAAATCGTAGTCGTAACCGGCATGCTGGTCTATGAGCGAGCCGACGCGACTATCGAGCACCCAACCCACGACCGGGCGGTGCTGGTATGCAACACCACTCCTCTGGGAGTCCTGGCACCTCTTGCCTTCGACTTCCTGCTGATCGTCCTGTGCACGGTGTACGCAGTGAAGACGAGGAACGTTCCTGAGAACTTCAACGAGGCCAAGTTCATCGGGTTCGCGATGTATACAACGTGTGTGATTTGGATTGCGTTCGTTCCTACCTATTTCGGCAGCGATCGAAAGGTAGGATTTGATTTTAAATTTTCATGGTTTTGGGATAAAATAACACTTATCTATTACACCAGTAATTCAAACTGACATTTCAAGAAACTAAACTACTTCGTACTTCTGTAATCATCAGTTTTGAATCGAAACATCGTTAAATTTAAAGATGCCCATGACGATCAAATTTATAATTTTGATTTGATCATATTCAACTGTAAATAGTGACTTTGAATGGCACCCTTAAATATGTTTAATTCATCAACATTACAGATGCAAAAGTGTTCAATTTGTCACTTAATAGGCCTTCAATTTAAACTTTGTCTATAGTGAAAAATAAACAGTGTCAAAGTAAAATATTTGCTGAGAAGATCCTGCGAAAGACACTCGTACATACATAACGTAACACTATATCCCACTCAGTGTGGTAGCACGAACCCAGAAACACAACTACCAACAATTAATCTTTCGCCTCATCCACATTCATAGTGCGATTTTTACATGCTCGTCCATTCCTCTCACTCGGAATCATTCGTTTACGCAACAAACCATGAATCATACTTAACCACTTATTCCTCAATCATTCACCCTCAATCACATCCGCATATATTAGTTTCATCAACCTTTTATTCGCTGAACTGACTAACCCCCACTTTCTTAGCAACATTCTTCTACATACACCAATGTATCCTGAACAAGATCACGTCTCATATATCCCAACATTTAGAACCATACATCAATGTAGGCACTAATAACAAACTATCAAAAACATTCAATCGAGCATCTCTAGATACATTCACATTTCGAGCAAATGTACCCAAAGCACGCAATACCTGCAGACATCCGCATTTCAATCTCCCGGTCAATAGGCATATCCCTCGAAAACATACTACCCATTACCCAAATATATAAATTCATTTACTTATTCCAATCTCTCATTACAATCAGTCACCAAATCATTCTTCCTCAAACACTTTAAATGTATCGACATTCTATAACAGATTTAAACTTCTACTTCATTTATGCTCACAATCATTTTTCTCAATTGCTCCTCGGTTTCACCCAACAAAACAACATCATCCGCATATCCTAACGCAGGCAATATAGGTCCACCAATACAGCATCCGTTCCATTCAATCCCTTTCGTAACAACACATCCATATACAAATTAAACAACCAGGGAAACATTCCACAATCCTGTTTCAAACCAATCACTCAATCTACCCATCAATTTTCACCGCAGCCTGCAAAATACATGTAACGTAAACGCTATGTGTTTAAATATTTTTATATATTTTTTTTCCTGCGGGAAAAAACTCTTGAAGCCTCTCCACGCAAAGAACGAACGATAAAACACGTTTCAGTATTTTTTTCCAACTGTTAAATTTATTTGTAAGTGATCGGTCTGGACAGATAAGTTAGTGAAAGAGATATGGATTCTCTTCGCACCTGAATTCTGCTCCACGATAAACAGTTTTACTCAACGCGAATCTGAAGTCTGTATGATGATGTATCAACACAACACCCACGCATGCTTTATTTAAATTTTTGTCATCAATTTTCGAGCTCACAACACGTAATTCAAACTTCTTTCAATCCTGAAATTGACTTTGTAAAGAAATTTTTAGCGACCTTTTGAGTGAATTTTATCGGGAAATTTATTGACTGCAGCAAACAATGGACAAGAGTTACTATAATAATTAAATACCCTAATAAATAAGTGTGGTTGCCACTGAAATATTAATACTGGAACGCGCACTAATAAGTTTTTTGAAAGCGAAAAATGAGCCTAAAACAGGTAGAAGTCGTGGGCTATCCTTCTTTGCCTAACACTTATTTTTAGAACGGTTGCTCTGCGTTTGTTGAACGGTTGGTAAGTACAAACATGTCGTACAGTCTTATCCGAAAGTGATAAATACTATTTTACACTATATTGTTAAATTATTTAAAAAGGGGCAACGGTCATGGCAGGGAACGTTGATGCCGGTTCACTCGATAACGCAAGTTAAGCAATACTGCCTGCGGTCAGTAGTTGGATGGGTGACTGCTTTGCGAAAACCCATACCAGCGAACATTGCATGCCGTTGTTACACCACCGAAAACGAGGAATCGGGGCGGAATAAAACCTTAGCAGTTGAATCCTCTTTACCCAATAAAAAAATCTGATGTGGCCAGCACATAACCTCCCGCCCAATACTACTCTTAAACGGTACAAAATAGTATTTAATAATACAGAAACATACCTTCTTATTTGTTTATTTTCTATTTATATTTGAGAATTTTAATTTTCTTTCGTATATTTATTTCATTTTTTGACAAATATTTCACTAAGAAAACAGCTTACAATCACAATGACATGTGTCACATTTCGTAAAAAATTGAAAATTTTCCGTGGTGTACTAGGAATGCAAGATTTGTGAAATCTAATTTCTTTATATTTTATTATCTCTAAATCTAATGAAATTATTAATATTAGTGTAATCAAAACAAATGTAGAATTAAATATTCTTCAACTTTCAAAATAACATAAATTGTTGAAAAAGGAAATTTAACCGTGTTTTCCACGAAAAACTGTTAAGGGCTTCAAGTAAACTGCTACTTCCGGTCGACCAATTTTATCCAAAATCTAATCAGCTCTTCACTTAAATATAAGAAGCAATAATTCAAAAAATTGTATTTTTTGGTTTTATAGTATTTGAGTTATGCGAGACGAAAAAATTGCCACAGACTACACACACACACACACACACATACATACATACATACATACATACATACATACATACATACATACATACATACATACAGACATCATCGCGAAAATAGTAAAATCGTACTGTAGGGACCCTAAAACGTGCTTATTCATTGAAAACTCACTACCCAATTTTCTGACCAAAAACAATACCTCCCTTACCTAGAGGTAGGCGGGAGGTAAAAATATTTGAAAATTCCTTCAAATTCACATACATAATAGTAAATTAAACTTATATCTATTAATGGATTATTCAATTTTTGTATTAAACATTTTATTTCAAAATCATGAATGTTTCTTTATGTATTTTTTGCTAAACGGACTTTACGACAAAGATAGGTTGCCCACATATTGCTTATATCTTTTGGCTCACATATTCAATATCAGTGAGTGTTCCAGTCTTACTGTGTTTCAGTGGTGGTTGCAATGTAATTTTTGATTGCATTTTATTTATTAAAACCAACTTTAAAATTTGTAATGTTTGAACGCAACTGGCAATAAATAATAGATGTATTTGTTTTTAACGATAAAAATTAATATTTATCTAATTATTTTCGAAAGTACATTGCAAAATTATTTGCTAAATAACCTCGTTGTAATTGATATTTTAATTAATAGCCTAATTATTTTAATCAATGAACAACATGAATTACAATAAATAATAATTATGCCATTGTGTAAATAATATAGTATATGATACAATATGATATCAGTTTAGGAATAGAATCACAATTTATTTCGGTTCGTGGAATTTCAATGTTATCCGGAAATTTGAAACATTTTACATTTTCCTGTACATTGTAGTCGCGTTGTTGGTAAAATACTTGGAATGGTTATTTTTATTGGCTGATAAAATGGAAAAGAGTCATTTATAGGCTACGTTTAAACCAGGATTAATGCAAAATGCTTTTTCACCCAGCACGATACATCAATATACACTTTCCGTTTAGCGGTAATGAACAGAACTCTGTAATGTAGCTCTCTTCAAACATTTACCCTCCAATTATAAACTGCATATTCTGTCTTCTCCCATTATTTTAAATTCTATCCGCACGCTGAAAAGAAGTATATCACACACATTATTTACCCTACCTTTATTTGTTTGCTAAATGCAATTACAAATTTAAAGTAACAAAATTTAAAACATATGTGCATATTCATATTATAAAACTGTCATTTATTATACGAAAGAATAAAATGTTATACTATATCTGTGAATTGTAAATTATAATAGTAACATTAATTGATTTATAAAATATTGTTTTTAATTTAACATACAAGGAAAGATTTGATAAACAACAAACAACACAAATATAGAAAAAAAAGTATCAAATAAAAATTTAAATTAAAAATACATCAAAAATGGAATAGAAACATATTTCAAATAAGCGCTTTTCAAAATTAACATAATTTATTTCTTGTGCAATATTATATCAAACCATTCAACTTCAAAATTTTAATTCGATGTTAGCTAACTGGTCTAGCATTTGCGACGATTCTAGCGGACTTCCTGTTTCTGTTACTAGTGTTTTGATGCTTACACTTTAATTGAATGTTCACACTTAATAGACAGCACTGCGCGAAGAAGGGAAAGAACCAATACTATGGCAAAGAGATTTAGAAATTATAAAAAACTAATATAAACACCCAAGAAACTACATTTACAAATACACTACACAATCTCAAGTACACCTTATAAAAATCTCCTCTTCGCAGATAATAACGATGTGTATGTGCGTAACCCTCACCGCGATGGTAACATGGGCCTTCCTCTTCATCCCTAAACTCTACATCATCCTCTTGCACCCTGAGCGAAACAACCGCGCACTCTTCACCACCTCGAAGAGCATCCGGTGTCACATCGGGTCCCGCGTGGCATCCGCCGTATCCGACAAGAGTTCCAGCGTGCATCCGGCCGACTCCTGGAGGATGTCCTCTCAGACGGACCTCAGCCTCAGGAGTCGGCCTGAGAAGAGGTCGTTGAGCTGTCAGACAGGCTCGGAGTTGCTGCTGATTCTGCTACAAGCGCATGATGACAAGAAATGTAGAGAGAATTGTTGTCAGACGCCGGTGGATGATCGTAGGAGGTTGGTGGACGTAGGGATTTTACTTTGGTGAAGATGTTTTGAATGCGCGAACTGACTGACAGTACGACTAAACAGGGACAATGAATACTAACTGACTTTTTATACCGGTCATGATGTTCCAGTTGAAATCATACATTTGTTTAAAGAGCCATCGATATAGAATTATCAATATAAAAAAAATAAGGGAAATAAAGTTATATGACTCTATACCCGAAACTCTTTTGCAGTTTGTATTGAATAGTTATCCGCCGTGCATTTTTTTCTCAACTATCATCAAGGTATAGGATTTTCACTTGAAAGTCGAGAAATTGACATCACCATAAAAGTCTCAGTACCATAAAACTACAAAGGAACCTCTAAGTGCGGCTACCGAAATTCGATTGTCTAACGATCATAATACACTGAAATATTGTAAATACTGAAAGGCGCACTTGCAGGCTTCTATGTCTAACACTTCTCGAAAAAACATTTCACGAAAATTTCTCGAATATAAAATGTCGAAAATTACGATGAGGAATTGTACATTTACCGAAAATACAAAAGTCGAATATTGGAAATATTACAAATGTGGAATGTTACAAATCTCGAAAATACATTTGTCGAAGCGCCTGGATATTACCTCGAAAATACTTTTCTCGAATGTTTCAAATGTCGAATGTTACAAATCTCGAAAATATATTTGTCGAAAGCGAACCATTCCAAATGCGTAGTTCCATCTAGTGAGCAATGATTACAATATGACATATAGTGTTGATCGCTTTCGACAAATGTATTTTCGAGATTTGTAACATTCGACATTTGTATATTTGGAAAATGTATTTTCGAGGTTTGTAATATATAGGTAAGAGATTCGGCAAATGTATTTTCGTGAAATTTTTTTTCGAGAAGTGTATGTGTTCTGTTTGGAAGAGCGTTTGTTTTGTAAAAACTTATATTTCAGTGTCATTATAATAGTTAATATTCTTAGAGCTGAATTCAAAGCAAATAGTCTTGTTTTCATATATAATTCGGAAAATAGAAACTACAGATATACTTATTAAAACAGAATTTTTAACAATTTGACTCTTTTTTCGAAGGTATTATGAAAAGAAAAATGTATAATTTATTCACTGAAAATAAATCATCAACTACGAATTGCATAAAAGCAGATTGAATAGAAATTAATTGGGGTATGACAAGTCACTAAACTTTAAATAACAAAAATGAAATGAACGAAAAAGTATAATGGATGCACTTCATATTGCCCGATGGTCGTACGATTATTTAACAACAATAAGACAATTTCGTGAAGACAGTAAAACAATTTTATATTTTGACGAGACGTGGTTTATATCACGATATAGTTAAGAAGGGTTACGCCGACGATTCAGATAAATATCATTTGAAAACACTTATTTCTCGCGGCAAACAAATAATATTTTACGCTAGATACAAACAAGGTTTTATTGAAAAATCTCTATTACTTTCAATGAGAAACGGTGCTTCTGGCAGTTTGGATATAAATTTTGCATTGTTTGAAAATTGATTTAAAATTGTTGAATAATTTAACGTATTCATGTCGTTTAAATTTTTCTTCTAATTTTATATAGGTATTATATGTTTATCCTGATATCAATATAATAGTGTTTTACTTTTTGTTCTATGGAAAAATACTCATATATAAAATTTGTAAATTTAAATTTGTTTGAAGATATCTGGAGGTTCAAATTAACCCCGTTTGCCAGAAGGTATATATTATTTAGTCATAAAAATTACTTAAATACTGATATTTGATTTATTTTTCAACGAATGTGGCCGTATAACACTGTGAAAACAATGACCGTCTCTTATATTTTTATTTAATGCGAGTCATATTTTGCGTCCCATTTCAAGTGAAAATACTATATATTCAGAAGCTCATTTATAAGTGAGTAGTATGTTTGTAAACAGAATATTGGTCGTGGACTTGTCAGAAGTTCATTACATTCTTTTATAAGAGTTATTTATAACTGGTAATAAAATTCCAAGAAATTGATTGACGAATTGTTAGAAACGAATTATCGTAAAATAATTGAGTTATGATGTTGACTCCAACAAGATTTCATCTGGAACACTCACACACAAAAATAGAAGTACACAGTAAAAAATTTGTAGTTAAAATTAACAAAATTTTAACAATATATTTAGTCCCAGACAAATCACTGTTAATTTTTGTTAATTTAACAAGTTTCAAATTTGTTAGCAAGTAACAAATTATTTTTGTGTATTTTGTAACTAAATATATCTGTAAATATAGTAATTGTTAACAATTATTTTTCTGTGTTTTTGACTAAATATTTTAATAATTATATTGAAGCAGAACTATAAATCATAGTTATAACAAATTAAGTTTTTACAAATGATACAAACTTGACGAGTCTATTTGTTAAATTTTATAAATTCAGCAAATAAATAAAAACAACAACTTTTCTTGTTAAAAATTCAAAATTAATAAAATTTTACTTTAACGAATTGCCATATTTAATATATTTGTCAATATTAACTAAAAATACAACAACAACCGCAAAATTAACAAATCGCAAATCAAATTTACTGTGTACTAGGTTTTGAAAAACATTGAACGTTTTGTTAAAAATAAATATGTTATTTTGTTCAAAACATCTTCACCCAGGTAAGAGTCCAAACAGTCGCATCATAATGCATCAATGATATTGTTGTGCTTATTTTTATTTGTCGCTTTTGTTTCGTTTTCGCATCATTTATTGGTCGTTTTGCTTTTCACTTTTCTGTTTTTTGCGCTACTGTATAACTACCCCGTATCCAGCCTTGATGTCTTTATGGTGGAAAAATCGATCAGCTCTTGTGAAAAGCTTTATAGTTTGATATCAGTGCGCTTTTTACATACAGCCACAATGCTTGTGTTTGTTATCACCGGCTTTTTTATTATCGGATAACTCGAAATTATTTTTAAATTGTTTTCATAGACCGCTTTATCAGTCGATACCATTGTATGCTGTTTTCGCTTTTTCATTTTGTGTATTTACCTAGATATTTATTTACAACATCCTGCTTGTGAATTTTATTTTATTGTATGGCAGGGACACACTGGCCCAAGGAAAATTTCGGAAACTTTGAAAATTAAACCGAAATTTATTGTAGGTGCAAGTAATTCAACAGGGTCTTCAAATTTTATTGATATGCCCTTATATGCTGTAAGATGTATAAGGGATGGACTGACATAATTGTCTGAGGGGTTGACATAAATTGTTTTAAGGAATTATTTACTTTCACACAATTTCGCCATTTCCTTCAATCACTGTTATTATAACACTGAATTTTGTTATTTTTATATGTTGGGGCTTTTCGTATTCCCATAGCCGATAAAGTCTTATCCCTGTAATTCCTCCTTAACTTACATTTTCAAGGGGTTTTATTGTAAATCATATAACTTTATTATATGGGAGGTGTGGCTATAAAATGACCGAATTAGTACTGTATAATCTTTTATGTTCGGCTGTACTATAATCACTATGATATTGTTTAGCGCCTATAAAGTATTTCTTTACCGACTAGTACTATAAAATAAAAACAATAATCAACTTGGTAATCAAACAACAAAAAAAGCACATTTCGAAATTATCACTTTTTTCATTTCATGTATCAATTGTCATTCTAAGAAAAATAACCTGCAAAACAGTTGAAGGTAAAATATTGTTTGTAACATATACATAATAGGTTTTTTGACTCACCCTTTTATGTACTTCGTTTATAATGGTTTTATTTCACAATTATAACATTATCCACTTCACTGTACCTTTTCCATTACGGAAAGCAGTACTGTAATATTAATTAATGTATCAAGGGTTGTTATAAGGACAATAATACCTGAGGTCAATCGTGTGCTTCACAGAACCTCTGGTCCGTGGTGTGTACGTTTAACACCCGTGGTGCGTTCAACGTTTATTAGTGTCCGACCAATATATAATTTTATTAAAGATTTTTATCGATATTTGTCCTCTCATTATGATTTTTGCTCGAGAGATTAATCTAATTGCTTGGAAACGCTGTAACTAGATAACGCGATATTTTACAAAACCGATTTGTTGCTTTTTCTTCTATTGTCTCATCATCAGATTCCTGAATAGGATAAATGTTCCAACACCGGTATCTCATAATTTGCCAAAAACCTCTTGATAGATATTGCACTATGAGTCAAAGTGTTGGCTTGATGAAGAAACCATGATTTGTTTTTTCGCAATTCAGGTCGATGTTTTCATATTCGTTCACGAAGCGTAGACATACTTTTTTTCTATTCCTCAAGTTCAAATAAGCACAAAAAGAACCAAATTTAAGACCATTGTTACTGTTCAAGAAAAAGCTGCCTACAAAAAAAATTGTGCTGTACTGTTTTGACCAAAGGGAAATTCACATGATGCGGTATAGGATTCGTAGAGGGGTGTATATTGAAGGAGATAATACTAGATTTTATACTAACTAATCTGATTTTTTATAGCCACACCTCGTATTTATTTATTATTTTATTACATTTTCATTTTAAAAGTACCAATAAGTTGAGTACAGTGGGTGAATCTCAAATTGACTTGGCAAGAGAAACGGACCTTGCCTGGAAACATTCTACTTTTGCAGCATTAGTACCTTCTAATATAATTGCTAACTAATTTCTAACTCTGCTTGAAAAATTATCCAATAGAATAAGTAACCATATTTCTTCCTAATGTTTATCATTTTTAAATTTTCCATTCTTCGCTTCAGCTTCTCGCTTTATTCTAATCTTGCATTAAACCCTGTAATCTTCCGCTGCACAGCTTTGGCAACTATCTTGCATGCTACAAGTTCCAAAAATTGATCTTCATGTTCTTCTCAGAGCAATGTCCATCCCAAACGGGATCCGAATCACAGAAGAATGCCTCTCCGACGGATCGCTCAGCGAATCAGGCAGCTGTCAACTCCGCAACATCACCATCAGCTTGGGGTCGTCCACGATGCTCAACTGTCACGACTACCCACCAATGAACCTGCAGTATATTTAACTTAGTATAGTGCGGACATCTCGAATAGCAATATCTCAATATCACTTGATCAATGATCATTCGATCGTCGGTAGTAGAATCGTATAGAGTTCAAATTTGAACTGGGACCAAGTTTTTGGTAACAAATTCTTCCGAATTTCAACTGTACTGTTCTAGTCGTAACAAGGACTATTTTTTCACTAAATCTTTTATAGTGTGTGCTGGTGATTGATGTAGTGCGTAAAGGTTAGTCTATTAAGACTGAATTTTCTAGTCACCACTTTTTGACAATTATTGTTGAGCTAATATTACTTGGCCAGAATTTAATGTAGAACATTAGACTATTATTAGTTTTCTACGAAGAAATCGATGACAATTACCAGTAATTATATGATTACTAGCAGACCCGTAGGCAGACGTCCTGCCACAGACCTAGCTAGCAAAATATATTTCTTTATATTTATATAGTTCTTCTCCTCCTAAATGGCTTGACCGATTTTGATAAAAAAAAATTATGCTGAATAATCAAATGCATAAGTCATGAATATGTCAGGAAAATTTAAAAAAAATCTGGATCTCAACAACAACATCACCTACTGTAACTAAGAATCATCCAGGTGACCTCATAAATACAAAAAAAAAATTCATCAAAATAGGTCAAGCCGTTTAGGAGGAGAATAATTATGAACACACACACAAACCAAAAGCAAATCATGTAGTATTAAGTGTGTGTATATATATGGAAAAATAAGTACCATAGAATTTATTAAATTATTCGATAAGCTAAAGATATAATATATTTACTAAGCAATTAGAAGTTTTTACAAAAAAAGTTAGGTAAATTTTCAAAAAATGCATCTTATATCCTTAGTTTACCGAGTAGTAAAATTCTATTGTCTCTTTTTTTGTTTGCATTTGATTGATATACCTACACTAAATTTTTGAAATGCGTTATCATTTCATAAATCACGAATTTAGATATGTTTTCATTCATTAATCATAATTACAATTTTAATTAAATTGACTGCAATATGTTAATGAAAACATAAATAAGCGTGCCATATCCGTGTGCCAAATAAATCTTTATAAATTTTTTATCTGTTTTCGATCTTACATTCTTATATTTACAAATCTTAAAAATTTTAACTCCGTATATTAAATTTAAATGTTCATCCTGAAACATGTTTACAAGTCCCTAAATGTATTTTGGAGCTTCGGTCCTTCCGGACATCTATCCAGATATATTGTTATCTTCCGTGAATTTATGGAACACAAAGGATCATAATTCTATTTTAACGTAAAACGGCAACCCTTTAATATTGTACCCCTGAGAAATTGAATTATCTACCAAGTTTACAAATTATTCATATATCGATTTCTTCTTTGAACTGAAACTAAAATTAGCTCTGTGCCAAACATAGTGATTTTTCTTACGCACTACAAGATTTGATATTTAACTGTTTATAGATATATCATTAATATAAGGTTCTGTTATATCGTAAAATATTTATTATAGAGTTACGAAAATTATTTATTAAAGTTTAGCATGAGAGTGATTAGGACATAGTTGTTTGAATGCCAAATTTCTTAATTTTTGTACCAAAGATGACTAGTCAATATGCTATATCGAAATACCTGTTAGATATGATAAAAATATACTTATAAATATTAAGATTTAAAGCCAAATTAAAATCAACATACTTTATTGTTATCTATTTTATGCTCAAACATAGACTGCTTTTATGAATACCGTCTATGTGTTGATTAACTTTATTTTTAGTAATCAGTGTTCATATTTGCAGTCACAATTTTATTTATTGTTTTGAGAAAATAGAATATAATTTTTACAGAGAATTTCAAATTTATGTATCTCTGTTACAAAATGTTTGTTATTTTATATTGTTTGGAATATATTTTGGATACCTGATTGGAAGAATTAAAAAGTGAAATAACATGTCAGGTGCAGCTTGTATTGTTTAACAAATATACAGAATATAAATACATGGTGCCAACATCACAAGAATATATGAATTATTTAACAATAAATAATGTCCCTACTTAAAGATATTGGATCGCTCAGCAACCCAACGATATGTACCAAAACAGCTTGTGATCACTTTGTTCATTTTTTACATTATAAATAAACTCTGCTAAATTACAGCTAATACTACAATAAATAAATTTATTACTTATGCAACGAATTAATACTAGATATTACTTTTTGTTACATATCTCCTAATATTAACAACCACGTGTCTCTGGTCAGTTTCGTGTCAGGTTTAGAATATTTTTAACAATTTGGACGCCAACAGAAAGTAAAAAGTCAAAACAGGAAAAGTGTGTATTTCTAAGCATTTAACATTCAATCGCACAGACATCACAAAATAATTTCTATGTAACAGTTAATACATGATAAATTCTCTATTCTAAAAATATCGTACAATATCTTTCTTCTGGTTATAATTTAAAGCAACATTTACATACATGAGATTTAAGTTTGTTGTTAAATGTCCCTGAAGGCAGCGATTTACGATATTTACAATAATTTTTGCGTGTAAAATAGGTTCTCTAAATTTTGTATTCGATGCTAGAGATTGATGTTTCGTAATGCTTCTGGCATGGCGACATGGCGAACTTTGGTTGTTGAGAATATTCGTCTTATATTATAAATATTTACATATCTGCATTATTCGCGACTTTTGCTAACATACAATATCAGTTATTTATTAAATATCTACTTAATAGTAATAGGTTTAATTTGTTTAGATATTTAAAACTTCAAAATGAAACAATAATGCCACATTGAGTCACAGGACATCTATATTTTAGATGAATTATTACTTAGTAATATTTATATCATGCTTCTGACGCATGATTATAATTAATCTAGAGCCCCTTCTTTCTTGACACTTATGTACATTAAATTCGAAATACCTTACAATCAACGCGATATGATCGATCACAAAAACTAACTAAACTAATAGTTACAGTAGTAAGAAAATCTACAAAAATGATTCCTTGTTTTCGACACTGAAAAATTAAATTATAAATTTTGACGTTATCTACACGGGAACTTTAAACCTTAACATTGATTTATGAGTTAGCATGATTGTAGATTAATTAAATATACATATTTATAATTATTACAGTATTTAAAATTCCCGCTTTCTCGACGTCAACACTCATAAATTTACACTGGAAGAATTGTAACTAAACTCGAGAACCTAAAAATTCAGTCACACCAGCACCAAGTTCAAATTTCCCGCGGTGAGTTGCAGCGATGCTCACCAGTCGTAGTAACCAGACGCAGCGCTGATTGGCTGTTGCGCGTGGAGACTCGTGAAGGTAGAGGGCGCTGCGCTGAGTCCACATTGGTCCGTCACCTGCAACAAGTCGCCGCCGGTTCACTGTTACAAGGGTAGTGAATATAGTAGCGAAATTCGCCGAAATTGGCTATTATCGATTCGTGCTACCGAACTGCCGATAAGATAGAGTGTGCGGAGAATTTTATCCCATTCAGCTACTCCTGATTCGTTTTTATTCTATTCAAGATAGTGTAAATCGTGGCAATGTGTGAAAGCTAAGATCAAAAGCGTGTTCTTTTTGAATGGTGCAATTTATTTGAAGTAGAGAAAAGAAATCTTGAGCGTTTGAGAAAATTTTTGTCAGGCAATATCTCCTCTGCTTTATATTCCAATTAAAAGTATCTGAACTGGAAAACGAACCTAAATTAATAAGTACTAGGTCTGTTGGGAAGTTACCAGACATTTTGAATTATGCACCAACGGAGATATTTAGTGAAATGCGGTTGGCAGTTATGCGTTGCGCATAACCACATGTTCTTGGATTGTTGATATCTCGATTAGTTTTCGTGATATTGTTAAGTGGAACGTGTTGAAGTGTTAGTGATTTTGAAATGTGCGATTTTCTGGAGCAATGATGCAACATAAAAATTTAGGGGTTACTTTCATAGAAACGCAAAAAGTGACTAGAGTTGTGCTGAGACAACTCATAGTTCTGAACTACGCGTCCAAAATTAAAATCAGTGCAGAAAGAACGCCATTTTTATACTATTGATGGTAGCAAATCAAATGCGTCACAGACCTTAAATACCATTTCAAATGAAGTTATCCAGGACTGCTTTGCGAAATGGAAACACCGTTGGCAAAAGTGTGTAAACTTTGAAGGAGACAAAGACCAAAAATCTATGAAATTAATAATAAAGTTTAAGAAAATGAGTTCGGTTATTTTCTGACTAGACCTCGTATAAAATAGATATAACCAAAACAACATTTCACACGAGAACTTGTAAAATTGTAGTTTTTTTCGGCAGAAATCATTATAATCCATCTGATTGATTAGATAATGTTCACTGATCAATCAATCTTCATCAATTTAAGCTTCGCCTTAAAACCCACTTCAGTGTGTTAAAAAGTGATGCTTTAATTTGGTAAAGATAGATTGTGGACAAAACATCTCCGCATGTTAATGTAGTGATACTCGCGCAGTTTGGCAACACGAACCGACTGGGATTACTAACCTGGAATCCGGATCTATATCCACCCTGAGAGCCATTTTGAAGGAACGGATTATTCGGAGTAGCTCCTGGAATATTAAGACTGCCATCGGCTCCAGTTTGATACGTGGCACCGTATCCAGAATCCTGCTGTGAAAGCTCATGCAACCTCGTGCTGGACAGAGCTCGAGGAATGGGGTTGCTAGGCACGCCGTGGGGAGCCAAGTGGGCTGTTTCCTCAGCCACCTGGGAACAATAAAGTCCCCTATCAGCTTTGTCTCTTTCGGGAATAGCTTGGTAAGAAACGAGAAGCCGGTAAGATGGCTGTCACTTGCTCATCTTACCTGTCGTGGGTCCTCGGTTTGAGGGATGTCCGACACGAAACCTTCTTCCTTCCGGTAGAAGTTGATGAAGATGAAGGCAGCTAGGACGAGCATGCAGAAGAAACCGTAACCGCGGAATGTGGCTGTGCTTCCAAACGAGTTGACGAAGAGTCCGCCGATCACTGCGCCGCAGCCACGGCCCAGCCCGTGATGGATACCCTAAGACATTTTTACTTTAGTTGCTTATATTCCGGAATTGCAACTGGTACGACCGGTTTTGTGGTTATTAGTTACATAAATCATGAAAAGTGCCAAAGAAACCATTTTTGAAACGCTGTTCTTAAAAATTATTTCTAACGGATCGAACCGCAGCAACCAGTAAAAATTGCTGGTTTACGCAGTTTAACGGGGCCTACGCAATTTATTTCCAGTAGGAGCGCTACTATCACATATAAAACTAACCTCAAATTACTCAATTACTCAAAAACTGATAAATAAGAAGTGATATAAATTTAAACAACCAAAGAAATAATCATAAAAGTAAGTACAGATAAAATAAAGTAGCAATAAGTATGAACTGAAATAAAATAATATGGTTTTATTTTAGAGTCGATATTTCCATTTACGAATACCGAATAACTTATTCACCGAATAAATGAAAAATGTCGCATCGAAATCATGCCTCAAATGATACTTATTGTTCTAGCTGTCATTTTTTTTATGCATATTTTTTATTTATTCGACAAATAATTTATTCGAAAGTTTATTCGTAGATGGAAATATCGGTCCTTAGTTTAATTAAATTATTCTTAAAGACTTAAGATCAAAATATGAATTGTTCCATCAAACGAAAATATTCGTTATCACTAGTGTCCTTATCGTTATTCCTTTTAATTTTCATTCTGAGTACCGAATTGTTTCAATCAAAAGCACACAAAAGTCAAGTATTATTTTAGGTTATATATCTTCTATAAACCTCAAAAAACTAAAATGGTTTTTACATATTATAATAAGAATTCATACAGGTACGACACTTTAAATATTTCATGATCCCAATATTTCAGTGGTGCGCTACCGAAAAGATGGCCGCTCTGTTTCTGCTGATAGGCTGATATCTTAGTAACCATACAAAAGAGAGTATAGTATGTCAGTGTCATATGTAGTTCATAAAATGAGTGCCAAACAGAGAATAATAGTTATTTACTTTACAAGTGGGCAAAGTAAGGAATTACCCACGAGAGAAATTTTAGCTCACGAAGCCGAAGGCTGAGTGTGATAATTTTATCGAGTGGGTAATTCCACTTTGCCCACGTGTGAAGTATAACGTTTTATCCAACACTTCTTAATAAATGAAAAATTTATTAAAGAAATTTTATTTGACAGTGACATATGCTTTAAATTTTTAAATTAAAATGTCAATCGAAGTAGTTACCAAGGTGTTGTGTGTTATTATTATTGTTATAAATAAAAAAAAACTCACTAGTGGCTTTTCTCAAAATTATACCCACTAGTGGATAATCTATTACTTTGCTTGTTTAAAATCGCCATAGTTATAGAGCATTTATTGAGAGGTGTTGGATAAAACTTATTTGTTCTATGAAAGATTATAAGAACTTTTATAATTTTCAACTGACAGCTATTCAAATTTACCACCTCATACAGCTACTGCCTGCATGGTCGCTCGGCTCAAGGTCATCGGTGTGGAAAGCGAGTGTCGTCACTGTATGCATTCTTATACTGTGGGCTTTAGTTCCATAAATAATTACAAAAATCAGCACCAACCGGTTGTGGTTCCATACATATTTAGTTACGGAATGTACCATAAATTGTCGTAAAGAATTACCTGGAGAACGCCTTGGGCGGATGACCTCAGCTGTTGAGGAGTGTTATGGGCGATATACGAACAACACGCAGCCCAAACAGCAGCGTGAGTAATTCCTTGCATGAACTCAAACGGAAGTACCCACCATGGATTGTGCAGCCATGAAATGTACAAGAATCTTAAAATATTTCCTACCAAACCTAAACACAAAACCTGTAAAGAACATTCACAATTAAACATTTGATTTCTATCAAAATGTATTTGATTATACCTTAACGTGGCCTATTTGCCTAATCAACCTAAAACTGAAGAAATAAGCAAAGATTTCTGAAATGTGATTTATGACAGACGCAACACCAAAAAGTGTAGGTGATCCACCATAATCCTGCAAATGCCAGAAGAGGAACGTAAAAATTAGACCAATACCGAAGCCCATGAACCATGCAACGAATAGAAACGATGCACACTTCAGGTTCTTGAACTGTTGCAACACGGTCATCCATTCTGGCATCTCCCGTGTTGTTTGTGCAAACATTTTTGTCTGAAATTATATTTCCTGTGATATTTAGTCGAAGGCTGATTGAATTTGTTTTACCTTTGGTTCTACGGGAGCAGGAGGTTTCATTCCAGGCGTGTCGGCTAAAGAAGGCAACTGTAATTGCTCGGCAAGTTGTGCTTGCAAAGTGTCTTCATAGCTCGGTGGTTCAGGTACTTTTTCTTGAGGTATATCATCGGGGAACTCCTCATATTTAAATGTAATTTGGGTGGCTGTAATAAGAGCAGCCCCCATAAGAACTGAAAAAGTCGCAAAGCATATCGTGTAGTTTTTTTCTTTTGTCGCTGGTCCACAAGGATGATCAGGGAATGCTGTAGAATGATCCAAAGCGATACCGACGAAGAACATAGCTAGACCCCAACCAAGAGACCCGAACATTCTCTGATGACCATATCTACATAAAAAATCACAAGAATATTTAGGAAATCTTCACTGAAAAATAAATTTACCTATCTGCATCCTCGCCTAAAAGAGTAATAACAGCAGAATCTGCTAAAGTAATAGCTGGGGCGCTGAAAAACTCTCCAATAATGACCAACAGTAAAAGTAAAAAGAAAGCTTTCTGAATATCCTGAGTACGATAAACTATTGACGAAATTATTGGCTTAACCCAACTTCCTTGCTCGTCAGGTTTGTAATTAGAGGCAAAATCCACACTAACTGGTGATTGTCCTGTACTCATCATGTTCTTCGGAGATCTAATCGAGCGATGGAGTCTGTCGGAAAACTACAAATGATTATCTGAAATAAAAACATTGTGGTGTTTCTTACACTGTATCCTGTGGATCGATTAAAAATAAATTGGACGTCTCAACAGATCGCTTCATAATTCTAGATGAATATTCGGGAGTTCTCAAATACGGCGTATTGTTTTTCAGCTCCATGCAAGATGTGGCAGGAGGTTGAATAAATCCTAAAGGTAAGGTAAAAATTATCCAAGCGGATAAAGATGCTAAAAGAAGCATCTTTCCTTTCTGCCATCTACAATTGAAAATTAATTTAATTTTGAACGAACATAAACGTTTGTCCTTTTACCTATCAGCAAGACTTCCCCAAAAAGGCGCTGACAGAAATTCAACAAACGGTCTTGTTCCGATCAAAAGACCGCATTGTCCGGCGTTCATTCCCATTTGTTTGAAATACACACCCATCAAAGGGAACAAAGAACCAAAAGCAGAATAAAAGAAGAAGTAAAATGTTTTTACAATCAGCAGTTCTTGATCAACGGCCCCGAAAAGCATTTCGAGCACATCGGAGCGCCCTCGAATCTTGTGAGTTGCATCTTTTGCTGGCCCGTATCTAAAATCATATAAACTTGAACTCACAAGAGAGATAAATTGTTTTTGCGCTACACAAATAAAAATGATATCGACTAAAGTTAAATGAACCCAAAAACATTTTTATTATTACAATCAGACAGTTAATCAATTAGGAAAAATAAACATATGGACAAACTCTTGACTCAGTATTATCAACGGAAAATTGATTTTCTATCTCATTAATATTAATTTACTGAAGTACTTCATACCAAAAACTTCACATTATTTACCATATTGTAGTAATTATATTTAGATTATAGCATAATATTGGAAAAATATTAAAATATGTTAGAAAGAGAGGAAAACATACTTAAAGGTCAAGACAATAAAATAAAAATTCCTTCTAAATTGTTTTTCCACGATCTTTAATGATTTCGTGACCGAAATAACATAAGATTGCTTGGAATAAGTCGGTTATATGAAATAAAAAACAAGATATTGGAAATAATAAAGTATTAACTATAAATAAACCACATAATGTTAATGAGTGCTCATTACAAACCTCGAAGGATCGACTTCGCCAAGGGCCTCGGGATCGACCATAGGCCTGATGCCAGGTTGAACAGGAGGCTGCTGCTGAGCCATGTACATGTGGTCTCCATTCTCCAGGCCATCCATGTCTCGGCAGCTGGCACTGCAGGCACCAGGAATCAGCGACACGGACACGAGCACTACTCCGACACCGTCAGCAGGACCGTCTGTTCAGCGACGCAGGATCGATGCTCAAACGAAGGTTGCCGTTGGTCGGTGAATCAATAGACGCGTGGGGAACGCGCCTGCGAGGAAAACGGCCACAATGCGCGAGAGATTGTCCCACGGAGATCAATTCCCAGTAGAAGGAAATGATGTAAATTCCAATTAATCATATGAGTAAACATCATCTCAATTTTGTCCGCTCTACTAAAATGACCTAGAGTTACTGTCTAATAATAGTCACAATTTAATGTTTATTGTGTATGACTCGCTCTGTGTACTGACAATTGTATGGGCGAAAAAAAATTTGAAACGTTTAACCTTGCGATGTGCTACTTCACCTCCGATTTGGGTAAAACTTCGTGAATTTATCACATTTTGCGTAAAACAAATACTAACAATTGGCGTTCAGATTCGGATGACCTTATAAACACAGATTAATGGACCACTTAATTTGTTCAACGTGGAACGTGGAAGTGAGTTTATCTTAAGATAGATTCCATTAAAAAGAAAAAAAATCATGTAAAAAACAGGGTCATGTCATATGTCAGACGTTGTCCTGCCATAGACCTGGCTAGCAAAAAATATTTCTTTATATATAAAATTCCGGTGTTCGTAATTCTTCTCCACCTAAACGATTTTAACTGAAGATTTAAAAAAATGAGAATTTACCGAACAATAATATTAATAATATTCAACTCCAGATTTGTCTTAGCGAAAATCTGTTTGCCTATATGCATTATTTTTATTTTTATGACTTATAATTGTGCATAATTTTAACATTTTGACTCTATTATTCTACGTGTTTTTTTATTTGTATATGTTGAAATGTAGGCATAGTTTTTAATTAAATAATTCACTGCAAGTTCGTTATTTATTCTTCCCTTATTTGCTCATCAGTCGATCGTCGCATCTTTTTCATCAAATAATAATAAAACCAATAGCAATGTCCGCTGCTATAGCTATGACAAAGATAAAAACAATCAAATAGATATAAGAATAATGGAACGGAAAATAATAAGAACAATGTTAGGGCCAATAAAGATATCAGAAAACAAATACAGAATATAAGAATGAACTATGATATAGAACAAGAGTTGGAAGGAGAAAACATAGTGAGTTGATCAAGCAATAAAGAGTCAGATAGCTTGAACATATATGGAGAGCAGAATAAAAAAATCTGATGTGGCCAGCACATAACCTCCCGCCCAATACTACTCTTAAACGGTACAAACTAGTATTTGATGATACAGAAACATACCTTCTTATTTGTTTATTTTCTATTTATATTTGTGAATTTTAATTTTCTTTCGTATATTTATTTAATTTTTTGACATATATTTCCCTAAGAAAACAGCTTCACAATCACAATGACATGTGTCACATTTCGTAAAAAATTGTAAATTTTTAAATGTTTCCATGGTGTACTAGGAATGCAAGATTTGTGAAATCAAATTTCTTTATATTTTATTATCTCTAAACCTAATGAAAATTAATAGAATTAGTGTAAGAAAAAAACATGTAAAATTAAATATTCTTCAACTTTCAAAATAACATAAATTGTTGAAAAAGGAAATTTAACCGTGTTTTTCACGAAAAACTGTTAAGGGCTTCAAGTAAACTGCCACTTCCGGTTGACCAATTTGATCCAAAATCTAATCAGCTCTTCATTTAAATATAAGAAGCAATAATTCACAAAATTGTATTTTTTGGTATTATAGTATTTGAGTTATGCGAGACGAAAAAATTGCCACAGACTACACACACACACACATACATACATACAGACATCATCGCGAAAATAGTAAAATCGTATTGTAGGGACCCTAAAACGTGCTTATTCATTGAAAACTCACTACCCAATTTTTTGACCAAAAACAATACCGACCTTACCTAGCGGTAGGCGGGAGGTAAAAAAACAATTAAATCGGCAGAAGTTAGCAACTGTCAAAGTAAAACAAAAGATAGGGAGGTGAGAAGAAACCTAACTATAAGGACTTAAAGGATCTAGAGAGCTGCTCAGTAATAACTTTTGTAACAAAAATGAATCGTTTTGTACAGCTAATGAAAAATTCTAAATTAAACTTGAAATTTCGATGCAATTTTATCACTATTACCAAGTTGCTACCTTAATAATTTCGTTAGAAAATTGGTCCCATTAAATGTGTCAAGTGCAGTTAGTGTAACATTCTATAACATATTCATACGTATAAGAAAGTTGTGTGGTGGCCATACTAGATTATTAATAGGGTAGTAGATCAAAAACATTATATTTTTCTTTATTGATATAGTAAATAATTCAACAAATTGTACACAATTTGCATATGTACAAAACAATATGGTTGTATTAAATATGCAAGAATGGAAGTAATTCTTCCTGATGGGGTTGGGGCAGTAGGTCAAAATCTACCCCACATTTGCCGCAACTGTTCCAGGATAATTCACCCTATGTGACGTTTTCTGCGCGCGCACATTAACGAGAACGCTGGCTCGAATATCAAATGTAGACATTGCACTTTTCCCACTGATGAATTAAATTACAATGTGCTGTGATTGAATAAACTGTGCTTTTGATGGTATTTACGTTGATATGGACTGTACGCGTCTCACATAAATCACGCCCCGGGACGTGAATTTACGTACTAATGCGATCTTTTACTCTACTTCACTGAATTTTCTGTTCCCAGCGACTGGTTTCTTATGCAGACACTGTACTGAACATCATTGAAACTAGCAAGCATACATTATGAAACTGTACAAAACATTTTATTTTGCACGCATTTATTCACTCAAAGTGACATCTGTTACATTATTGTTGTGATTCCATTCATATTTACAATCTATCTGTACAAAGATATTCAGTAAATTTTAGTGATAGAAGATTAGAAGACATGGGAAAGTATCTACCCATTAGCCGTACTTTACTTACCTTTATTTAATTACTATAATTACAATTGACTAAAAAGAATCTGTTAGATAAATGAAAGTTTCGCATCAATTAATTCGCTTTAAATTTGATTTTTTTACCGACGAAAAAAAGAAGGAATTTCTCAACTCCACGCGTATATTTTTTTTTGTATGATCTCGCATAACTTTTTACAGAGTTGTCCGATTTTAATGATTTTTTTTTCATTGAATAGGGTATATCTCGAAGTTGGTTCCATTTAAATTTTTTTTTAAATCCACTTCTAAGGGTATGCAAATAGGCGTTGATTGTTCACTCACTGAATTTTATCCTGTTAACCGATTATACCATGTATATCTTTGTACTGGGTTATCCGATTTCGATAATTCTTTTTTTATTGAATAGGGTATACCTGGAAGTTAGTTCCATTTGATTTTGAAAAATAAAATCTACCCTTTACGGTAGCAAAATAGGTGTCCATAAAAAAATTAAAATAAAAACTTTTTTTCTTCAAACGTCATAAAAGTATGTTGTTATGTATTTGTATTCAACAAGCAGAAGTTCAATATTGTCGCCGCCGGCGTAAAAGTGTATCCTTGGCAACACATTTACGCCGGCGGCGGACAAAGTAAAATATTATGAAAAATAGTTAGGTTGTAATTCAATAATTTGACAGTTAAAAATGAAACAAATAAACAAAAACAACAAAACAGCATATTCTACGGCAACTTGAAATGCTAGATAAGACAGAATATTTTTTGAAGTTTTGAGCATTTTATAATATTTATAATTTTATTTTCTATGTTTGAAGAAAAAATAGCATGTGTTATTCGGAGTAAATGTGTCTTTGGGTGCTTCGCATGTAATTGTTCGACTCGCTTCGCTCGTCGTTCAAACTTACATGCTCAGCACCCAAAGTATCACATTTACTCCTAATGACACAATATACTATTAACAAGAAATTAAACCAACGAAAAAAAAAAAATAAAATATAGTCTTTATAACTCAGCTCTTAAACTAATGTAAGTAAATAATTTTGAGTCGGTACCAAACGACTGCCGATAACAAATTAGTTATATTAGTTTTTGAAGCTTAGTTATTAAGATTAAAAAAGTTTATTTATTTTTTGGTTTTGCAGTTTTTTCTTCGTCGGTTTAATTTTTTGTTAAAAAGTTTTTATCTTACAGGTAGCATTTTATCTAGAGACCAATAAATTTCTTTTCAGATAATTGTAACAAGTTTATCCTTCTTACTTTGAATAGCTATAACTTTTACAAAAATAAATTAAAATTTAAACTGTGAACAAGAAGCAAGCATTCAAAAGTGCTTAGCTAAATCTGTAACGAATAATGAACAAGACAATTTTTAACGCAACAGTTTTATTGGACGCCCCACAAAATACAATACAAATAATTTCAAATAGCACACCAATTCTTGGTCTTCTCATAGGTCCGTATTTTTTTAATAAACAATAGCAAAACCGCAGCAAACATCAAGCACCCTCCAGAAATATAAAATGGTGCATTAAAATCTTTGGTACTATCGTATACTATGCCCGCTACCATCGTTCCCAGAAATCCAGATATAGCCATAAACATTAGTTGCAGTCCAAAGGCGTTTGTCAAATGTTCCAGGCCGAATAATTCTACGACGATGATCGGTCGTAGAGTTGCAATGCAAGCTGAAAAAATATAAAGGAAATATCAGAATCATCGGCTGTAGTTTTACGATAATAAAAGGACATATATAAATTGGACGTTGCAAATAAACTCAGCTGTATCACATTTAGACTGTACGGAAAGCGATATGTTGTACGCTGGTAGTAAACTGGTTGCAGACATTATGGAGATGATTAGGTATTTTATTTATACTGAAATCATTTTGATGATAATCGTCAGGTATATAAAATCTGTCGTCATTTTTAAAATTGCCCCTGTGGTTCCCCCTCCATTAGCATCTTAGAAAAGCGTGATTTAAGGACTGGTAATTTTACTTTATGCGCAAAAATAAATCATTTAGTGAGATCTGCGAAAGCAGAGTGCCATATACAAGAATGGGTAAATGGTATAAAGATATACTTAAACAAAAAATTGTTTCATTCTGCAAGCATAACTTTTTTCTAAGTTAAAATTTGCAATTTAAAAATTCATTTATGAAACTCTACATGTGAATCATACAATATTATTTATGGTCCTGAAATTTTGATAAAACAATCGTTCAAGGACATACATAATGGCTGGTATCACAAGTTTGCTTTTGGGTATTCTAAGAGAAGTGTTTTAGCGATGCACATTGTTCTAAAATTATAAGCAATACTTCAAATAAAAGCGGCACATAATATATTGCTCTGTAATTTTTATTTGAAGTATTTCTTCATAAAAACATTTTAGTAACATTTATCTTATTATACCTACCCAAAACAAAACTCGTGGTACCAGCCATTATGTTTTGTAATCTTGGGAAAGTTCTAAAATAGTGCTATATTTTTTTGCCTCCATATTCATATAAGTACGTCTATTCGTCACATTCGGAATCATTTGTTCACGCAACAAACTATATATCATACCTAACCACTTATTGTTCGAACGCTCAAGCAAAACGTCCACTCTCAATCTCGCCCTCATATATTAGTTTAATCACCTTTCATTCAACATCCGCTCAAGATATCTAAACTACTTCAACTGTCTCACTCCCACTTTTTCAACAAAATTCTTCTCAATCTCACACTCACCGTACACCAACGTATTCCGGTCACGATCGCATCTCAAATACAATGAGAAATATATTAACAGATCGTATATTTCCTTACGAGAAAGATATTAAAACCAATAATTGAATTCATTCGCTTTTTGGATTATGAATAATAATAACAATCAACCTACCTCCCGCCATGCCGTAAATGCATGCATAGATAAACTGTATCTCAATACTCATCCACAGTCCTGAGAGTGCTGTGGTGATTCCAGCAAGTGTAATGCACACGTAACTGTATTGGATGACTTTAAGATTCGTCAGAGAAGGTAGCACGCCACTGATAATTCTCCCCACTGTGTTAGCGGCGCCGATGGCAGACAGCAACCAGAACGCCAAATTAGGAGAGATTCCTCCATCTACTGCGCGATCCTTGATGTACAAATACGGAATCAGGTATCCAAAAACGATGAACATTCCGCTCCAAGAAAACACCTGAAAATACAAACAAGCTATTTTAAGAATATAAACCAATATTTAAAAACTAGATAATAAGTATAACTATAATGAAATATCTTCGGGGCAACAAGAACTGTTACATAGGTACTTGTAATTTCTAAACAATTCTTCAAGAGATAGAAAACTGTAAGGTCTTAATTTACGTCTACATAACTCAGTATATGCTGGGAATGTTATTAGTTTAGAAGATTAAATAAAGAAATTAATATTTAGAAATTTAAAGATCAGGCATACTAGGGCGGATCTATAAGTTACAGGACTTTTTGAATTGCGCGCCAACGAAGCATCGGAGAGCTACACGGTTGGAAGCAGTACCTAATTGTTGTGACTCTTCCTGAACTCATCTGTTTTGGAGATTCTCTATAACCTTTCTTGTTGTGAAGCAACAGTCGTTTTAGTGAAACAAGTTTTCATGTTTGGTGTTTCTGTGATCTTTGGTTAATAGAATCAAAAAGAAGAGCAACAAGTTTGAGTCACGTTTTGTGTGAAATTAGGCAAAACTTTTCAGATGTTTTGAGTATTACTATTTGAGTTCCTCACGGTGTCTTGAGTGGTTCATGAAGTTCAAATATCGTCAGATGACAATCCTCGTTAAGAACGTCCATCAACTTCGACTGATGACAATTACATTTTCAGAATTCTTGTGCAATTAAATCATCGACTAACATATATAACGTTACGCTATATCCTACTTAGTGGGGTAGTACGAACCCAGAAACACAATCAATCTCCTCCAAACATTCCTATCCTGTTACACCACTTTAAATTCGTCCAAATTCATAATGCGATTCATATATGTTTGTCTATTCTTCACAGTCGGAATCATTCGTTTTCTCGAAAACCCATCAATTATACCTAACCACTTATTACACTAGTATTCCGGACACGATCACGTCTCGTATACCCCACATAGTCCTCTCAAATACCACAATTTTACGTCGTTCATGCTTCTTTATCCACACCTAACATTCAGAACCATACACCAGTAAAGACACTAAAACACCATTATAAAAACTCAATCGAGCATCTCTAGATACATTGACGTTTCATACAAATTTACCCAAATTACCCAATACCTTGGACCAACCTTTCAATCTCACGGTCAATTCGTCCATCCCTCGAAAATACACTACCCAAATATACAAGTTCATTCCCTTGTTCCAATCTCATACCATTCACTGAAACATTACAATCAGTCATCAAATCATTCTTCTTAAACACCAACACTATATTTACGACTAGCCTTGTGAGAAATTACTGGAAATATTGAAAAACCGCTGGAAGAGCTAAACTGAATTTCAGAAGAGTCAGAGTCTTTCTAGCAATGGAAACGACAGTGGGAAAAATGTATAACTTCCCAAGGGGAGGACTTTGAAGACGACAACGTCCAAAAACTTTAAAAATTAGTCCTTAAACGTTTTGATCAGCCCTCGTTGTCAGTTTTGGCACGCTTATTACAAATAAAATATAAATAAGTTTGAGTTAAAAACTAATTAAAATAAATGCTACCTGGAACGCTGGCGACTTCAACAGACGAAAGTCCAGCATAGTAGAAAGAGTCCTCAAAACAGCTATGGAACAATAACAACATGGTCTATCTGGTGGTCCGTATATCTCCCGATGAGTAGTAACTCTAGTAACTGACATATGGTACCCAGTACTTCGTGTTTTCGGAATTCCTCTAGAATTAGTTTGGGTCTGGCGCATCTTCTGTTTTCTAATTCTTCGATTTACTATAGATTCTTTATACTGCGGCAGCAACATCAAACTATGTCCGAAGAATATATCATCACGATACATTGGTCTTGAGACTGTTTCACAGCGGCCACAGCACGCTCCTCTGCAGTATCTTTTACAACAAACAGGAGGGCATTTTTTTGGAGGGATAACTCTCGACTCATTGTTCCATATTTGAGTGGTGTTTTGAGTTGTGGAAGCGTAGTTAGTTATCACTGTACCGGTGGTGTAAGTAGTATAGCTTAAAGAAGATCTGTCTTCGGATAATTCAGGGATTTCGAAGACAACTGTCTCAACTGGGACGATCTCAGCTGTTGTTGGATAATTGATATTGTGGTGTTTTCTTAAGCTGCACGAACAACATTTATTGGTGTAACTTTCAAAGTAGAAGCTTCCTATTGAGTCTGCTTGGTGGAAGATTTGGATTTCTTTCTCGTCTTGAACGGCTCTTATTGGCTGTAAAGGCTTGTATAATAGTGCCATAAAGCCAGTTAAGAGAACTATTCCTGGAAGTAAAATTGTTTTAATTTACAAGCACCGTTGAAAAATACCATTTAAAATTAAAATAAAATTGCTTAACAAATATCTGATCCGAAAATTTTAATTGTGTATGTGTAACTAGACAGATTAAAAGATAAAAGCAGATTAATAAAATTAATAAAAGTAGCATCCTTGTCAAAAATTTAGTTATTTATGGAAAATTAAATTGAATAAAACAAATTTTTGATAGATGTCAAAGTGACAAGAGTGACATTTAAAAAGAAAAAGGTCGTGTTTTCTTGTAGTAGGATGAACTTGGTTCATTTTATAATTTGTGAATCTAATTTTCGATATGTTAACCATAAAACTTAACCTTTATACTTTGGTTAACTAAAAAGAATAGATTAATTTTCTTACCAGCTAGTACGCGGTAGGTATTTCTCCATTCAAGATGTTCTAGCAAATACGTTACTAAAGGAGGAGTTAACAGAGTCCCAATACCAGAGCCGCATGTAGCTATTCCTGTAGCCAAAGCTCTCCATTTTTCAAAATAAAATCCGCAGATTATAACAGTTGGTATTGTAACCATTCCAAACCCAACGCCTAAAAATCATCAACCTTTAGGTATTTAAAGTCATTTTGGTGAATAATTTAACACACCTGTCAATACTCCAGCACTTAGCATAAAAAGAGTAAAATCATAGCAAAATGAACTTAAAACATAACCAGATGCAGCTATTATGCTTCCTAAAATTGCGACGAATCGAAAGCCATATCGATTTAGCAGTGCGCTTACAAATGGACCTAAACAATTTAACTTAATTTATTACAATTAAAAAATACTATTGTTTTATCTTACCAACTAAATAGTAGAAAAATGTTTGAAGAGAGCCAGTCATAGTAACTTTTCCAACGGACACACCAAATTCTTTCGATAATGCGATCAAAAAAATTCCAAAAGTGTACGTAATTCCATCGGTAATCAAATTACATCCAAACGCAGCGGCCACGACAACCCACCCCCAACCCCCATCTGGGGGAACCACGATGTAATTTTCTATTTCTTCATCTCTAAATGTGGATTTAATACTTCGTCTACTCGTTCGATCATCCATTCCCCCAGAATTTATACGTCTTCAAAAGATAATTTATCTCCAATATAAAGTAAGCCATAAAGAAAAAACAATTTTATCGTTTTGACAGCGGATAATTAGGAAGGTAACTTTTTGAAAGTAATTTACCTTTTTCCTAGCAACCAAATCAAAATACTAACTACATTAATGTCATTTGCATTGTATGTCAAAAATATGATATATAAATAATTGTATTTTCACCAATTGCACTTTTAAATAAACCTTTTTATAAATAATATCGTTAAATTATCTCGCCGAATTACGCTCGAGCATTTTATTTTCTTTGGATAAAATACAGTTTGACAACTTAACCTTGTCATCTGACAGCAAATTGACTCGAAAACTGTTTAAAAAAAAAATACACTCCACCTACAGTGTCGTAATTTTATTAAAACAGTTTTCTTGTCAAATTGCTAGATAACAAGGTTGATGATTTGACTTTAGTAGAACTGATCAAAAATGATAAAATATACTTTTCTGTGCGATAAATTTAAATGATATGATAGAGAACATAATCACTTGTATATGATCATGATCACTATTTAAAAAAAACTTCATGTGTACAAAACAAAAATCGCATAACTATTTGTGTAAATGTGACACATGACGTGCTTTCGTGCGTGCATGCATTTTCATTTAATTTAATATTGTAGTGTTCCATGAATTATACATTTAAAAAAGATAAATTAGAATTAAATTAAATGAAAATGAAAATGGTTGCATGAATTCGGCATATGGTAATTACAGTTAAAAAAATTCTAATTTAAATTCTTTATTTAAATTTCCATGGTTACAAAACTTAACAATTAAAAATTTACAAAGTTCGATCGAACCTCCCAGTTTCTAACAGGTTTAATAAACATCATCATAACGGCGCTGCCTGCTAAGCAAGCCCCCGATAAATAAAATGAATATGTATAAGTTTTAGTAAAATCCCGCAATAGTCCTGCTAGCGTGGGTCCTATCATGGCAGCTACTCCTGAAGATACTAACTGTAGTCCGAATATGTTTGTTAAATTATGCAAGCCGAAAAGTTCTACCACTATAATTGTTCGCAATGCATGAAATGGACCTGAAAAACACCCAATCATATATTACATTCATTAAATGATTCGTACATTATATGAGTAAAAGTTTGGCTTAAAAACCATTCATCCCAGAATTAATTTTGCATGGCATGTAAATAAATACAAATATACTCCCTGCTTAGGGCAATATTCGGTATGTTAAAGAGAAGTTGAATGATAAGAAAAAAATTTAACGGATTTAACGGAAATTTTTGAGTAAGTAAAAAATCAGATTACTCATACATTTTTTCCAATATTTTGCAACAATTTGATTGCAACATCAGGGAGAAAATAGTTTTAACTAAAAATTATTTTTAATAAATTGATAAAACGAATAAATGTAAATTATGCATTCCAGTAAAGTACAAAGTATAAAAGTTAAAATAAATAACAAAATAATATTGACAAAATTATTGCAAACAACCAACGATTGTTAATAAAGACGTATACAGTGTAGTTTAATTTCGAGGCTCACCATTTGAATATCGAGAACTACGAGTATAAGAGCTATACCTGCACTTAAATTAGGCAAAAGTTGCCAGGCTAGTAGGAAAATTTGAAAGTGATTTTGCTTTCTCGAAAAAACCTATTTTCGTTGATTTTTACCTCCCACCACATACCTGTAAGGAAGTATAAGAATTATACTAAAAATTCAGTAATGAGTTTTCAGCGAATTAAACCTAAAATACTATTTTAATAGTTTCGCGATGATATCTGTGTGTGTTTGCCTTTGTGTGGATTTCTGGAGTTAAGGTTTCTCAAAAATTACTAAATTGAAAATTTTGATATTTTGTGTATATCAATTGTATTCACTTGAGAAGAGCTGAATAGTTTTTGCTGATAATCCAATAACCGGAAGTGGTAGTTTACTTGAAGCCCTATCAAGTTATTTTGATATATCCCAGTAAATTATGGTTTAATGACAACTTTTCTTATTAGAATAAGGTTTCAAATATTATTATGCACAATTGTTGTTTGAAACATTATTCTCTTAGTGTCACCACTTGAGAATTATAATACTTTAAAGAAAAATTATATTTACATTTTCGATTAAATATTTTTGCTATTGGTTCCATTAAATAAATTATAAATTTGTGTCATATCTTGAATATGAGCCACAAAAAAGAAATATTTTGGTAGACCTCTGATTAGGCAGTAAAAATATGTACCGTTTTTATTTGAAATATTTTTCTCAATATGTGCTAATTAATAATTTAATTTAAAATGAAAAATTAACGAAAATTGTTTTTTTGTCCATAACAAGTGACCTACGCATGTTTTGGGAAAACAAAAACTAGTAAAAGTCATAACATAGCTCTTGTAGTTAGCGAGTTCCCAGCGGTGAGCCTCGAAAATGGAACACTCTATATTACCTGCTAAGAATCCATAACTACATACAAATAAAATTTGAAACCAAGATTTCATGTAAAATCCAGAGCATGCAGTGATAGCCCCTTGAAGGATACCGCAGAAAATAGTTAACCAAACACAGTTAATTTTCACCAAAATAGGAAGAATGCCGCTACATATTCTGCCCAGAGTATTTGCTCCTCCAATCATGGAAATATACGCAATGGCTTCTTTCTTCGATATGCCATGTTCTATGGCTCTTTCGTGAACAAACATAAATGGTATCATATACCCCAGAGTGAAGAGGAAACCATTAATGGATAGGATTAGAAATGCTAAGGACTTCATAATTCGTAAATCCAGCATAGTTGTTAAGGTTCTTATCCCAGCAATGTGACAAGAACAACACGGTTGATAAGTATCGTACAACTCACGCTCTGTTGTTACGTGTGTAACAGTCATGTGATAATGTGTTAAATCTGAAAAATCGTCACCATCCTCAACAACAACAGGAGCTTTTTCCTTCTCGACTGCTTTAGAAGTCGTTGGATGTTCATCTGGATGTCGCATATAATATCTCCTTCTTGCTTCTTCTCTCTTCTTTGCGGCTTCCTCTCTTTTCATCATCATTCTCATTTTCAATGCACGTTTACTTTTTCCGGCCAGTTGGACAGAATGTCCGAAGAAAATATCATCGCGATACATGGGTCTAACTGCTGTTTGACAGCATCCACAACACACACAACTTAGGCAGTTGTACCAACAGTAATTCATTCGCTCAAATACGAAAGACACTCTAGAAAAAATATTATATATTTAGATCGCAATTGCATAAAATTCTATATAAAAAGAAACGTTGGAAACTCAACTTTCCAATGTCTGTCAATAAATAATATACCGTGAGTTTCAACTAAGACGCAACATTTACTTTTCTGTTATTAATGAATGCCAGTTTTATATCATCATACTATTCCAGACAAAATACAACATAGAATGTCAATGTAAAATAAACATGTTATCATAAATTAAAGACGTTTACTAATGGTATAAGTATGGTTATAGTTTGAAAAATGATCATAATGTTTATAAATCAAAAAAATTTAACATTGACAATCTATGTTGCATTTTATCTGAAACAGTACGATAATGTTTATAGCTGGTATCCATAAACCAAAATAATACATTAATGATAGAAATAACTATTTGTACTCGTACATTTACGGCGCAAAGTTATATTTTGTCGCTCGAACACGAATATTACAATCGTGTGAGACTGACAATACTTTGCGCTTGTATTATGCACAATATTTTTCCAACTTACGATTATTAAAGAATAGTATATTATGATACAAGTGTATAAGTTTTTAAAGCACGTATGACGAGTTTAAGAGCACGACGCGAAGCGGAGTGCTTTTAACGTCGCTAGTGCTTTAAAAGCACCTATACACATGTGTCATACGCTATTTTTTATTATACCTGCATCATACTGTGGAAAAAACTGGAAAGCAACATTTTGATTTTGATTCATTTCATAATTTTGCGCGTATGACGTTTGACGTATATCGTTTACATGGAGACAGGTTAACATTTGTTGTTTACGTTTACAGTTTTGACAGATATTAATAGTAATTATTTGTGTTCTTGCTTAGCAACCTTTAAAGCACGGCGTGTTTTAATCTTGCGTTTATGAACGCTGTAGCGTGTTTTAAACACGGATTATGATGCAGGTATAATAAAAAAAACATTAAATTTCATTAAAATAACTGCGTCTCGATCCTTGTGGTCCACATACTAAATGTTAGGTTAGGTTTAATTTGGCAATGACAGATGAGTGGGTGAAAGTGGTGAACGAAAGACCTTTCGCCCACTCACCTGTCATTACCCATCCCGTTGCCTTAGGAATGAGTGGAGTGGACAAAACAGAAGGTTTCAAGCTCTGTAAGAGACAATAAGTTTCAATAGCAGGATTGAACAAATTATATTAATTCGATAGTTTATCTTCTGTAAAGAATTAATAAACTCTCCGTAATGTGGCTAGTTGGGCTATTTGTTATACATATTATACCGTATACCGTATTCTTATTCCTAACATAGAGCTCTTCAGAAGTACAGAACCGTGAAAGCGGATAATTTTACAATCATTTTCTGCGGATTCTGATTATATTTACTTTTTTAAATATTACTTCTATATTATCTATTAGTAAAACGTTTTGGCAATCGTTGTTATTTTCTGTCCTGAAGACCAGATGTTCTGTTCATTTACAATGTCCCTCCTTTCTTTGATATCTGACCGCTATAGCAAGTAGGTTTTGTAATAGAATATTTTTTTGAGTAAAGAAAGTAAAATTTACGGATGCAGGTAGAATATGATAGTTGTAGATATAATAGTTTCGAATTTACAATTTTGACAATTAAGGGGATGCGGAAAAAGAGTATCGATGTTATCCATAGTTATAAAAGTACTTACCTTGAAAGTAACCGTCCCCTATCTGGCGCCATACTATTGGCCCTTGAAATCCTGGAATACCTTGAATAAGTAGATGGCCTCTATAAAATAAATAAATAATTAAATAAATATTAAAGACATAAAAAGAGAATACCTACTCTATATCTCTCCTCGGCCTCTGCTATGTATGCATCCCCGCTTGGAACAACATCATTTGTAGTTGGAAAATAATTATTTCCCCAGTGACAGCAAGAACAACTATGTCTATTATCGTTTTGGAAATTCATCTTAGAGGATCCACCAGCGTACTGCACTGGTTTTCTACTTGCTACTTGCTTGGGCGTAAGAGGACGATAAGACAAGGATGCTAAGAAAGCAATAACTACAATACCTACAAGAGAAACTAAAATGATCACAAAGCAATGATTGGAGTCAGGTAGCTATTCATGCCAATCAAAAATAAATAGGTTTTTCTCCATCCGAACTGTTGGAGCGCAATTGTAACAACGTTAGGTATTACAAGGGTACCAACTCCTGTGCCACAAGTTGAAACTGCAACTGCAATTGTTCTCCATTTTGCGAAGTACAGGCTTGGTGTAACCAGAGTAGGAACATACAACATTCCATAACCTATACCTGTAGAGAATAACCATAAAATAAATTTAAATCTACTAGCTGCTTTAATCGTCAAGTTCGTGGAAATTATTTATAAGAATAAAAATAAAAACTTTTTAATAAAAAATTAAACCGATGAAAAAAAACTGAATAGAGAAAAACAAAATAAACCTTTTTACGGGTAGTCTTAATAACTAAGCTTCTAAACTAATGTAAGTAATTAATTTTGAGTCTGCGTTCGTTGATTGTTTGTTTGATTTATATTCATTTTATAATTTTTTGAGGCTACTTATTTTTCTACTCTTAAGGATGAAAGTTTTTTCAAATTCAAATTTAATAACTTCGAGATATACCCTATTTAATAAAAAGAAAATCATCGAAATCGGATAATCCAGTACAAAGTTATTCGTGGTATAATCGGTTAAAATGTAAAAATTCAGTGGGTGAACAATAAATCATCCCCTATTATCGTACCCTTAATTATGAATTTTTTTTTTTCAAATTTAAATGTGACCAACTTACTGGTATATCCTATCCAATAAAAAAAAGATTCATCAAAATTGGACCACCTGTAAAAATTTATGCGTGGTCATACATAAAATAAAATACGCGGCTACTTGAGAAACTTCTCCCTTTTTCCGTCGGTTAATACTCGTAAATATACAACATTGTGGACGAAATATCTAGTCTATTCCGATTTACCCTAAAACCCTTAGAGCCCCGAAACATATTTTTGATCTTTACTATCTCTTTCCAGTAACCTCTCTTTTAACAACCTGAGTTCATTCTGGACGCTTTATATCTTTAAATATACTGTGAAAATGTAAAATCGTATTATTTCTTACTCCTAATAGTTTAGTAATGACTTGCCATGTGCAACGTGTTAAAGTATTTTCTCAGATGCTACATAAAATTTGCAATAAGAGACAAGAGTTCTGAGTTGTGACTCATGGGTTCCCGCCCGCACATTCAATTTTGTCAATTCGTTAGTTTGGGTAAAAATCAGATGAGTGTTCTCCCTCAACCCCCGCTGAAAGGATGCCGTTTCCCAGACTAATGATGACATCAAAGCAAATGCGTCACAGATCTTAAAGGTTATTTCAAATGAAGTTATTAAGAACTGCTTCGCAAAATAGAAATACCGCTGGGAAAAGTGTGTGAATAGAGGAAGGTAGTACTTTGAAAGGGACAAGAATCAATAATCTGTAAAATTAATAATAATAAAGTTTTAAAAAATTAAATTCGGTCGTAAATTTCTCTATTTGTTATGGCAAACAATTCTGCTTCAATAAATAATTGCCTGTTAATATTAACACTTCCTAATTTGGCTTAAAAACTAAATTCACTTTGTTATTTTCAAATTGATCATACCAATATTTCAGGAATTATTTCCTTACAAAATAAATATCCACAAACTTGCTATATTTGTATTTTGAATTAATGGAAGTGAACGTTACCAATCAGCACTCCTTGTCCAACCAACAACATCGCGTAATTGAGACTGTAAGAACTAACTGCATATCCTCCTGCAGCAATCGCACACCCAAACATTGAAATCATTCGGGAATCATAACGATTCAAACATGCACTGACAAAAGGTCCTAAAATTAAATATATGGTTAACATAAAGCCTATTTTGTATAATTACTCATTCACTTACCTACCATATAACACACTCCATTCATGACAGCTCCAATAAGAGCTGTTTCTGCCATTTTGGTATTAAATTCAGTATTCAAAGGCTGAAGAAATACTCCGAAAGAATATATATTACCATCAATGACAAAATTGCAAATAAATGAACAAATTACAACCATAATTCCCCAACCGCCATCAGGTGGTAGTACTACTAAAGCGTGCACTTCTTCATCATTGAATATAGAGGACTCCATTTTAATTTTGAATGATATTAAATATGTTAGAATTTGAATTTATATCTTTTGACATTTGAAAAATAGACAATGAAAGTTGTCAAAATAAGCATTGTCTTGACAACTGAAAAATAATAGTTATTTACCCACGAGAGAAATTTTATCGAGTAGGTAATTCCACTTTGCCCACGTGTAAAGTATAATTTTTAATTCAAGATCTCAAATGCATAATTTATTAAAGAAATATTATTTGGCATAGTGACATATGCTTTGAATTTTCTAAATTAAAATGTCAATCGAAATACTTACCAAGGTGATGTGTCTTATTAAGTGGGTAATCTGTTACTTTCCTTGTTTAAAATCGCCATAGTTATGGAACATTTATTGAGAGGTGTTGGATAAATAAATTATCATCACATCTTTTACCCATTATAGGTGTAGTACTCTGCTTACGCAGATTTCTGTAAGTGATATATTCATGCATATAAAGTGCGGTTACCAGCCGTCAAGTCATAGCCTCGAAAGATGCAGATGGACGGGAAACCACAGGGGTAAATTAAAAATGGCAATTGTCGGGATTCTAACTAAGGATCTTACGATTCAGAGTCCGATGCATTACCACAAAGCTATTTACCCCATAAAAAAATCACGGTCGATAAAACCGTAGACTAAAATATAGGGTACTAAAACTGAAATATTGAGAAACATTATTTTTATTGCAGATTCGGATAAAATGGCAAAAGTTAAGTTTTAGTAACTCCAACGTACTTTTTGTGCTATATCCGAATTTACAATTTAAAAAATATGGTTTCCATTTAAGATCTTAGAGTGGTCCTCCAGGAGTGGGAGACAAAAAATTTTGACAAGCAAATGTCCTTCTTCAAACCCTAAACTTTTGTTCGAAACATTTTGTTATTTGATATCTATTTATCGAGATATTCCTCTGTTAAGATTAAAATGGGATACCCAATATATTGTTTTTTAAGAAAATATACGAATATTAATTGGAGTACCTATATTCCAAGTTTCATTAAGATCAAGATACAGTTAATAACAAAAAAATTATTGTAATTGCGCATTTTATATTAATTATAGTTTATTTAATTATCGGACATACCAGAATACCAATTAGTTCTTTGCCATTGGAGGGGACCCGCCCCAAAATGGGCAGTACTTACAGCTGACCGCCCATTTAACTATAAGGGTTGAGCACCCGCACCCTACATACTAGGTACCAGCTAGGTACAGTTTTAGGAGCCCTAATTTCGTTTATAATTCATGATATCATATAGATTACATATTTGGAGCATAAATAATCCAAAACGAACAAATGTGTATTATTATTGGAGGGAGTACTGGTTCCAGTTGTGGAATAATCTCTTGCTATTGGATGGAATATTTATTATAACAAATGAGTGCTGTGTCTTATTAATGAAACGATGGTTCTGCAATCTGTAGACAAAGTTTTGAAATACAGCTAGTGATTCGCAGTGCTCTGCAATCACCAAGTCACCTACAAAAATATCTATCTAAATAGCTAACGAGAATTGTATCTACAACAATTTAATCTGTTTGATTTGCAAGATGATATAAGTATCTTTACAATTCAGTAATGTACTAATCATAGGAATTAAAATCCTTTTAGAAATTAGGATATCTTTCTACAAGAAGATACATAATTTGTCACATGGCAATAAAATGAATATACATATGAAACAAAGAATATGTAAGATCTATATCAGGGCATTGATCTTATCTTGCATTCCTAGCGGCTATCATAACCTAAACCAGAAGATATACATTATACAGATTGAAGAAAAAGAAAAGAATATGTAGAAAGGTATCAAAGCTTATCAGAATTTGCGTGTATTGTGCTGCCTCCAGTGAATGTAACGAATTATTAGTAAACTACGATTTATCCGAATCTGTATGAGATTCAATACAAACCTGGAGGAATATAACAAAAAAAAATTATATTTTTGCCGTCAGTTTCGGACAATGTAATTTTTAACGCCATGTCCTAACACTAAAAGATGCAGCAATTAAACAAAAAATTGTTACACAAGTTAAATACAATAAATGTTATTGAATACTACAAATATTTAGATAATTTGACAACGCAAATAGTTAATTCCAAAAACTATTTAAATAATGGTAATAAAAATGATTGGGTGAACTATTGAAAATGTGTTTAGTGATTTCAATACAGAATTCAATTATCTACAAGATTCATTTAAAGCATTTTGCTCTATCATCATTGGGGAACGACATATGTCTATTTGAAATAATTAAAATTGTATTTCTTCTACCTATATTAAAACATAATTGACTGGATACCTAAATAAATATTTAATGCTAGTAAGATATTAATAAAATAGATGTTTCAGAAATTTGTGAAATTATAAATCTGACACTGTCCTTCGTGGTTGGACAATTCTTAAGAAATTATGGAATCGGAATGTCAATGAATGACGTAACATATGTATATCTATTCTGTTTTACGATTTAAAATTAAGACCTTGATAGTGAAAAGTTAATTTAATCACGTACTTGTATTTAAATTATTCCCATGCCATACAAAAAACTGTTCTATAAAAAAAATATCGTCGAAAAGAAAATAGTTTTCACAATTTCATGGGAAATATCATCGTGATAACGCATCGGACTATGAGTTATGATTGGGTTTTCAATATACAAAATTACACTTTAACCTTTAGCCCTCCTCTGTTAATATTTTTGGAGGCCGTGATTTGACGCCCTGTAAACGTAGTTATATAAAAATATATCATCTGCTCTAAGCGCAGAGTGTCACATTTAGAAACATTATGTTTATTTTATTATTCTCTGATTTAAATGAAGGATTAAGTTATCTACAATATTTTTTTACGAGTTTTACTCTAAAGTTTATAGGAAAATTAAAATAACACCATATTACATATTCTAAATCCAACCAATCTACTTGACTGGGTAACAAAAACCAACTTTGATAATAGTAAAATGTGTCAACATTGTTAGTTAAATTGATTTTTTTGTGTTCTTCATAAAATATTTTTGTAACATGGATAAGGAGAGTGTTAAATATGATATTAATTTAGTATCTTTGATTGAAGAACATCACATATTTCAAATAAGGTTATTTTTTGTTGTTGTTTAATACATATATCAAAAATTTAAATCCTAATTCTTATTGGCAGATTTGAAATTTAATATATTCAATATGAACCAGAAGGTAAATCCTAAATAATAATTTAAATGTTATGTAGAAACAATGACCAAACTATCATGTTCTACAAGATACCATTTTCAATCACAAAATTATAAATTGTACTATAGTACTTGAATATGAATGGTATCAGATACGGAAAATTTTTTCTAAGAAATGTTTGTAGATAATCATAATTTCTTTCATTTATATTTACAAACTTGAGTTACCGATATATTTAAGAAAAACCTAATCGTTCTTCAAGTAAAGTATCACTTCCGGTTGTCAAATTTTCACTATAATCAACTGGGCTGTTTACTAGGGTGAACAAATGTAAAATGCAATATTTTATAATTTTCTTTTCAATAGTACGAAGTTCTGCACATACATCCATCCATCCACTTGAACGCACAAACACACAGACTTCGTCGTGAAAATAGTAAAAATGAGTTCTAAGTGTACTAAAACGTGCTAAATGACTAAAATCTTGACATTGATTTTTTTTCAATCACTATACCTCTCTTTTGGCAGGAGGTAAAAATTAACACTGTATTTCCTATATTGCATAAATCAATTCAGCAGGTGGTGGTACATATGTATACCTAAGCACGTGTTGACAAGAAGTCATTGTGCAAATATATGAGAAAGACAGAAAACAAACATCACCCGATTAAATTGCAACCAATGGCAGAGATATTAACAATTTGCATTAATTACAATATGTACATAGATAACATTAACACACTCTCCCATCACCTCTAGCTAGAAACAACACATGTACCAGTCGCTTTATTTCATTTCTTCTGAGTATATTTCAAACATAATAGTTGCGCCTTATTTTTGGTGCACAAAATTCTGTATTCTTTTAGCAAAAATTTTTGCAAATTACTTCTTTTATTTGAAACTTGAACATTGAAATATATATTTTATTGCAGTTGTTTAGTAATGATTAACCCTAAAACACAATCAATCTCCTCCAAACATTACCACTGCCGCCTCTTCCACATTCATAGTCCAATTCGTACATTCTTGTCTATTATTCACACTCGGAATCATTCGTTCACGCAACAAACCATAAATCATACCTAACCATTTATTCCTCGATGTCCGCACACTTGTTCACGCTCAATCTCACCCGCATATATTAGTTTCAGTATCATTTTATTCAACATCCGCTCGAGACGGCCAAACCACCTCAACTTATGTGAAAAAAACAAATTGTTGTTCACAGTTCACACCCGCAAATATATACCCTTAAGAGAAAAATGATAATTACGTACATTCATTAATTACTTTTAAAAGTAATATGTACATTCAATTTCAAAAAGCGTGGATCGTAAAATCCTTAATTTGAATCCCACAGCGGGCAGTTGCAATTTGAACTTTATTCCTGTATGTAATATTAATTTAAGAGTTTATTTTGTTTAATACATTTTTATCGAGCACTATTTTGACCATAAAACCATTTCACATTAACTTATTTTTCTTCCACATTATACATTTTTAATCACGACACTTGACATCAAATAGTGATGGTGATGATAAAACCAAATGGTACATTTGTTACAGAAAAATTATAAATATTAATGTCAATAAATGTAGAAATTTTTTTTATGTCAAATAATTAGGAAAGCCAATAATGGAACTTTTCAAAAATAGCATTGAAAACGCTGTGATGTGAAATATATAGTAGGTAGATTAGTGTAGTTGAATTCACATATTTTCCGGCAACATCTCCTTTATCCAACATTAGTTATGTCTTACAATTTTCACAACACGAATTACTGAATATTTTATAAATCTGAAAAAACAAAGAATAAATTTGCATTTTCATCAAAGAACTGTGCGGAATTTGGTGCATCATATTTCATCTAATAAATTCAATACTAATTATGTTATCGTGCGTAAGTTTGGCCAAAAATATTTGATAGTTCAATAACGAAATTAACATTTAAAAACCACGCGCTGATTAATTCTGACGTCACAATCGTGAAATTCAGCGGCAAGTTGAACGAGTTCCACGACTGCCAACAAATGGAATTGGTTCACCATGAATCGTCAATATTACGCCTGTGTACTGATTACATTCAAGCACCCATTGTCTTCAACAATTCCGAATGAGTGCTACACCAAGTGCAGTTCTTGCGCATGCGTTTAAATTCCGAACTGACCTAGAGATACCTGTGTTTTTTACCCAAAGCTGGAATCATGCGATAAGATCACGTGGTTGAAGGTGTGTCTAACCGAAATCTAGTCTCTGCGTATTATGCTGTTTTATCGCAGCGCGGAAAAAGTCAACCAGACAAAACCTATCGGTATTTAGAATGTGTTAATAAATATGCATAAATTCAAGAACAGGTTTATTAGTACTGAATGTCTCGAACTTTGCAATAAAAAAATAATATATTTTAACTTTATTTACGTACATTTTTAAAATATATTAAGTTTTCTTTTTTGTCTAAAATATTTTCACTATATTTACAGAATAAACAACAACAATTAATTAATTAATAACTAGATGTAACAATTAAATATTTTACATGATACGTATATTTATATACAGGCTAGTTAACTTAATATAAGTCAGTCGTTCGTGGAAATATCCGTTAACGGAGTAGTAGTTAGTGTGGAGATGAAGTTAAACTAGTCCACATGCCTTCGCTCGGCGCTTCTCCCACTGGTTGATCATATTGAGCGGATAGCACATGATACCAGAAATCAGGATAAGACTTCCGGAAAGATAGAATGACGCATCGTAGCTGCCAGTGGCATCCATGAAAGCTCCAGCCATAGGGGAGCCGATAGCTGCCGCAACCCCTTGGAACAACAAGCAGAGTCCAAAGGCGTTCGTAAGCTTCTCCAGGCCCATCAATTCCACCAGGAGAATCGACCTCAACGACGCGAAACACGCTGCAATGAATACAGTTATTAACATTAAACGTCACTTGCTACATGGTCAGCTGTTTAGTATACAGTTCCGTAAAAACATTACGCCACCATGCTTTCAAAATCCTTCACCAATAATAACTTGAGGTAATAAATTCAACCAAAATAAATACTTACATATTGATAAGCCGAACAAACAGCAGTACAAGAACTGGTATTCCACGGAACTGGACAGCCCACTGAACATAGTAACTAAACCGCCAACGGTGATGGCAATATTGTTCACCCACAGAGTATTAACTTTAGGGAAGGAAGACATCAGTCCACACACTATCCTACCAATGGTATTGCAGACACCAATTGCTGAAACGAGCCACAAGGCTTTGGACTCCTCCATTCCACTGAGTAAAGCACGATCAGTCAGGTACATAAAAGGAACATAGAAACCCATCATTGTGAATCCTCCACTTAGGGCCAAGAGCACAAATGAGGGCGATTTTAACAGTGAAATATCCAACATAGTGGCTAGAGTTCTTCGAACAGCTATTGGGCACAGTTTACAGGAATCCTTCCTTTCTTCTTCAATGTCATCAGGAGCAGGGATATGAGTTACTGACATTGTCCAGCCTACAGAAGTACGTGAGGTATATTGAGGTAGACGAGCTAAGCTGCCTCCGAAGAAGATGTCGTCTCTGTACATGGGACGAGCGGTTTCTCCACTTGTGAGGGTTCCTCTACGGCTTCTAACTCCTTCAGACTCAGATGTTGTCCTCTGACGTTTGTTCAAACTGTTTCTTCTATTGGAGTTTAAGTTAGAGGTAATAAGAGGAGTAGCTCCGGTATCTGGGTTGACTTTTTCTTCTTCAGAAATGGGATGCACACTATGTCGTTTATTAAGAGAGTATGTAGATTTGTGAAGAGACATCGTACTCTTCGATAACACTTCAGCAACGGTTGGGTAATCAGCGTTTACTCCAGTCATGGTTTCATCATTCTGGATATTAGCTTCCTTTTCCATTTTAATTCTTTCCATAAGCGGAAGTTTATTTTCAGGATCCTTTTCGTCTTCTTCTTCTCTCTCAATGTCCTTCGCCGAGACTTTCGTTGGTTTTAATGGCCTATAAATAAATTAACGTAAGTAATTTTATTTAATAAAGAACATTAAAGTTTTATTACCTGAAGAGAGTGCCAAAGAGCGCGCAAGTGAGGATCATAGCAGCCTGAACGAAGAGAGTCTTGCGCCAGCCGATCATCGTGATTAGAGTGGAGAAGATTGGCGCCAGCACGAATGTGCCGATACCCGAGCCGCAAACAGCGATGCCCGTGGCAAGGGCGCGCCATTTCTCAAAGTAGAAGCCGACAGCGATGACAGCAGGGACGTAAATCAATCCGAAGCCAATACCTACAGAAAATAACCTCCATTAGCTTACCAAGTACATACCACAAAGGAATTTATTAAATACCTCCGAAGAATCCAAATGACACGAATAAGAATTCTACACTTGTGGCGAAATATGACAGCACGAAGGCGGCAGCAGAGAAAAAGCTTCCTAATATGGCAACTAACCGAAAGCCGTATCGGTTAGCTAAGGCACTTACGAAGGGACCGACTAGCAGATAAAACCCTGAGAGTAGTGATCCAACTAACGCTACTTTAGCTTTGGAGACATGGAATTCCTCGACGATGTGCGGGAGGAACATTCCGAAGGAGAAGATGATGCCATCCACCACCATGTTGCACATGAAGGAAGCGAAGGCTATCACCCAACCCCAACCACCGTCCGGAGGAATTATCTATGAAGACAACACTATATTAAGTATCAAGAATGGTAATAGTGAACGTTTGTGGTGCTTATATAATTTTTTGCACGATTAGAGCAAGTATAATATATTTGAAAACACGCAGATATAAATTTCTTCAGTATTAGTAATACTGAAACCAAATATATTAGGTAGCTTTTCTGTAGTTGCTATTATTTATGATAGATGTAAACAAAATTGCTTATATATTTAAATGGCAAGTAGTAATTTAGTGTCGTGGTGCTATTTAAGTTATTCTTAAAAAAAAAAAAAACAAGAAAAATAATTGCAATGAGCGATTTTGATTGGATATTGGATGTTCGGTAATAATGCCCAAAAAATATTAACAAAATTTTCGCATATAATATAATAAGTAAGATAAGTATATTGCCAGAATTTTTTTCGAACAGCTTATGCCAGAGGGTTTGTTGCAAGATAACTTCAAAAGAGCGTAGCCCGAGGGAACTTTTGAACAACACATACAAGTACTGAGCGACGAGGAAAAATTTCCAGGCTATACGAGCCCAGAATCATATCATTTGGCCCAGTTAAAATCATACAAAGGAAAATTGTTTAATTCATCATATTCATATCTTAAATTCTATCATTTTTACCTCTCGCACATAAATATGTAAGGGAGGTATTATGTTTATGTTACGAATTTATAGGATTTTGGCAACAATTCATCAACAGTAAGTGGTAGATTATTTGAAGTCCTATCATGGACTTTGAGCATATCTTAGTAAATAAATGAGATAGATTACGTACCTTTGGGCTAAATGAAATCTTTATGTTCTAATTTCAGTTATGTTTTTCTTAAAATATTCTTAAAAATAAGAGATTTTAAGATACTGGTACAAATAAAGTGAGTACAATTTTCCTTTGTAAGATCAGAACAAATTTTTAAAACAGTTATTCTAAAAGTCTTAATAGGAAAAATGATTTGGTTCTGAGCTCGTAAACCTCTCCTGAAGTGTATTCGGCAGATAATCGCTTAATTGCAAAAATAATACATTTCCAATTCTCCTAAATATCATCATCAATCATTTTTTATTCGTGACCAATTCGTCCTGTTGCAGTCAGAATCTCAACCTGTACAACACTCATAGTGTACCCAGAGAGGTTCTTATGCGACCAGAACTACATATAAGGCGACCAAAGTATCATCCTTAATAAAATAACTTACAATATCTGCTTCCTGGTCGACATCATCCTCTTCATCATCATCTGGGTCTTTGGTCTGTTGGACTTTTTCTTTGGGCTTCTCAACCATCAGAACATTATTATTAGGTACTTCTTTTAATTCCCCGTTTTCTTTTGTTGCGTCTTCCCGCTGATTTTGTTTGCAGTTGGCACAGACGACTGGTTGTGATTCCCTCGTCTCGCGGGGTGTTTCTGTTGTGGGGATGGGGGTGGTGGTGCTCATGTACACAGGGTTGTCCGTGGAGGAAGGAACCCCATTTGGTGGCGCCATGGCTGCAAGAAACCAGAGGTAAATAAACAACTTGCGACGCAGGAATGCAGTCCGTCTGTGGTGTTTTGTGAGTTACGCCCATCCCACGTGCCCAAGTGTTTGATGATTATTTGCAGAATTAAATAGCAATAGATACCATCTTCTTTAAATATTTCTGAGTGTAAAATTGCGTAGGATAGATAGTAAATTAAGAGCGTATAGTACCGCGTAGAAGCTACTCTTCAGTTGGATCTCATATACAGGGTATAGAATTGAAATGTAGCGTATATAGGGATTTTAATGCTATTTTATTAATATAGCTATAAATTTTTTACCTATTCACTTTACAGCAAATTTGAAATACAAGAAATGCTCAGAATATAAAAATGCATGCAATAAGGCCCTTAATGTTAGTATATCACGATATATCAATCAAATTAATATTTATTAGTAAATAGTAGTACGGCCATGGAAAATAAAACAAAAACAGATTTAGATTTATTTATTCCACATCTCAATAAATACTCTATAACTATGGCGATTTAGAACAAGGAAAGTAACAGATTACCCACTAGTGGGTATAATTTTGCAAAAAGTCACTAGTGAGTATTTTTTTATTTATAACAATAATAATAACACACAACACCTTGGTAACTACTTCGATTGACATTTCAATTTAAAAAAATTAATGCATATGTCACTGTCAAATCATATTTCTTTAATAAATTTTGCATTTATTAAGAGATGTTGGATAAAACGTTATACTTCACACTTGGGAAAAGTGGAATTACCCACTCGATAAAATTATCACACTCAGCCTTCGGCTTCGTGTGCTAAAATTTCACTCGTGTGTAATTTCTTACTTTGTAAAGTAAATAACTATTATTATAGTATTGTATTATTTTCTGTTAAAATTTCGTAGAAGGTTGTAATAATAAAATGCCGAAATTGAGAGTTCATTTTTATTCATTTCTTTCTGTTAAATACAAAAATTTAAACCTGTAATTCCTAATAAATATTGATCGATATATCGTGAAATATGAATATTTATAGCCGGTAATTCCAATCTCAGATCAACTAGAGAATCAAAAGCTAGAATAATAATCATTAATTAAGCTATGATTTTGATATGATATTTTTTTATTCCAGTGATAAATTTATTCAGAGTTTTTTCGATGTTGAAAATACCGGACTTTATGTAAGCAAATGTGCCTTATTGCATGCATTATATTTAAACTTTTGCTATGAAGTGAATAGACAAATATTTACAACAACATAAAAAAATAGCATTGAAATCTCCATAATGTCACATTTAATTTCTACACCCGGTATAATTTTCCTGTATTTACAGTTGATGACAACAATCAACAAACAAGTGCGAATGTTGGTGATGTATTCCATCTCACCCCGAAAGCCCGATACCAATTTATCTGCCAACCTTTGTTATCTCCGTGACCTTAACAAAAGTTTATCGGAAATTGAAATTATAAACACTCGCTTTTATCATTTTGGTGTTTTTGCATCTTGACAAAAATTCAGGGTCGTTCGCTTAAGAAAAAACGCAAAAATTTTCATAGAAATATCTTACAGAAATGCATCCCGTGCAAAAGAATTCTAGTTATGAAATGTAAATAAATGTAACTTTCTAGTTTATAAACTTGAAATCGAAAGTAATAGTGCGGCTATTTCAATGTTAAGTGAATCAGGAATATGAAGTAAGAAAACAAATGGCACTAGTAACGTCACTATTTTTTTACATATTGACTGATCTATGACGCTTATCGATAAATCGATAATCAATAGCATTATCGCACAACCGGCGAGTAAACTTTCGCACGTGGATCTTCGTAAATTATCGCATTATTACACGAGCGCTTCATCTGGGTTAGTTACGAAATTTATCCACTTCCGCTAAAAATACTAACCACTTGCTGTCGACCACTGAGGACTATTATTTTAAGGCAAAACAACTAAACCGGAAGTGGCTGTAGACAATCTACACATGTTACTATAGATAGGCCGATAGCGCGCAAGAAAAATGCATTCGAATTTACTCCCTAATTTTAACAAAGTTTTTTAGTTCACATTTACTATTAATAATAAACTGCACCCTTTAAATGTTGACATAAACATGAAAACTTAAATATTTATTTATGTAGTATGAAACGATAACACTCAGATAATAGAGGGTAAAGATCTGCTACGGTTTGAAGATAACAACACAAAATATTTACTGATCAAACTTACTTAACTTTAAGTAATAATATGTAGATATGAAACTTACCAAAGTTAGTTAAAAATCACTTAAAAACACTTATTGAACAAAAACTAATAAGTTTCTTGTGAATCTTCAGTGAAACTAAACAATAAACTCAAACTTAAGTCAGTTTTAGCAAAGCGCGCGCTCTTTGCAAGTCGCTGAGCAACACATGCGCTAACGTTCGAACCGCGCTATGAACTGAGCGCAAGAACAACGTCCAGACAGTGTTATTGCAGTATCAACTCCCACCAGTGACACTCAATGAGTGGCGCACTAAGAAAAATACTCGAAAAACCCTGATAATTATTGGAAATGACGCATGCGGATTAGCCGCGGTTACATTTACAGCCCGAAACTCAAATTTAGAAGTTTTTCCTTTTTTTATAAATCAGCAATTTTATGTATTCCAGCGAACATAACCTTCGAACAAAGATATATATTTTATATTTTTTAAAGTTTAAATAATTTAAGATCTATGTAGAACAGCGCTAAACTACCGGGCAATTATTTTCTTAAAATACACTTTTAAGAATTTGTTGCGTGTATTTCATAATTTAATATTTAAATATGCATAAAGTTAAAAAGATTTATTTATAAATGCGTATGTATAAATGTAATTAACATATATTAAATACAGTATACGTATAAATTACAATGTAAGCAAACTATTTCAAATAAGAACGAAACTAATGATCTTCATCATCTATCCAATTTTAACGTTATGAAAAAAGCGGTCTCATTTTATTTTTCAAGCATGGAGCGTAGTCGAGTTTTAACTACAATAATCTAGTAGGTAATCAAGAATCTAAATTAACAAATTATCAAAAATAATGAACAAAATATCTTTGATCATGCGATCTCAATCAAAGATAAGATTCCGCGCATATCAGTGTTACAACATCGCAAATTTAGAGAGTACTCGAGATAAAAGAATTACTTGACTACAATGACAAATTAAAATGAAAAACAAAAGTGCATTTGGAAACAGGTCGAAATTAAAGGTCGCAGCATCAGCTTCAGCATCTGATCGACGTTGGCTTTGGACACGCGCGGGAAAAAATGTGTGCTAGCAGTGCAAGTCCATGCGGCCAACAACAGCCGCCTTCTTGGGTGATATTTCCCAGGGGCGCTTCCAATGCCCCGCCTTGACTCAGTGGTGGAGTTGCTCGCTTTCACCAAAGGGCACCACCGCTCCAAACATTCAGATGCAGCAAGTACTTCTTTCATTACTTGCTACTCTTACTGTGGTGGTTCACATTCGTAGATCTTGTAGGAGAAATGTCTAAGTTCGGTTTTAGTGCTGTGCAATGTTCTAATAGTATATTACGTACCGTGTACGTAAGTGATAGTTTTTAGGTCGAGAATGTAGTTTGGGATGTCGAGACCCGTAGGGTCGAGATTTCCTAAACATTCGAGACCTAAAAACTATCACTTACAGTTCGAGGCTAGTAAGTTATTTTTTGCAATACCTGCGTAAATATAAGAAAAAGGAAAAATAGGTATCAAAATTAACAACTGTCAGATTGAGGTTAAAAATAAAATTTGAATGATATATATTTACTTACTATCCACTATGAACGGTAAGTTTCGCTTACCATCCACCGTGGACGGTAAGTAAAAGATGTAACCATGAAAACCAATTGTGCAATAAAAGTTCCACTTACTGTGTTTAAATTTTGTTATTAATGGGTAACTTACAGTACAGGTATTGCAAAAAATTATTTTATAAAAAATTATTCAAATAGAAGTTATAGAGAAATATATTATCAACCATTTGTATTTAATAGTATATTATTATATGAGCGATTCTGATACTAATTATTCACGAAGATGAAGCTTTCCAAGTGAATAATGAATGACCTTAATCCCGAATATAATACTATAATTTTTCTACTCCTGTAAATTCGGAAATCACTTTTGAAAATGAGCGAAATTCGTTAAAAACACACGTTGAAAAACATCAACGTATAAAAATACAATATGTCAACTGTCAGATGGCCGTTGCTTGGTGATCCACATCACGTTATTAAAATAACCGTGAATTATGGATTTCTGGCTCTGTGATTGATTGAGAAGAGTGAATTTTGAATCATGACGGTCGTGAATTATGGGTACTATAAATCATCGAAAAAATTTAAATAATAGGGATATATTTATGCAGGAGTAGAAAACATATTTTTTTATAAAATAATCTTAGAACATTGTAAAGATCTGAGTGCTAAAATCGATGCTAAAACACTTCTGTTAAAACATATAATAGAGCTCTTGATACCAGCCATCAAAATAAGATTTATTGTTTTACTGTTAAAAAGTTCAGCAGATGCAAGTTTTAATATGTGTGTTAATATTTATAGTACATTCCGTAATTTAACCACGATCGTGGTTGTGGTACGTGTGTTCAAGCTGTGGTTATTGAAAAAGTGGTTTTGATTCGGGACACTCTAGTTAATTTTTCTAGGTAAAGCAGGAATTTCGCAATATTAAAACTAAAAACTAAAAAAAAAAACAAACAATTAGATGGAAAAACTTTCGCAACTCATAGTAAAATAAAAGTGTTTTATGAAAAAGAAACAACTTAGTTTTTAAACACATTAGCTATTGATTATGTTTCATGCTAAATACAATTTCATATATTACATTTTCAAAAATCAAAAAGGACCACAACCATTAAAAATTGTGGTCATCGTAGTTAAATACGGAATAGGTAATACTAACAATAGTATTATTCGGAAATGACTTGACAGGGGTTTCTTGAGATTCAATTTAGTGCCACACATGTTTGTGTTCATTTAGTAAGATTTTTTTTTGTCATTTGAGAGTAACACATCTAATATTCTGAAATTTCGTTTTGAGGCATCATCCGTGTTGACACATTTATGTATCCGTGCTAGGCTATACCGAACCCTTTTTTAGGTAATCTTTGGGTTGGCTGAGTGTAGGTGGCCAACCCAAAACATAGTGGTTGTTTAGCGTTGGTAAAAAATCATTTGATTTGTCGGAAACTGTAACTAAGATTAAGCATATTCATACGTTGTTGTTATTTGTAAATATTTGTTTGAATCATTTTTAGCCTTTTTCTGTTTTATTATGTAATATTCTATTTATGTCATCAAATAAGTTTGTCCGTTTTTTTCATCATCGTGGTACGTCGGTCAATTTATTTCTTGTGTGTAACACATTCTTACCATCAATTACTACAACAATCGATGTAAGAGTAAACCCAAAAAAATAATAAAAAAACATTGTGCTGTTTCCACTCATTGGTACCAACCGTCAATTAGCGGCTCATAACGCTGCTAAATGGAAAGCAAAAAGCGTAAATATTGAGTTATAAAACTGTCGATCATAAGATCCTCAGTTCGATTTCCACAACCAACAAATTCGCAGATAAAATTTCATCCCTGTGGATCACTTTCTCCTACTACATATTTGGGGGGGGGGGGATTTGACAGCTGGTAACCGGACTTCACACGCAATAAATACACTGTTCAGAATAGCTCTGTATCGTAAAATAAATTATTTACTAAATAACAGTGTACCATATATGCAAATATGAAAGTACTTTTTGTATTGTTTGTAAATACAAAATAATCTAGGGTTGAAATTTGCATGTGAACCACGGGTCAAAACAGCCATAACATAAGTTTTTAAATCTTTCAAAACTATAAACAACCCACACAAATCATCATCAAAACTAATTATTCAATTATCAGCGATGGGTCGCTGTCAATATCTTCGTTAGTGAAGCCAGTAATCAGCAGTAAATTTCGTAATGTAGCACGAAGACGGTCCGAGTTCACTAGCACTTAAAATACAGTTAGTCCTAACACTGCAGTAACTAAACAGTAAACGAACAAACGAGTAAACTTCGTAGTTCGTGCTGGTGCAGCAGCCCAAGTCCATCAAACGCATTCAAGTCCAGAGAGCTGGTGGACTCGATTCGGACTTAATTCCAGTCAAGGTTGCCGCGAAATGAGGGTTAGGTCGATGAAGAGTTACTATGTATACATTGTAAATATCTTCATGTGAGCAATATTTATGTTTTGTGATAAAAAGAAAACACTAATTGCCAAGTAAATATGATAATTTTACAATTTTAGACGGTTTCGTATTTAAAATAACAACAGAAACTAATAATCATATATACAGTTTTTAAATAGATGTATAATAACTTATTATTTAGTAAGAGCATGTGTCGTGTGCGTCACACTGACGTTTACATTTAAGCCTTTTACTTTCTTACTTGAAATTATGTCATAACCAGATCATAAAAATCAGTGATGCATGCAATATATTATTCAAAATACTATATACACAAAAATCTATGAAAAAATTAGATTAGTAAAAGTATTAAAATAATTTTAAAACACCTATAAATATAACGAAGCTTAATTTCCGGAATCAAAGCTCTTATGTGAACAAACTAAATTGTTTTCATCACGTTAAGTTAACTAGTATAGAAGACTATCTAATGTTCTTAAAAAAATTACACATTTTTAGTTATATTTTTTCTTATTATAGGTACCCAAATAATCATGATTTTGTTTATACATATAAACATAGAATATAACAGTTATATGTTTATTCTCATAGTAACTATAATTATTGAAATATAAATAAATACACAACAAACGACATTTAGAAACTTCAGCTGACCTCAAAAAAATTATGTACACGTTAAATATATAAGTCCAAAATCGGTAAATGACCTGATAATATAAATTTCCCTGACAGAATGCATGGATATAATACCAAACTAAGGAATTATATTAAATATTTTAAAAACAATAGTTATTGATATTTTAGTGCAAATATCCTCTGTGGGAAATTTTTAATTTGATACCAAATTCGAAAAGATTCATTTAACTATTTTAATAAACAATTGATGATTCAAAATTAATTATTGACATTTTAATTTAATTCTCCTCCCTGAGACTTTTAATTTGATACCAAACTCGATAGGATGCAAATGACTTGTATAAAAAACATTCGACGATCGCTAATAATTTATTATTAACATTTTAATTTAACTCTCCACCCTGATACCTTTAATTTGTATTTCGGTAGGATTGAAATAAGTTTTACAAAAAAATAATTGACAATCGCAATTGCTATTATTCTTAAAATCAAATCAGTTTTCCCTTTCCTTAAAACAGGAATGATAATATCGAAAGAATTGAATTCCGCAAAATTCATGTTTTTCAATAAAAAATTAAAGAATTTGCATAATACATCGCAATGTTAATGAACAATAATATTTTATTTTATAGTCAATGTGTTGACCAAAATTGTGTTGTTTATCAAGTTTTAAATGATGTTTGTACGAAAATTATATTAGCAAACAGATATTGAGGTCTAGAGTACAATTACCTTAAAAAGATGTAACAAACTGACTTAAAATTTCTAAGCTGAGATAAATTTGTCGCTTCCAAATTCCAATATATACAAGTAATACTTTAAATCAATAAAGAATAAAGACTTTTCAACAATTTAGAAAAGTTTGATAGTATGAATGATACAAAAATATATGGAACTGTTGTAGTTTCGCACCAAATGGTCGGGAAAAATCTCACTAATGCGCTTTTTATTTATTAATAGTTAATATATCAAGGAAGTAAGTAAAGTTCGTCATTATTTGTCGAGAGCAAAGATTGAATCTTGAGGGTGTACCTCAAGGGATGCAATCACTTAAGGCAAATGATGACACTTTACTCACGTGTTTTATATACAACCGAAAAATAGGTTATTTTATAAAAGAGACTATTAAAAGTATGCAAATCTAACACATTCTTATAAACTTATTATTAAAAAAATTACTTCACTAGTAAAAATGTACAACAATATGACTATATTTTAGGTTAGGTCAAACTTGAAATAATTGTAAAGACCAAACAAAATAACATCTATAAAATATTATGGAAATAAATAGATTCCAATTTACTTAATTTAAATTTTTTAAATCAGTAAATTTTCTAATTTTTAATTTTCAACATATCTGTTAATATTAATTAATAAAGCATACAAAGAAAATAAAATTCTTTCTAGGTGGCACTGCCAATGGCCTTGACTCACTTTATTTCCCTAGGGAGCACTTGCCATTTTTATTTCCCTCGGTAATTAAAGAGTAAAGTTAACATTATTCATCAATATATAAAAAATATGTCCATTCCATCACAAAGTACAACAGTAACACATTTTAAGTCATTTTAGCACGAAGACCGTCATCGACAATTTTACTGTAATCTTAACTGAGTGAAAATATCGAGTTTCATATTAGCGACCAATGTTGTTGAAGATACGTCACTAGTGCTGGTATAACACTACCATAAAATGAATCTGTGTATTTCCAAGTTCGTCGCCTACCCCTCCATCGATGTCTTCCCGGCGCCCCTGGAACCACGCTCTCATAACCACGTGGCGGAATACGAGCTTGGCAAGTACGCGCTACTAGCACGCAGCAAAGCACGCGGGATTCCCTCGCAGACTCACCAAGGAATGTCTTGTGCGTTGTGCGCGCCCGCCAACATTCAAGACACAACTCTTACTTCGTTGAACAGTCTCCGGCTGGCTCACGCGCTCAGCCTTCACGCCGAACGACAAAGCTACAGAGATCCGATCCCTAACCGGATGGTACTTTTGGAGGTAGTAGAGGCGACCTGAAATTATATCTGAAATGTTCTAGTGGGAGCAAAATAAAAACAAGATGCTTTGCACGTTTATAAAGACAACTTAAATCGAATTAGCAATGAATAATTTTTCTCTGCGATTTATATTTCAGCCGTATTCAGAACAAAAAAAAATAATTTTAAACCTGTACATGTTTAGAATTAAGTTAGTCCGCACGCACTAATGCTAGATTATTATATACTTATTATAACATACTTGAATTTATTTAAATCGATTAACTATTCATAGTCTACGAGAAATTAATTATTAAAAGGTAGGAGACGACATACGTGACGTAGTTTTGGTAGTGAAAGAGAAAAAATGTCAACTGTTGTAATTTTATATAGATATTTAGTTAGAGGTAAGTTTCCATGCGTTTACTTTTAATCCTGGAAACTATAGTTTCAATAATATTACGGGAACAATATTATGCTGGAAATCTTTTATTTTGAAAGATAGTTGCTTGATAACATTTCTAGACAAATGATATGATCAAAATCACTAGCTGAAGGCGAGGAACTTTGCCATGCAATTTGTCGAGGAAAGTTAGCTAAAAGCAACATTCTTGCCAACAAATTTTACTTGGAAAATAATGAAATCGAAATATATTTTAATAAATAAACTATTTCCAAAATAAGCTAACACAAAAAATAATAACAATTTTTGACAAACTGTAAATAAAAATACAATAGGTATTCAATAATATGTGCGTGATTTGTCAAAAGTGACGAAATCAAACCAAATGATTGGTTTATTTTCCTAACGGAAAATAATTGTCTAAAATATCATAATACATAATTGCATTTACAAATACTCAAAACATTATTATTTGCAAGACACATGAAATTTTGGCAGTTTCTTTGGGCAAATTTTCAGTTTAATAATTTGATAAAAAAAATCTTCATAAAGTTAAATACATATCCCGTAAAAATAATAACATAATAAGCAGCTGTATACCTTAATTTAATAGTATATTAATTAATTAATAATTGAAATGGGTCATAACCAAATATCTTTGAACATACTCCACGTATAAGTTAAGCTTGTAACCGGTAATTTGCGGGCTTTTTCATCTTTTTATTGCACCTGAGCTTCAGTGTTGAATGGCTTATAATTACGGTGGAGATTGAAAGGCATTACGGCAAAAATACATTTTTAATCTCAAGTCGATCGTCCTAAATTTAAATATTTTTCTAGTTAACATTCTTTTAACATGTAGGAAATATATTATAAACATAATTCACTGAGAAACTCTTCTATAAATAGCTGGATATTTTCAAATAAAATAGTCAATAAACAATAATTGTAAACATTATAAATATAAAAGGATTGAATGTTTATATTTACTTTTAAATTATACTTTCATTCCCTTGAACAAATGTGCATTAACACTGAAAGAAATTTGGAAATCCCATACACGATATTAAATTGTATTGCCTGCAAAATTTCAACATTCATTTACATTAATTTGGTCCAAGTGTTATTTCCTTAATTTTAAATTAATATCAAAGCACTTATTATAATTACGTATATTTTATATTTCATCACTAGGATTAACTGTTTCGCAAAATTTTATTATTCATATAAAATTATGCATAAATCCTCAGTTCGAATCCCATAGCCGACAGTTACCATTTTAACTTGACCTTTCTGGTTTCTCTCCACTATTAACATCTTTGGGAGCCATGATTTGACGACTAGTAAGCGCACTTTGTGCGCAAAAATATATCATATACAGAAATTTGCGTAAGCAGAGTGCCACACCCATAATTGATAAAAGGCGTGATGTTATATTTACTTAAATAATTGGAATCAGATGAAGTATCCGCTAAATATAAAATTATTTAATTATTATGGTATTTAATTTCAATTTTTCTTTCAAAAAATCAAATGAAAACAATAATATTTTAGTTAACAAATTTATTAATTTGTAGCCTTTTTATTCACAATAAATACAATACTTAAAATATGTCTTTAAATGATTTTATTCGTGGAACATTTCAAGCGCTAACAAGAAAGTTACTAACTTGTTTAAACATAGAGTGCTGTGCTTCGCAGCACTGTGATATTCATTTGTTTGTAGGTTTCGAGTTTTTGACGTTTGTGTTAAGATGGACGCTTGATTTCCTGGTGTTAATTTGTAATAAAATCGGTGATAATTAAGTGAATTGCAGTGAAACAAATGCAGTACTATATTTAGTAATGGGGTAAGATGTTACAGCAACATTTATTTTATCCCGTTAGTTTCAGTGAAGATGCAGCATTTACTTTTCAAACATTGATGTATTAAATATTATGAATACCAGTTATATACATTACTGTACTGTTCCAGACTAAATGTAACGTAGGTTTGCAAAGTTAAAAGAACTTATAATACAAATTTACTGATTTATAAACATATTATAAACATTTCTCAAACTATAACCACAATTTAAGAAATTTGTATCTGCTAAAATAGTAAAGCTAAAGTAGTAAAAAAAAAGGATTTGATCTAGAACATGTTACAAACATTTCTCAAACTATAACCAGAAATGTACCAAGTAACCATTCAAATTATTTCTCCATTAGTAAACATCTCTAAATTTTGATGACAAACTCATTTAACATTGACAGCCTGTGTTATTTTTATTTAGAACAATACGGCGATATATAAACTGGTATCCATTAATACATTAATGACAGTATACACCCGCGTTCTTATGTTTACTTTTCTTACAATTACTATCACTGAAATATAGCAGTACTGGAACACTAACTTGTAGGCTTTTATGAAAGCCATAAAGGAGTCTGAGACAAATCGATGTTTTAAGGTCACCCTTCTTTCACATACACTTGTTTGTAGAGCCATTGCTATGTAAAAATATTATACAACAAAGACAGAAGGCCCAACAACTAGTGTTATCTTTCGGCTATCATTTTCAACCTTATTTAGAGTTCCAGTATAATTATATTTCAGTATATTCTACTTTGAAGACACTGACAACAATTTAAGTGAACTTTGTAGCTGTTTTAAATATTAAAACGATTTCTTTTTCTGTTACAGATTTCTGTGTTCTACAAGTCTGTGACCATCGGGACGTGAGACGAAATAAATGGAGGAACCTGCTGCAGCAATAAGGTAAATGATTTATTATAAATTGAATTGCATGACCGAGAAAAATACAACTTCTTCATTTTCGTAACCTAAAACATATCTTCCAGACATGTTTAGGAGTTGCTCAAGCCATAAATATAATCAATTTATTTGTGATGTCAAAATTACGAGTGTTGAAAAATCTCATTTCAATTCTCAAAGCGATAAATCTAAACAATAAGTTCATTCAGAAGACCATTTTTACTGACTGTCCTCCTAAATGCAGATGATGAATAGCGTGCCCACAATCCATTCTTGGTTACTACCAACCTACACGAACTTTCATTCATCTTTCATTCACATTTACACATCGGGAATTGTGAACTCTGTGCGTAGTTCGTGTTACTAACATAAATACTGTTATGTCATTACTATAACCTTCAACTTACAACGACCGAAGTAATGACAATGATTCATTTTAGTTTTGCGATTTCTTCGTTCTGATGGAGTTATATTTATATTTTACCTATGCCTAATTGAGTCGTCGCTGTTCTTACTTAAAATATAATTTGGTAAATAAATACAAATATTTTATCACGACATTTATCCATTTTTGGACGTAGCACTCTGCTTCTTGTAGAATACATCTCGGTATATGAGTATGAACCAGCCGTCATATTATGCCCCCACTAATGACAGTGCAATGAGTGTAATTTTTATTTGGTGAAAATTATGCAGGTCGTCTGTGAATTATAGGATAATTGTTGAACTAAATTTTAAAAGAATAAATGTTGGTGTTTATCTAACGTTATTATAGTAATATATTAGCTGTATTCTTTTTGGAAAATTTTGGCTCAACTCAGTTGATAAGTGAGTTGAGATGAACTGAGATGAGTTGAGCTGAAAGGCATCCAAAAAGAATAGCATTGGGTGGGCTTGAACAAGAATATAGTGAAAAATATACACTTATGCTATTGAAATGGATGAAACAAAATATTTTACTTGTAAGTTTACATATTTAATATATCAATGAAATGTATTGACACATTTTAATTATTGTGGTAATCTGGTTCACATAACCTAATAAATATGACAGTTCTCCGGACAACACAAATCAAACATTAACCCTTCCACCGAACTGAGTTGCGTAGATCATTTTGAGTTTATTTCGCGGGTGGTGCAGCATCGGTAAGGGGGGAAGTGAGTTCTCTCAGTTTGTCTCAGTTCAGTTGTAACAAAAAGAACAACACTTTACTGAGTTTATCTGAAGTGAGCTAAGACTAACTGAGATTTTGACCAAAAAGAATACAGCTATTATTGCTGGAAAAAAGGGGACACTTTTATCAATGTTTTAGTAATTTACATTACAAGGCCATTATTACTCAGAAATTTTACACTTGTTTTGTATCATATTTATAAATAATTTTTTTACTTAAACGTCAAATGCGTTCAGAATGGCTAGATAAATTGTGGATTTTGGCGATGCTGAATTGCCTGAAAATATTTGGAACGCAGCAGGCGAAGCTCTGAACAGCTTATGTAATTTTGAGTTTCAGTGGACCAAACTTCGGGAATGGATTCTTGCTGGTAGTAAATGATTGTTTGTTGTGCTTAACTAGATTGTTTATTGACAACTCATCTTCTTGAGAATCTTAAGATACATTATAAGTACAGCGGTGGTGAGGGTAGCAACCCCCACCATGAATATTACAAGAGGTGGAGGAAACCCCCACTAAAAGAGTAGTGGACTGTATTTGTTTATATGAATATTAAACAGCTTAATTCCGTGTGTATTAAAAAATAGCATTATATTATCATTGTGTATTATTTTCATTTTCTTGTCTTTTTTGACAGATCAGTATGGTAATATTACCATACAGAGTTATGACATACTTACCCTGCCTAATTTTGTGCATGTAAACATAGGTTTAATCTTCTGAAACCGGTAAATAATTATAAAAATCTTACATTCATTGGAACATAGAGCACAATACATTAAACTAATCGATCGAAATAGTCTTTGAAAATATACACAATAAATATTTGTATATATGTTGCTAGGGTTTTGAAGATAACAGCCCACAAAATGATTATTTACCACTAGAGACAGAGCTTAATAATAGATTTACAATTCAGAATATCGTAAATTAATATTGTTCCTTGAACCTTGATTATTACAAGTTAATTTTTGCCTTAAACTTTTCACAGACTATCTACTACAATTTTATTAAAACTTAAGGGCAACCGTTCCGTTTTTGTCCTGCAATGTATACTCGTATTACTGAAAAGTTCGATTTTAATTAAAATAAGAAATAGGCACAAGAAAGTTGTAAATGTATAATTATAAAGTTTGGAAGAATTTGAAAATAATTTTTTCTGAATTGAAATTTTATTACAATGAAAATTTTTTGGTTAAAGAAATATCCAATCGAATCCCTGCATTTCTGATCACGTGTGCAAAAGTAACCAATCAGGTCACAATTACACTGATAATTTCCCCGGGAAATTATCACATGTTGCTAAGTAACAGTCGTTGACAGCTGGTTGACAGTTAATTCAATATTTAATTTGTTTATTTCAAAATGTTATTTTCACGGCTAGAAAATGAAAATAATAATAATAATCGCAAAAAATTTTCTCACCGAATATCCCTCGACCATTGATAAATACTTATAATTTGATCACAACTACCTCAAGAACGTTGCTTGAAGGTAACAGCCCTCCGCCTGCGGCGTCGGGTGGTTACCAAGCAACGTTCTTTCGGTAACTGTGATAAAATTATTTCGAATTATCAATGGCCTAGGGATATTATAGCTGATTATTTTTTGACATTTCTTTAAACCAATCAAATGCTTTATTGTATGTCACGTGTCTGCGTTTTAACCAATCCTGTCATTATTATACTGAGAATAATGCTCTTGTGAATATTCCCGGCAATTTTCTCTGTAGCTTTTTTGTTTTTGTTGACAGATGTCTGATGTCAGATAGGTATCATCAACACAAGTAAAAATGAGCAAAAAAGATGGATTTAGTGACGTGCCTGATGATGAAATCAAAAAATAATCTAATTAAATATAACTCGAGAGTTCGATAAATTAGAAAATAATTCTCCAGTATCTTTCTCAAACTTGTCGCCATTTGGCAATAACCACTCAAGCCCTACGGGCTTTCGTGGCTATTGCCTGGCAACAAGTTTTCGAAAGATCTGTCAAATTATTTTCAATTTATTCTCACCCTCTTGTTATATTATTACTGATAATATCCAGTATCATTGATCCAAACATCGTGAAATACATCTAACAAACAATACTAAAACTTTAATTTTCAATTTCCTTAATGACTTTTTTAATTGTTACTTGTGTTAAACAATTACATTATTATACTTAGGTATATTCAAACATGTGAATTGATGTAATCTGTTAATATCTAGATACTTATCCAAACATTTGCAATTTATTGAAAACAATCTTGAGTTAGGTATTAAAAGCAGGGAAGTATGTCAGAGATACAATCAATGAAAATCACTATTGATCCAATTGATTACATATCAATGTTTTGAATATTCTTAGAAATTACTACAAACCTATCGATAAAGAAATGTTGCTATGAAACATTTTTACTTTTCGCATTTCCAATAACGTTTAGTAATTTACATTGTTTAATCTACAAAAAAATGGGAATATCTTGTGCGACATAAACTATTATAATCTTATCTATGCATAGATTATCTGAATGGCCAAGAGACTTGACAATAGAAACTATTTTATTTGCTTCGATTTGAAGATGTTTATCACAGAAAAATTCAATTATAATGTAGCACAAACCTCTTGATACTTTGGTCAAGTATTTGTGAACGAAGTCATTATTTACCGATTTGTAATCGGCATAAAAAATAAATATTTTCGAAGAAATGCCTTAAGTAACATATTTGTTTATAACATAATTTATTTAATGGCATTTTTGCTAGTTTTACCGTGAGGTAATGTTTCTAGAAAACTATTTTGACGTTTCATTGTCGTAAAGATTACTTTAAATCTTGAAAAAATATTGTAACAAGGATTATATTACTAAATTGTCTTATTTACAATATAAATTTCACTTAAAATATTAAATTCTTTATAATTTACATAATTTCTTCGTGAATGCAGTCAGCAACAGAAAAGCAATTTTTTATTGTTGAAAAACTTTTATTTGTGTCACCTTCCGCCAGTTGTCAAAACTATTGATTAATTACCTCTTAAAATGTTCTAAATATAAATTAAAATTCACTATCTCTAAAATAAACTTTTTATTATTATTATCTGCTACATGATATAACAATTAGTGACAGTGTATCATAAAATTAAACTTTTAAGATCGTTTTAGTACTTCTGCAAGTTGTTTTCTGCATAGAGACAAATTCTTATCGCAATTCTTGACCCCTCGTTGTGACGTACTACGTCTTATTCTGTAATAATAGGCTAAACTGATTACAAATGTAATAAGAACACAAAGAAATAGGCAAATGGACCATGAGAATTTGACGGAATATGCAAATACTTGATAAATTTATCTGTACGTAAACAATGCGTAAAAGTTATGAGAAAACAAATAGAAATAAATGAATTATTTTGCCAAATTTACTTAGAATCCTTTAAACATTTAAATATTTATGCAATTTGTCAATATTTATTATTTAAATTTAAATTATTCACATTATTCCCGGTATTATAAAGAAATTTAAACTCCAGTTAAATTTACTTTCATACTAAATTATCCAAATGACAATCAAAATTTTAACGGTTAAGTGAGTTATAAAATAATTTCAAATGATGTGTGAATAAATAAATAAATATATCATCACGCCTTTTATCCATTATGGGTGTGGCACTCTGCTTACGCAGATCTCGGCAAGTGATATATTTTTGCGTATGAAGTGCGGTTACCAACCGTCAAATTATAATCCCCAAAGATGTAAGTGGAGGGGGAATCACAGAGGTAAATTTAAATTGGCAACTGTTAGCTGTAGGTTTCGAACTGAGGATCTCACGATCCACAGTCCAACACGTCGCCACGGAGCTATTTAACCCAATAAAAATAATATGTAACTTGTTAAAAATAAATAAATTTACTTTAAAACTAAATTTAAGTGACAATTAAATTTCTTTCTAATAATGGACATTATAATTGTTTGAAACTGACAAAATGACATTGAAATATTGAATAATTATAAAAAAAAAAAATATAAGAGTATTTATGAAGGAAAAAAATTGTAAACTTGATACATGAGCCTCTACTATCTAAAGAAATTTATTTTTCTTTCAAAATACCACGCATTAAGCTAATGTCCATTTATAAATATTTAAACAATTATCCAATTAAATAAAAATTATTTTAACAAACAATTCTATGTTTAAACATACGATACTACAAATTATTCCATTAGTTATCAAATTCCAAATTCAAAACTTAAACAAATACTTATTTAATGACAAAACTGAGGAATTTAAGATTATGCGTGTTAGCATTTATCTCACGTTAAGAATAATTAAAAACCGCATCAGGATTTAATCACCAAGCGAGATGTAAATAATCATCAGCATATATGAAAATTGTAAACAAGTTTACTAATGACAACAACTGACTGGAGATATAATAATAGAAGATCACGTTTCTTCAACAAATCCAAACTACAGAGTGAGCAAAATACGTACCAAATTTTAAAATTTGTTTTTGCTGAACTACCAGGGCTACGACAGTGAAACAAAAACCAAAATTAAGGCATTTAATTGCAATATTTATTAGTCTGTTATGGATGTATTATTGTCGATAGCAGTTATACCGTGCGTTTAACTAACATATAATAATACTGGAACATTTATTGACGTTGAAAATGCGACCGAGCTAGTTAGGCTGTCTTTGTTGTACAATGTTTTTACTTAGCAACTGCTCGACAAATGCATAACAACCGCTCTACAAATAAATGTTAAACAAATAAGGTTTGCCCTACGACAAGTGCGCGTTCCAGTATTGCTGTATTTCAGTGGTGAATTTTAGCTACAATGCAACATTTACTTTTCCGTCATTACTATATTACTATAGATACCGTTTATATATCATCGTACTGTTCCAGATAAAATGCAACATAGGATGTTAATACTAAATTAAATTGTTATCATTTTAAAATTTTTAATAATGAAGAAAAAATTTGTATGGTTATTTGGTACAATTATGGTTATAATTTGAGAAATGTATACCATATATAAATCAGTAAGTTATGATGATAAGTTCTTTAATATTGACAACCTATGTAGTATTTTATCTCGAACAGTACGGTAATGTGTATAGAAAAGTAAATATTGCATCTTGGCTGAAACTCCAGAAAAAAATTCTACATAGGTTTTTGAAGGATTTGATTTAGAACATTCAGGAAATAAATTAGCAAACATATCGCAAGCATTTCTCAAACTTCAATCCAAATTGTAGTAGGTAACCATTCAAATTTTTTCTTCATTAGTAAATGTTTTTAAAGTATGTTGATAAATTCATTTATCATTGACATCCTATATTGCATTTTATCAAAAGTAAATATTTTATTGTGGTTGAAACTTGGTACTATATTCTACTTATTCTAGTAATACCAAATTAGGTTCTGTTTGTCCAGAAAGAAATTTGGAACATAGTATTTTGATATCAATTACTGTAGTAATACTTACAATACAACGAAAACTATAGTCCATGGTAAAGACTGTTAATTGAACTTCATTTTGGTTCTAGTTACATCGCCTTAACTCTGATAGATCCCTAGATACAAATTTTTAAAGATAGGTATGGTTCAATTTTGCTCACTCTGTATAAACGGATGATTCTGTGGTTTCGCGACTTTCAGCATCTTTCGATCTCGTGATAGAAATTATAAATTCACTTTTAAATATATTACTTTGCCATGACTTTGCCAGACGAGAGAAGAGAGAAAATATTTGCATTCCGTGCTGTTAGTTCCGTTGCTATGGCAAACCAGTTTGATGTTTCATTATCTAATGCTTCTTGAAATGTATCGTTGTGCGTGTGTTTGTTGTTGGCAAAAATAGGATTAAAGTGAGATTATGATTACATTACAAATTTAGTATTTTACGCACTGAAATGTAGTAAATTTTTTGAGGTACGGAAATTTTTAATAGTCTTCTTGCAAGCGTTATTCATGACATGTTTAAATATTTATTTATTCAAGCAGATAAAAAATTGTATAATAAGGAAGTTTTAATATTCTTCTACCCGTTTCTTATAACTATTTAACGAATCGGTGCTTAAATGTTGATAACGACGACTATCAGATTTACAGTTCAATATCTGTTCACATTTATGAAGATAATTCGACGATTGATCACGATGATTCATCAGTTCATAAAGATCCAATCCGACTTTGAGTTCCATAATATTGTTAATAATTGATCCTCCACATCTTACTTACCGTGCTAGATTTAAACGAAATATTAACAATAGCTGTAGTTATTTACATTATAAGTCCGGTAAATGATTTTTTACGGTGCGAATAAGATGTTTTCGGAGGAGGTTCTCCTTGTTTCAAGTCTTCTTGGTTTTAATAAAAGAAATTGGTAGCAGCCATTTTTAAAAACAAATGCGGAAATCAATTTATGGGTCAAATCCTATTCAAATGTTTCTTAGCAACAATACAGTCTGGTAAACTTGCAAAAGTGACTGACTCAGCCGATCATAGGCGTTTTACATGTTAAATAATACAATATTCTGCTTCCCTTATCATTTTAGAGAAAAATGTTTCAAATTAAATTTGAAGAGATTTAATATCTGTATCTGAATTAGTGAACAAATTTTCTTTTATATATTTAATAAACACTAAAAAGTCGTTCAAAAAATATCAAAATTTCTGTTTTTATAATGAGTAACCATGGAAATAGAAAATAGAATCGAATAAATATTTAATGTTATTCATAATCATGTGAGTAAGTATAGATATTTACTTTACAAGTGGGCAAAGTAAGGAATTACCCACGAGAGAAATTTTGACATACGAAGCCGTAGGCTGAGTGTGAAAATTTTATCGAGTGGGTAATTCCATTTTGCCTACGTGTGAAGTATTAAGTTTTATCTAACACCTCTTAATAAATTCAAAATTTATTGAAGAAATATTATTTGACAGTGACATATGCTTTGAATTTTTTAAATTAAAATGTAAATCGAAGGTGTTGTTTGTTATTATTATTGTTATAAATAAAAAATACTTACTAGTGACTTTCCTCAAATTATACCCACTAGTGGGTAATTTGTTACTTCCCATGTTTAAAATCGCCATAGTTATAGTGCATTTTTTGAGAGGTGTTGGATAAAACAATTTATTCATTATTTTAATGTAAGAATAAAAATTTGTTAATAACAAAATTCATTTATAAGGAACAAAATATAAATCTAGTATCATATCTTCATTCTTCGCCAATCTAAACCCAAGTCTTTCGTAAAAATTTCTCCGCATATTGGATAGATATCGGGCTGTAATATTTCCATGGTTAGATATATAATTAAAACAGAATTTTCGATATTTTTGAACGCTTATTTAGCCTTTATTAAATAAGTAAATTGAAATAATAATAATATATTATTATTATATTATAAATTAAATTGAAATTTTTTCACTAATTCAGAGGCAGATATTAAATCTCTTTAACTTTAATTTAAAACATTTTTCTCTAGAGTGATTAGGAAAACAGAAAATTGTGTAAGTATTATTTAACATGTAAAACGCCTATGATCGGCCAACAGTCTCCATGCTGTATAAAACACGATTGTGCGAAAAAGTTTTTCAATTGAGATTTTCTGGAATACGATTCCCATACAAAATATTGTTTACTACATTGTGTTTTTCGCAGAAACTTTATTTAACATACCTACATATAACTATTACTAAATTACCTGGTAGAAAAGCAATAACAATTTTTTCTGTTTTATTGAATAACATTTTTAAAATCTAGGAAATTACAAACAATATTATCTATTGACCAGCTTTTTATATTTAGCAAAATTTATATCATTATTCTAGTAAATTTTATTTTCATCATTAAAAAAATACTGAGGTCATCGTCTTATCACTTGTAGTTATATAGGAAAAATTTCTAATCAAATTTACTAATAATTACTGAGAAGTCAGATCAATTACAAATGAAAATAATCGTATCATTTTAACAAGCATAACCTTTTGACATAACCCCATTTAGTAAAATTCCATGCAATATTACATTTTATATTTCTGCCAAATCATTATCTCTCAAAAAAGAAACTGGTCATTAAATTTTTATCAGTTACATTGGATAGAAAATATTTATATTTATAGTTACGTTTGTCCTTAATCATAGGCCATGCAATTATTGTAAAAATTAAATAAAAAAGGATATCTTAAAATATAAATATTGATAACTTTACTCTTGTAGGAAAATAGTTTTATCGTTACACTCGTACGTTAAGGTTTGCCAACTTATAAAATAAAATATTAACTGTTCAACTTTTATCTAAATTTTTACTAAATTTATAAAAAAAATTGTATCAAGTTTTGTCATATTATTCATTTGTTCCCCGATGAAGAATTATGTACAACAATTTGAAACGTATTTAAATAAAATATTTAAAGAACTTAATCCAAAAGTCTGTAATTTCACTATAATGAGTTTCAACTTATTAAATTTTTACTCTTTTTCTTACTTACGGTATTTGGTTTATTTTTCTTTCATCTTTCTATTAAGACTTTTGACTTCTTAACCCTTCCGTAACCAAAATAATTTACAATCATCAGTGCCTAAAGCTGTATATCTAAACCCCAGTTCCTTAAAATAATATTTCTTGTTTTTAATATTTTTGAGTATGTGCTTCTGTTTTCAGATAATTCTTAAGTAAATTTCTTATACAAAAATCGTTAATTGTAATGTTGACAAAAAAAAATCAATAAGAAAAATAAAATTTCTTTCTATTAATATTAATTTTACATAAATACATTTATTGTTAATGCTGTGAACATTCATTGTTGTTGTTCATTTCATGACTGCTGTAAAAAATGGTTGGAGAAAAAAGGTATGTAAGATACCCTACTTGATTACAGAAGAATTAAAAGATAGGTTTGAAAGCTTCGTTTTGCCTTCATCTACTTCAAGGATTAGATACTTGCCTGTTCCCATCTTTCTCATTTTGGTTTATATTGTGGAGCTACTTTAAAAAGACATTCTTCTTCCATTCTCTCTATATGATTTTCCATTTTTCATTATATTTATCTGCTTATTGACAATGTTCATTACATTAGCTAAGGGCAGGTAACTACTATAGAAAAATCCTCCAAGTAGGGAGTTTTGCAGACTTACAGTTCTGTCACGTTTAAGATTCAACTATACTCGTCAGGTGCAAAAGCTTTGTTTTGTATTTATTTGAGTTATGGAATTAATTATTTTTTAGTTTGTTTTTAATTATCAATATCGTGTAATGTTTTCTGAGCTGTTAACTTTGTTAATCACAACGCTATCATGTTAACCCCACACTACCGTACTGTCGATATCTCTGTTCTTTTAAGTTTCTATAACCTAGAAAATTATGGAATAAACAGCAAGTGTTCTAGTAATAGCAAAGCTGTAATGTTCCTCTAAATTTACTAGAAGTGCCAAAGCGAGTACTGAACATTGACTTTTGAAGAACTACTTACTTAATTTGTATCATTGTGTACCGTAGAATCATCTTATTATTTGTCAAAATTCCCCATCTCAATTGTCAAGGTACCTACTCCTATTTTATTGGCGATTATCTTGCACAAATAACAATAGTATGCATTGAAAACAGGAAATGCTTTATTCTAAATCGAATTTTTCGTTTGCTCTGAAATATGGGAGATGATAACAGTTCAAAGACTTCTCATAATTGTCGATACGAACTATACAAATACGCGTACAATAAACACGGATAAGAATTAAACTGTTTCAGTTCATTTACGAAACAAACACTTCAAAATGTTCCCAACGTTGTTTAAATTGTTTTGATAACCAAAATATGGAATTCATTTCTGATAAAGGATGCACTTTCATCCCGCAATAGCAATATTATTTTTGATAGGGACTCTAGAAATTTAAATCTTTTGTTAATTAAATTTGTTATGCATATATAATTGAATAGAATGATATATAATTATAAACATCAGCAACTAAGCTTTAATTGTATGAATTATTAAGAATATTGCCCTTAATTTTAAAATGTTTTTTTACAGCAGTATTTAAACAGTTGTCGTAATGGCAATAAATTTATGTAATTACAATTATTGCTTAAGTTAATTTTTGATTAACCTTTTACTTTTAATTGTTCTTTTAGTCAAGGGCGCATCAGTTAAATATTTATCAATAAGAAACATAACTAATATTATGAATTTTTGGTGACACCATTATTTATTAAGAATACCAATAATATCATATCAAATAGAACTGACATATCGGCCAAAATTGTTGACAAATATTTGAGTGAACAAATTCTATCTCTAGAACTTGTATAACATTTTTCTTTTTGTCTGCAAAATAAAAAACATTCTATACTCCTAAAATTATATAAATGAAGAAAAACGATACTAAATGTCTAAAATTTCAACTTTGCAAAGCCGTAACTAAAAAACTAAACGAGATATCACAAAACGGTCTCCAGTTTTGAAAGTTCCATGCTTTAATTACCTTATAAACAAATTTTCAGCGATTTTAATTTTTTCAAAATTTTCCCCAAAATCGGCTCCGCCAAAAATTTTCCATGACGAGTATCTCAACAATGAGAAGAGATACAGTGCTGGGAACTGAACCATTGGATTCAGCTCGGTGAAATACATAAGTGTGTAAAGTATCACTGAAATCGTTCAACGGGAAGAATTGCTAGAGCAAAAATTCTGAAAATGGCCTAAAATCTGAAAAAATCCAAAGGGTATGTATTAAGATTTTGCCAAAAATTTTCATCTCTTAGAATTATGATTTTTTTACCCTATCCCCCTATTTTCGACCCGAAACTTACGAAAAAAGTATTTTTAGTGGTAAATAAACTTTAGTTCTTAAGTTATGATTGACTTTATGCGGCAGTGAATTCAGAAAAATTTCTCAAAAATTGTTTGTGTACTTGTATCTCGGAAACTATAAAAGATAACTAAAATTGGTTGTAACCAGCGTATTGAGCATACTTTATTTATTGTCCATGTAAACTTTTATGACAGTTTCTTATAAAATACAAATTTTATAAATTCTCAAAGTTGATACTGATTTTTTTCAAAAATCGCCCAAATTTGACATCCTGTAACTATAAAGCCAATACAGGTAATTTGAATCGGATTTAAATTATGGATTCCTCATACTTTATTGATGTGTGTGGGATAGTTTTGTTATATTACTCAAAAAACTATTACAGTTTCTGAAGCCATTATATATTACATGTTTTTCTATTATGGATGTTATGTGTGAATCAGCTCTTGACTAAATAAATCATTTTATTTGCCTACATTTTGCCTTTGATTTTTTAGTATACTAGTATACCAGATTTAAGTATTTAAAAGTTTTATGAAAAACAATATTAAACATGGCTATTAATATTTTTGATTGACTTTATGCGGCAGTGAAAATTGTTTGTGTATTTCGGAAACTATAAAAGATAACTAAAATTGGTTGTAACCAGAGTATTCAGCATACTTTATTTATCTTCCATGTAAACTTTTATGATAGTTTCTTATAAATTACAAATTTTATAAATTATCAAAGTTGATAGAAAAATATCGAATATTTTCAAAAATAAAAAACATTCTATACTCCTAAAATTATATAAATAAAGAGGAACAATACTAAAAAAAAAAAATGCTTACTGAATTTTTAGTTCATAACTAATTTAACATTTTAAAAATTTTAGTGACAGATTATAAAACAAAAATCAGTTAATCTTTACTGTTAAATGTTTATACATACATAACATCAAGCAATATCTCACACTACCATGAAACACAATAAACCAACAATCAATCTCTTCCAAGCATTCCTATCCTGGCACACCACTCTCGCCTCGCCCACATTCATACATGCATATATATTCTTTATATTCGCAATCATTCGTTCATGCAACAAACCATCAATCATACCTAACCTCCTATTTCTTGAATACCCCCCATATATGTTCGTAAAAGTGGTAATAAATTACAGGTTAGAACGATTCTTTGATTAATTCTGAGTCGATAATCCTAATGCAAAAAAAAAAAAATAGTAGTAAAGCCACAAACAATTGTTATAGCAGTTATCAGGTAACTAGGCAAATCAGTGCGATTGTTAAAATGTTCAAATACGAGAAAATATTTATATTTATTTTTCAAACAAAAAAGCTTTTTTGTGGAAGGTTGCCATATGTAATAGAATCATCCGATATCCGCTGAAGATGGCAAATCCACATCAACTATTTAATAATAATTATTATAATTGATCAAAAAGACATGCATGTAAAAAAATGTCACAATTACATTTTGTTTTTCCTTCGACATTAATTTGGAAAGAAAATGATTAGATATTTAAATATATCAACACTACTTGTACCGGTTTTGTCTAATTGTTGAATATAGGGCAGTTTTGCAATATTATATCTCGATAGAGATAAAATTCATATTGTTCTGTAATGAAATTTCAGCACTAACCACAAAGGAATTTTACTTCGGTAATAATATTAGAAATAGTGGAATGAACCCAAGACTTTGAACACATTAGCAATCATCTACCGCTTCTTACAAAGTATTTTATAATTTTGATTGTATGTTCAAGAAAGTTTCGTACGTCTTTGTAAAATATTCGAGAAAACACGACTGCACATTCCAGCGGTTGGAAAATAAGTTCCTAGTCACGTTCCTCTATATTTTCCCAGGAACCGCAGTTCCAGCTAAAACTGTAGAATGGGTCACTAGCCGGGTCCCTATTTTTTACCCATCCTTTTCTCCATCTCTCCATAAATCACTCATTCCTCAAAATTCCTCTCCGTTCCCATGCATTTCCAGCTTGAATCTCATTTGTCAGCTGTTGGAATAATCCAAATTTACAGATATTACGAAACTGAGACACAACTACAACACTCACCTTTTGACAAGAAATATTTACTTTTCTAAATGTGTCCAAGTTAGAACTTCATTTAGGTTAGCTCGTGTCGCTCTCGCCACGCATGTGTTGCGTCTCTCTTGCTCTTGCAGCATTCCTTGGTGGTCTCTGTCTGTGCGTGCACCCGCCAGGGTCGTCTTTAGGAAGAATCTTATCTTCGAGAAGATTGCGTTCCACGAACCTTTCATGCAATCGTGCAGATAACCTCCCTAAACACTTACATTTTTGTAGAATACAATATATGAGTATAGAAAAAAGATACACAGTAAAAAAAATTGATTTGCGAATTGTTAATTTTGTGGTTGTTGAGTATTTTTAGTTAATATTGACAAATATATTGCGTTAAATTATCAATTTGAATAAATATGACATTTTGTTAAATTAAAATTTTGTCAATTCTGAATTTTTAACAATAACAATTGTTGTTTCTATTTATTTACAGGATTTATAAAATTTTGCAAATAGACTCGTCAATAATAAGTAAATTTAGATAACTTTTGAATTTGAAAGTTTATATCCTTTGTGACAACTTAATTTGTTATAATAACTATTATTCATTGTTCTGCTTCTATGTAATTACAAAAATTTTTAATTAAAAGCACATAAAAATAAATGTTAATAATTACTATATTCACAAATATATTTAGTTAACGAAATACACAAAAATAATTTATTACTTGTTAACAAATTTAAAACTTGTTAAATTAACAAAAATTAACGGTGCACCACTAGGACAAAATTTTTTGTCAATTTTGTCTAAACACACACTTAAATCCAAGTACAATATATGAGTATAGAAAACAGATTCAAATAAATGGTGTAGGCAATATTATTTTACACGTTTTTGGATGTTATAACATTCACCCTGAATTAATTATTTATATAGTATAAATATAATCATCTCATAACATGAGCATTTTAATTTTAAATATGAAATTATATAGTGATATCATCATTAGATTTTAGATGGACGAAAAAAATGTCACACACAGGCCCATCACAGTACATCCTTTCCGTACAGGGTGTAGAACTGAAATGTGACATAATCGTAGGAGTTTCAATGCTATTTTTTTATATTGTATCTTTTTACTTATTCACTTTACAGCAAAAGTGTAAATATACAAGTTGTTCAGAATTTAAAATGCATTCAATAAGGCCCATTTGTTTACCTAAATAAAATATCACGATATGCCAATCTAATTAAAATTATTATTTATTAAAAAAATTTTCATGGAAAATTAAATAAAAACTAAAATTTGTGACATTTCATAAAACAGATACAGTGTTTTATTATTTTCTGCAAAATGGGCCTGTAAAGTGAATAGAAAGATACAGATATTTAAACCCATATTCACCGCATTTTAATGGGGTCTTTCACCATTTTTTTTTTATATTTTTTTATGAAACTTTATCTATACTGAAGGCTATTTACGCTTTTAACAAGTCTTAATTGTTATTCATTAAGCCACAATGATTTTTTTAAAATGTTGTGACGTCATAGTAGAGATCTAAAAGAGTAGATATTTAAATAATTTTTGTTACATAAATGTTCTATTTTATTGTAATAATAATAATAAAATAAGTAAAAAAATATATGACTACAATTACTTACAATCTGTACTGTTTTAGATCCAGCAACACCTCTACTATGACGTCACAACATTTTTTAAAAAATCATTGTGGCTTAATGAATAACAATTAAGACTTTTTAAAAGTGTAGATAGTCTTCAGTATAGATAAAGTTTCATAAAAAAATATAAAAAAAAAATAAAAAAAAAATGGTGAAAGACCCCATTCTATACCCGGTACCGGTATGAATGAGAGGTAAATAACAGTAAACGCAAAGGAAAAGAAGCCATGATACACTGTTAACATATCACTTTATTTTAACAGTTTTCTGTGACTGTATAATGTAATTTTATGAAAAGGACATCCAATTCATGAAGCAGCCCCCATTGTGTGATTTTAAAATTTTTCGAATCACAGTACACAATTTTAATGGATATTAACATAGATAAGCTCGCGTCCCTTACAATTTTACCAAACAAACCATAAGCCTACACAACTCACGCTCGACAAACTCAAATCACTGTACTCATTTTTAATACCTAGTAGTTATCTGTAGGTCCCATTTCATGAAATGGATGGGAATTTTGTCCAGGTGACGGAAACTTTGAAATGAAGTGGATGTCCTTTTAGATGAAATTTACAATTACATCTTCTGAATTCGACATATACATACGTAACCTAATTAAATATCTGACCAGAAACAAAACAGACATCGTAAGTGACATCTTTTAGGTTACTTTAAAATGATATATGTTCTGTATTTTCAAATGTATGGAATATATATGATGGCTTAACACCCCTATTGGGTAAAGCCGCTTCTTATGAAACTCTCTAAATTGTTGGAGTGGATTAATCTCCATTTCTTTTCCTTTAAATCCTTGTAGTTAGGTTTCTCCAAATGTTTCCATGATTTGTTATAATTTGGCAGTTTTTAATTCCTGCTGCTTTTAAATGTTCTTCTATTTTCTTTAGCCTTGTTGATCTGGGTCTGAATCGACTTCTTCGTCCTTCTGGTCTCCATTCTACTACTGATTTAATTGCACCCTTTTCTTCTGTTCTCCTTAAATATTCAAGTCATCTGACTCTCTGATGCTTGCTCTTTTTCACTATGTTTTATCCATTTTCAGTGGAATATTCTGAATTCGCAAATCTCGATGAGCGAATTATTTAATGCGTGAATAGGGGTTTTTAATTCCTGCTGCTTTTAAATCTTCTTCTATTTCTTTTAGCCTTGTTGATCTGGGTCTGAATCGACTTCTTCGTCCTTCTGGACTTCATTCTACTACTGATTTAATTGCACCCTTTTCTTCTGCTCTCCTTAAATATTCAAGTCATCTGACTCTCTGATGCTTGTTCTTTTTCACTATGTTTTATTTATTTTCAGTGGAATATTTTGAATTCGTAAATCTCGATGAGCGAATTATTTAATGCGTGAATAGGGGTTTTTAATTCCTGCTGCTTTTAAATCTTCTTCTATTTCTTTTAGCCTTGTTGATCTGGGTCTGAATCGACTTCTTCGTCCTTCTGGACTTCATTCTACTACTGATTTAATTGCACCCTTTTCTTCTGCTCTCCTTAAATATTCAAGTCATCAGACTCTCTGATGCTTGTTCTTTTTCACTATGTTTTATCCATTTTCATAGTGGAACATTCTGATTTCGCAAATCTCGATAAGCGAAATATTTTATACGTGAACCACAGGGACTGTGGGATTCGAATTGAGGATCTCATGGTCCACAGTCCAATGTATTACCACGGCACTATCTTACATCGATCTAGAGAGGTCAGAAAGTAATCAGTAAAGGAAAATTGACCCTCAAGTGTATCATAACAAAAAGTCACAGAAAACTTTCTAAATTCTCAGCGTCGTATAAAAGGCACAGTTGAAAAAATCTAAATCAGTTACTGGCGTCTTCGTTGCGTGCGTCTTGCGCCTACCTAAAACCTGAAGGCAGGTAGGCTTGCGTGTATGTGCGTATGTTAGTGCCCTTCTCAATGGTGCAGCAGCCAGAGTGTCTGGTGTTTTTCCACTCACTACCAAGCGTTTATGAATTAACCTACGCATAAAAAGTGAGGAATTTTGGCGCCCAGATTTGGTAACGCGTCACTGGAGTTTAAACCTAACGGGGAATGCAGACATTTAAATTTGAAAACATCAACACTTTCTTTAAACTACACACGCTGCGGATTTTGTTTATTTACAGTGGATTGAATATGTTTACTAATAGAAACGTTTATTCTTTTTTTATACAATAGATATATCATCACGCTATTTACCCGTTTTGGTGGGGCACTCTGCTTTTGCAGAACTCGAAGTGATGTATTTTCTTCGTCGGCTTGAGAATCTCATGTTCACAATCTGATGCGTTACAATAGAGTTATTTGCAGTATTAATTTACTGAAAATGTTTTTTTACTAGATTATGTTAATGTATTTGAAAAAATGATTTTACAGGGTATAAATATCCAATTTTATAATTTTTTAAACATAGAGATTTGATTAAAATATTTTATCTACGACCGTTGTTAAAACTGGCCCTTTTAAGGGTTGCATATCAAGTCAAAAGGAAACCCAGATCAACATGGCTCAAAGAAGTAGAAGATTTAAAAGCAGCACGAATTAAAAACTGGAAAATTAAAACAAAAGATTGGAAGATATGGAGAAATCTAACTACAAGGATTTAAAAGAAACAAAAACGGAGATTGATCCAACAAAAAGATTTAGAGAACTTGAATCTCACAATTTTAACTTTAGCCCTGTGGATCCCCCACCACTAATATCTGGGGTGATTTGGCGGCTGGTAAAGGAATTTCACGCGCAAAAATATATCACTAACAAAATATAGGTGAAAGGCGTGATGATATATTTATTTTTGTTTTGTATGTAAATCAATTTTGAAATGGTAATTCCCGAGTCAAGCTTAACTAACTAGTTTGTCTGTGCTAATAGTATAAGAATAATTCAATTACGTGTATTGCATATTTCTTTGGGTTAGGTTTTAACTGTTTCCACATATTATAATCATATCTTGACTAATTATGCAAATAAATTTTATTGCAGTTAATGTCATCAAATATGTACTAATAAATTATGGATGTAGACGCTTAATATTCGTTTTTATTCTGCCTACAGTGCTTTAATTAAAAAGGTTGATGTGTTTGAATGATGCAATATAGTTTTAATATCTCAAATATTGTCTGTATAAATATAAAAACTGGATTCTATTCCTTATTGAACATTAAATATTTTCTGATGAAACATTCCGTACACAAAGTGAATAATATTTAACATCAGTAAAGATAATCCAATAGAAATATTTTTATTTGTAAATTTTTATCGTTAGTTTTTTATACTTATTTAATTTTCTTTCGAAACCACACATAAAATTATTTAACTACACCAATAAAAAGTAAATGATGAACTTTTCTGTTGATAAATAAATTGTGTAACAGCTGAAAGGCTGCCGAAAATCGGAGTATTTTTAAAGCAAACAAAAGATAGTCGCCACGCTCTCCATTTTGTCAACAATAGCCGCAGCCGCCTAGATAAAACCAGAAAATGCACGCACTTCAACCGAAGTGGATATTTGCTCCTGTTTTGTTACATTTTAAATAAACTGAACATCGGCCGTCTGCGATAAACAATATTTAGGACGCGCTGAATCACATGCCATCGTTGTTCATCTGTTTTCACCCTGATAACTCAGATCTGTTTTGTAAACACACAGATTCTTTTCGTCACATGATAGGAAGCAAAAATGTGCACAGATTTCTGATTACAAGCGTTATTTTTAACCTAATTGCGCAAATGTATATTAATTATCTTTTTGTACTCCATAATCTACATATTTGTTTTATCGCTATCTTCAAATCCTTCAGTATTAATGGTTTGAAGTTTAAACATTAAATATTACTAGACAAATAGTAAACAACAATTTCTTTGTTAACATTCTCATGTTACTGACCATCAGTGCTTCTGTTGTAAAAATAAATTTTATTTCTTTCACTAAGTGTAAGCGAAAAACGTTTATAGTATTTTTCAATAGGTAGGAAATTGCCAAAAAATGTCGCTGCTACTGTTTGTAACTCGATTTAACCTAAAATATATTAAAAAGGTTTAAGCAAAATTTTTTCAAAACAAATAATAAAGAACTTCGTACCCAAACAATAGAAAGAAAACCATATTTCGATATTATAAAAAAACAATTTGCAATGCAATCGAACATAAAATAATATATGTAACAGGTACATAATTGCTAATTGGTACATATATTATGTACTTGTTAAGTAAATATTAAACGACGTTTCGGCAGCAAAGTGCTGCATTCTTCAAGTTAAATACAAAACAATAAATAATAATATATACTCAACACTACGTATTTACAAAATAAGTGTAACATAGAGCAAAGGTTATACAAAATAATATAAACAGAAAATTAAGGAAGAACAATTAACCACGACTTTTTAAGCTCAAAGCCTGTATTAAAATTAAGATTATTTAAAGATTTCTTAATTTCAATAGCTACTCTAATTAATCTTCGCATCCAGTTATTTTATGTTGTTTCATTCTATTTCAAACTAGTTGTAAGAAATGGTACAAAAATATTTGTAACGTAAATAATACAATCGAATTCGTATGTGATACATGAACTAGAATCAGAATGTATAACTTGTGCAAAGAGACTTTACTACTATTCGTTCTGTACTTGAACAAGTATAGAGTGGACACGAGGGCGCATATCAGTTTGTCGATCTATTCTTTTAACTTACACTGTCTGTACATTGTAATACAATTAATGTAGTTTTATCAGAAATATAACAAATCGGATATTTAGATAAAACGATCAGTAAATTTATATTACGTACTATTTACTGATAAATGCTATCAATTAATGAATCTCAATTTTTTCTTAATAGTTTTATCACAGTCACGTGTGCGTCAGCACGTTTTCATTTCATCTTCGTTCGAAGCGTAGACTTAGAAAACAATTCGAGCAACAATTCCAAAAGACTTAGTATATTTAGATCTTGTCCGTTGGGTTCGAACTCCGTTCTTCTAACTGGCCGAATTTGAAAATAAACGTCTCGTCTTCTCACTTATATTTATATTCAGCCACTAAAAACCATCACATCTCGCGTTTTTTCGTTTTGTATTCCTGCAGGGCGGGGTAAAAATAGAACTGCATCTGTGTAGGAAACACTCTTACCGTTTCTTGGTGAGTCGCGGTTGTTACTCTCTATGGGCAGCGTCACAACACGGGAAAGTAAACAAGAGACGCAGACAAATCATTTATGCGATTTATTTTACACTTTTAGCAAGAATTATGAAAGACTTCTTATTTAGTGAAGAATATCGTGGGCGCTATTCAAAAACTGTTCATAATTTTAACAAATATGGTTTATGTTTATGTTATGTTTTTTACTTATACGTAAATGAATCTGATTAAATGTCACTTAAAATATCTCTGATATTTATTAAGATTTTTGGTGTTTTGAATTTTTCAACTTTAAACAGCTGCAATTTAAAAATTATGCAAGATATCAGCAAATGGTTTTCAGTTTTGTATAATTGTACAATTTATGACAATTTAATAAAATTTGGAAATATTGAAATTTTTTTCAAAAGTTTAATTACCGATAACTCAGGAAATATAAAAGATACAGACTTGAAGTGTTGAGTAATCGATTCAGCTCATCGAAATATATAATTATATATAATTTCAAAACTAATTGGTCAACGCTTTAATTAATTACTGCAAAAGTTTGATAATATTCTAAAATCGTGGAAATCGTAACCCTCCACACTTGTGATTTTTCAGAATCTAAACCATCATCAGACTTTTTGCCATAAAATTTGAACCTGTTAACCAAATGTTGTAAAAATTGTGCTATGTATTTTGACGAGCTAAATTCAACAGTTTATTTTTCAAACCCGAAACTTTTAAATTGTTAGAGATATCGCAAATCCCAATTATAAAGAAAATATAATAATTTCAAATTTTTAAAATATTGCTTGTTCGCCATAAAAAAATGGCAAGTACTAAACTAAAGATTATTTTTCTATATCTCTCCTAGTTATTGAGTTATAACTCCTCTAATTTAAAACTTCAAAAACCTCCATATCTCAAACAATATCAGAGATTTACCAATGCACTCTACAGAAATTTGTTTTTTAGGCTTTAAATTATATAGAAACGCAGTAAAACAAAATTCAAATTTTGAATTATATTTAATTTACATTTATGATATTTATAAATGAAAGTAAATTTCCTAGATTAATTTTAACGCAGTACAAATGCAAAATAATTTTTGATTTAAACAATTTTCACTAGACTAGAAATGATGTTTACTCACAAGCCTATTATTTATGGTCTATTAAATGTCTATTTATCTCTAACTAAAGTTTAAATTTTGATAGCAATGTTAATTTTTCATAAGCGATAAACTTCTCGTAGTACATTTAACAATAAATTCACCTGATGAAACCGACATTCGTTCTTACATATTTCCTTTACAATGTTTTACATTAAAATGTAAGTTTTATTTTAGTGTCATTTCCGGTTTTATTTCTACTCCAGTTTTATTGCAAAACTTCTTTTATATTTGATGCATAATACAAGTTTTTAAATTTTATTTAATAAAAATAATAAAACGAATTATCCGAATTCTGAATAAAAATATGTTTCCAGAATATTATCTTAAATAAAAAAATTTGAAATAAAATACACATATCGGAAATAAAAATAATTATTTTAAGTGTATTCTTAAGTGAAGGACCTCCAAGAATATATGTTATATATTGAAAGTCATCTTTTCATTAGCAATACGTGCTAATTCAATTTTCTAATTAAATATCGGAATAGTATCAATAACCTTGAATACTCACTGATATTGTAATTAAATTAATGATCGCGTACTATCAATTAATTACACCATAACCACATAATTTACACTTTAAATATATCAGAAATATGATGAAATTTAAGCTACAATTTAGGTAGAAGATAATCTGTCATTCCCAACGTTTTGAATAAATTATTAAACTTGTAGAAAATATGAGAACCCGGTATTGGTATTTAAGATCCTGAATGAAAGTAAATTTTGTAATGCAACAGGATAGACGTAAAGCTAACCTGTTGAAGAACGCAGTGGCGGCGGTACGTACTATTTTTGGGAAGGGACATTCAAATTTGTAATTAATAGCAATTATATATTTCTTTACATAGTGCTTATTACAAAAAGTTATAATTGTATTTTTTACTATTATTTTAATTGTAAAATATTTGAGAACGTATTCGTAATTTTGTTGTAATCTGTGGTATGTGAAGTAAATAATTATAATTATTTTGTGCCAAATCGAAGGTCATAGCTCCCTCCGTCACGAGTTAAAAATTTTATTAGTTCACTTATTATTTGAGGTTATAGTTCAAGAATCGATTCGCGGTCTTCAACATTCGTCATTTTAACGAACTTAAAACAATTATTCATTTAAAAAGATTGCTATATTCGATAAAGTAAATTTAAACTGACACTAGATTTTCCCAACAAATTTTCTTTTTGTGCATGACGCCATAACCGTAGAATTCTGCAAAATGGTGCGTTTCTAAGAACTTGTTTCTTTACCGCTGGATTTTCTCGCAGACATATTGAAAGTTCATGGATCAACTGATGGTAATTCATTTGTTTTCAGCAGCAGAGAAACGACAAAAAATACAAATATTTATTTAATATTATTATTTCCTTATCACAAAAAAAAAATCTTGTGTGGACACCACACGACTATCTGATACATAAAAATCTGAATTTTATTGATTAATAATTACACCTGACATACGATGAATTCGTTTTATTAGTATACCTTATACCATAGTTACTATTAAATTGATTAATTAGCTATAGCCAGAGATAAGTAAATTTAATATTTAATTTACTTCTTTATTATAAATAAACAAAGGAATAAATTACATGGATTTTTAATAAAATTCAATTATATAATGAAAGAGAAATTTCAAGTTTAAACAATTAAGAAATATATTTTAATTACTTTAGTACTATTCTCAGAACTGTGGAAGATTTCGTCTAGGATATTCCAGACATAAATTTGCAAACATATCCCAAACATTTATTAAACTTTAACCTGAATTGTACCAAGTTTAGCTTTTTTCTAAAGATGAAATTAATGAAATGAATTAATTGTTTTTTGTGTCCAGTAAACTTCAAGTTTTAGTTTTACTATTATTCCCAAAATGAACTCAGTTCTGTCTATTAGCATAAAACTAATAATTATGAAGTTTTGTTAATCTATCTTTTCTCGTTCGTGAGTTAGAACATACGGTCACATTCATCTAACCAAACATTGAGAAATTGTTACAAATTTTAATTTTTTTGCGTGATTCCTACACTTCCTTATACTACATATGACAGGAAAAAATGATTATTTTATTGATTACAACAATATATTAAATTTCAGAACACCTATATTAATAATTAGAAACTTAGTAAATTATTGCTTCATCTTTTAATGAGTTGAAGCATATTTTACAATTAGATGAAATTATTGCTCATTATTCTATGACAATAAATTAATTTTTGATTCCGGAAACATAAATTTTAAACAATAATATAACCTTCACCCAAAACACAGTTTTCTAGTAAACTTGAAAAGTACGAGAAACAATTCTGACCTTGAGTTTCTCTTCCGATAATTTTTTGCATTAATTCTCTAATTGTCAGGTATCGCTCGCATATCACTGCAAGTTGCACCTTAGTTATAATGCATGAATGCAGACAATACAGGCACGATAATTCGAAAATTATTATCATTAAAACTTGAGCAATAAAAATGTATTGTATTAAATTAAACTCTTCTGCAATGTCCCGCGGTGTTACATCAGCCAAAAAGTTAGCAATTGTAGGAATTAGATTCGGTTTAAAAGAAGTACTAGGGATTTTTAATTATATCAGTTGAATAACGGGAAACCAAGGTGATTATTTTAACATTGAGTTGCGGTTACGAGAATTTAATAAAGTTACAGGAATTCTTATATAATTTTTTGCGGAAAATGTGCAATTTACTATATTTATATATTGCACTTTAAAAACAGTTTTGTCTTAAAATTAATCACCTAAATTTAAAAAAAAAACAAAAAGAAACGTATACCTAATTAATAAATTTAATTAAAAAATCTAAATAGTTTGACAGGAATTAGTTATTATTAGAGAGCGGTTTATATGCAAAGTGCATATATTTTAATTTTTGCATGTCTTTAAATAAAATCAATTTTCTGGACGAATTACATTGATTAGAGATAATTAATACTAAATATTAATTGCATATATTGTATATTTGGGCATGCTTATGCACATTTTTACAAAAGTTGCATATAATTGCATATTTCAATATTTTTAAGAACTTGTCTAGTGATAAATATTCTGAAATTTCTGGTAATGCACATTGATAATTCCCAAATATTGGAGGAAGAATAAATAGAAGAATGCAACCGAAAAAGCAATAAACAATACAATAAGCAAAATAAATATTTCTAGGGAAATCCCTGTAACGGTAACGGTAGATATTCATTGTATACACGAATGCTGGTAAAAGTGGGTACAATGAATATAAGACCGAGAATTCTCAGCTGGATATATCTTTTACTTATGTTTTACTTTTTTTTTTAGAAAACTTTGAATAATTTAATTGTAATTATGTAAATATGTCATAATCTTATAATATCAAGTTTCTAAACTTAGTTTATATGTATATTAGTAGTATATTTGTTAATTGTGAATCAGGATTAAGACTGTATTGTGCAATAAAATTTAAGATTTTTTTGCATATTTTACTGCATATGTTGTCATATTTGTGCATATATAGTGCATATTTCCCAAAAAATTAGTGCATATATTTGCGCATATAATTCAGTTTTTCGTGCATATAATCTATTTATTATAGATACGCCACTGGTTTCTTAATCATTTTATCTTTGAACTTTAATTTAAACATATAACATAGTTATAATTTAAACAAATAGGGCATAATTTACTTTTATTTAATAAATTAAATGTATTATCCCGATGCACTATGCAATCCTCAATGTTATCTCATGTGCCAGCTAGACTTTTTATTTTCGTATCTATATAATAAAAGTTCTATGACTCATTTTCATGGAAATACATGTTTTGAGGTCTCCTGAATCCGTGTTCACCATGTTTTGAATAAGGAAAGATTAACAAAACTTCATAATTATAGGTTTCATGACAATACGAAGAATTGAGTTGATTTTGGCCATAATTGTAAATCCGGAGATTTAAGGTTATTTGACATTCAAAACAACTAATTGATTGCAATTTATTTCGAACATAAAAACATCTAAACAGAAAAAAGTTTTAGATAAAAAATGTTAGCAATTTTTCTTGTAATTGCTTCCATCGGTCTGAATTTTTATTTTACTCAATTTTTTTCAAATAAAGCTTATTTTAAATTACAATACCCACATATTTGCAGTATAAGTTTTTCTATCGGGTGTTCCATTTTCGTGCATTGATAAATAACTTTATATTTTTTAAGGGAACAGCCTATATATTTTTACACAATTTAAAAGGTATTTTATATTTTTTCACTATGAAACCCCCATATATCAAATTTGTTGGCGATCCAACAACTTTTGTTTGCGTGGAGAGAAATATATTCAAAACATGCTTCATATGTAAGCATTATTTATTTATTTCATTATTACCATTACCCTTTAAAAAGGTGTCGATAAGAGTAAGAATAATTATTTTTATATACATATTTTATGGATGATATTTAGTTTTATGGCCTGTTTTTCAAATTGTCATAATAAGTAGTTTCGTTAATTGCAAACAAAAGTGAAAACTAATTTAAAACAATTGATAACAGTCACACAGTTTTTTATATGAGCGCTCAGAAATTATTGCCATGTCTGTTTCTTTTACTTCATATTCATATCTTACGTTTATTTTCAGCTACTAATCGAATCTGATTACAACAATGAATTCCGGTTGATCCCAGCTCTACAGGTGAAATTCCAGAGGTAATTTAGAGCGATTCCTGACAGAAATCATGCAGAGGATACAGCATTTCATCTTTCAAGGTAAGTTATTACCAAATATATTTCAAATCGCATACAATTCATTACTATGCATGCAAAACAAAATTGTAAACATACAACTGTCAAAAGGTCGTTGACTCGGAGCCCATTGAAAAATGACAATTTTATAAGATTATTTAACGTACTATAAATATTCAACATAACAATGAATGTTGATTGAAGGAAACAGTAAATAAGTTTATTGTTAGTAATCAGTTTAATTGTTTAACAATTACCCTAGCGTAACAATAGCTGATGAAACCTACAGCGAATTTTGCAGCAGACTAAATTTATTAGTCATCAATGCAATCTTTATGGTAGTGTTTCAAGGGCGGGTATGAAGGTATATGTTTCTTTAGATGTCTTTTTGCATTTTTAAGCTACACGATTAACTTTTTACAAAGGAATGATTAATTTAAATGACTCGGAATTTATAATGAAATTATTACAGGTAATAAGATTCGTTTTTTCTCTTTTATCTTGCTGATTAAAAAGGTAAAAGGGAAAGTTTTTTTAATGGTTAATCTACAAGTTTTTATTACTGTAAAAATGTAGAACATGCCAAATGTACATAAGTGTTTAATTTAATTATTCATTATGTTTATATTACATAATGCCTGCATAAATTATTTAAATAATAGAAATATTAATTAGTTAAGATCAGGTGATACTTCATGACGTTTTTACACACCTCTTCTTGAAATATATACAGGGTGCTTCTTACTAAACAGTGTTCTTCTTACTAAACAGTGTTCTTATACTTAACAAAACAATAAACAATTTCCTATAAACATAGTCTTGTAATAGTTGTTTTTTCTTGCAAAATAGTGAAGAAAAAATGTTTTTTCTCTCTAGAGAGGAAAATATAGAGGTGTCATCAATATGAATGTTATTTACAAAAAATATATTGTAAAAATTATAAATAAATTCCTAATTTAATTGAAAAGCCTTATTTTAGTGATATACATACTTTAAATTATCTTACAATTATTTCTTATATTTTTAGTTTTTTATATTAAATCACAGTTCGACAACTTTAATTTAGATTTAAGATTGGTTCATTGGCAACACTGTTATACTGCTTTGCGTCTGATAACCTAACTTTTGACGTGTCAGTTGTGAATTGTCAAAAAAACAGAGCTCGTAGTACCAGCCATTGTGTTTAACACGAGAGGAAAGTGCTTCTTCCACTCTCACTCGAGTTGCTTCATTCGCTGCACTCATGAGGCACACTTCGAACTCGAGTGGGAAAAAGAAGCGCTTTCCTCTGTAGTTTGACAAATAACTATTAATCTATATAGAAATTGATTGAGTTATATAAAATTAGAAAATGTACCTATATTGATTTAAACGTTGAATTTAATAATTGAATAGGAAAATATTTAATTTTTGTAAATAATATTGAAGCAAAATTTAATTTGTACCGTATTCTGTATTAAATGTAGCACCTTGTGTATTGGGTTGTTTTGAATATCTTACTACATATAGGTAGTTTGACTCATCCGAAATTAACGTTGTATTCTATTTTTTGTTCCAGTGTTTCACTGAAAACAAAATAATAAATAAACAAACTTTGCCCGATAATAAAAATAAACTCAGGTGTAAATAAAAAAAAATTGCACGTCGGCAGTAGAAAACCCAAACAAAACATGATTCTTCGAACCTATCATTTTAAAAAAAAACCTTGTTCCATTTTTTTATATTATTAATTGCCTGCGAGCCATATATACGTCACGTAGTATTGCGAAGATTCCCGAGTACCTGAATGAAAAGCATGATGCAACTGAGGTTAACTTTTCATCAGTGCGCAATGACGTCGTCAGCGTCTCCGGCTGCGCAAGGTGAAGGTGCGTGCGGTGATTGGTCGGTTTGAGTGTGTGGCGGTTCGCGCCCCCCGTTCGCGAAACAAGTGCCGCCGGCTTCATGCACAGGTATCGCGATCTGACTGATGTAATATTGTCATTTCGTCGATTGCAGAGCGGGGTTCTTGCGATTCCCTTGAACTTGAGCAGCAGTGCTGCAGCTGGCATTATTAGAAACTAAACGCGAGGAATTTGACAGGTCAATTGATTAGAATGCTTGCGGGTGCGCGTGAAGTCGTAAATTAATTTTTTGGCGCTTGTCAAGTCTTCAATGAAAATACTACTTACTACTGTTATGCTAATAAGATTTATTGTTCCTTTAATTATAAAAATTATCTGATGCTCCCAACATACAACCAACGATACAAAATAGAAAAAAGTTTCAAATAAAAATTTTACATATTTGCTATTATAACAAAATATACTCTAACCTAATTATTTACTGAGATATATATGCTCAAAATACCTTATAGGCACTCAAGTAAACTACCATTTCCGGTTAGTGAATTGCTAACAAAATCTAATCAACTTGTAATTTGGACATTCAAGTTCTAATTATGAAATTTTATATTGTTTAGTAAAATTAAATTTTGAGTTATCATCGTAGATGAAAAAAATCATCAAACACAGATACACAATACACAAAACTACAAAACATAAACACATAGACAGACCACATTCTGAAAATCTTGGAGGAAAGAATATAAAGAAGAAAGCGGTAGCAAGCGATAGTGTTTCCCCCACTGCAATTATAACCGTTGTTATCGCGTTGTTATTGGGCTTCCAAATTATCAAGAGATGGCGTTGATCACAATTCGCATAAGGTACACGTCAAATTCATTTTGTATGATATCTTATGATAGCGAATGCGTGATTTAGTATTGGTAGTATGTTTTTATTGACAGCAGAACTGTTGTCATACACACTGCAAATTTTCATATTTTTAGAGGTTTCTTTGGAGAAAATTCAATCTTAACCTATAATCCACAAATACAATATATCTTTCATTTTTACAACTTATTTAAATAACACGGTTTAAACATATGTAATACTTACATTGGAGTACTCTTAAAATGACTACTATCGTTATTAATTTTAAAAAAATAACAATTAATTTCAAAATACAGTGAAATTTATGTACTGTATGATTAATTTAGCTTTCTACCACTAGTTAGCGTATTTTAATTTTGTATGCCCAATAGCAACCATCAGAATTTGGCAGTCGTGCTGTTTTTTCTAAACGTATGTACAGCGCAAATCCCCACTCCAACTAAAACCATGGCTTGCATGCGTCTGCCCTCACCAGGTTTTATTCCCCTTGCCACTAATACATATAAGCTTATACTCTCACCTTTATCTTCTTTCCTCAAAAGTGAAAATAGTAAAATCGTAGTCTAGGAACTCCAAATCGAGCTTATATCCGTTAAGGACACACTATCAAAAATTTTGGCCCAACACAATACCTCCCTTACATATGCAGGATGTAGAATTGAAATGTAGCGTATAGGGGTTTCAATCCTATTTTGTATATTGCTGTACCTATTATCTATTCACTTTATAGCAAATGTGTAAATACAAAAGTGATTCAGAATTTAAAAATACATGCTGTTTAAGGCCCATTTGCTTAACTAAATATTAGTGTTTTGCGATAATCAAATTATTGCATGCATTTTTTAATTTTTGAACAACTATTGTATTTACATTTTTCTGTAAAGTGAATAGGTATATAGTTACAGTAATATAAAAGGAAATGTGCGGGAGGTAATAAAATAAATAAATATATCATCACGCCATTTACTCATTTTAGATTGAGTCACTCTGCTTTCGTAGATCTCATTAAATGATATATTTTTAAGCATGACGTGCGGTTACCAGCCGTCAATTCATTGCCTTTAAAGTTGTTAGTGGAGAGAAAACCACAGGAGTACAGTTAAAATTGCAACTATCCACTATGAGATTCTAATTGAGGATCTCATGATTTACAGTCCGATGCGTTACATTATAATATACCTGGTTTTTCTGTTATCTACTTTGAAGTCTACTGTCTTTTGTCTCTAGCACAAATTTTTGTTTCTTGTCCTGTGATAAGTTTGTTCTTCAATATCCTCCTCCTGTTCCAATCTTCTCTGATCTACCTCGTCTTCGGGTGTGTCTTATTTGTTCTTTCATTTTGTAAATTATTCAGATGATGAATTTAATTACATTTCAGCAAATATATATTACCCTAAAATATGGAGAAAATAGCTCCATAATAGAGTATCGAACTATCGATCATGATATCTTCAGTTACCAAAAATTCAGTTCGTCGTATTGTCAGAAAACATAATTACAAAGTTTCATTAGTCTAATTTTTTTCGTTCTTGAGATATTGAATACACAAACACATCCCTACATTCATCCATCCATCCACACAGACGTCATTGAGAGACGTATTCGAGAAAATAGTATACAACAGTAAGCACTCGAGGCTGTTTCTTCCGAAGCGAAGAGCTATGTAGAAAGAAAAACGGCTTATAAACCAAAGAAAAAACAATTGCGTTCAACTGGTTCAAAGTCCAATATAAGCTGCAGGCCCTCTGGACTCATGGAATTAATTTCCTGTTTTGCGCCGTAAACAAATAGGTAAACAAAAATAACAAAATGATAGATGATATATTTTTTATTAAAGCGCAAAAAATGATTCCAAAAACATGCTGACCAATGACCCCAAGTAGGAACGCCGAAGGACTGTCTACCAATCTGTTGACTAATTACTAATCTTTTGCGGTTTCGTTGTAAAAACAACAATATTTTTATGAAAGAAATGGCTTTTTAACAGTGGAAATAGAGAGGAAGAGGGAAAGAGTAAATAAAATTAAAACATCCAGGTATAACACAAAGTAAACCAAAATAAGAACATCAGAATTGCCACAGTATTTAAAATGAGGAAAGTTTGATAAAATAAATTCGGAGAAATCTTACGAGTATTGGAGAGAAGATGAATAAAGAAAGTATAGACTTAGGAAAGAATTGAAGACTTTGGAGAGCTCCTACAAACATGTGAAGAATTAAGCGAGGGGGAAAGGAGTTTTAAAGAAATGCCTACAGATTTAGGGAGAGCCCTTTCATAGATGAGAACAGTGGAAAAAATATGTTGTGGGCACCACAATACCTCTCGTCATAAATTTCATTTCAAACAATACAAGAACACGGATCACCAGTATGAGGAAATTTAGTTTTCACTTATGACACATGTCCAAAAAAATAGACATTTTTCAACCGTTGTTTGTTATTTCAAAAACAATAGTTGCCAATTTAATTTTACCCCTGTGGTTCCCCTTCCACTAACAACTTTGGGGGCTATGACTTGACGACTGGTAACCGCATTTTATACGCAAAAATATATCACTTACAGAGATCTGCGTAAGCAGAGTGCCACACCCGTAATGGGTAAAAGGCTTGATGATATATTTATTTTTTATTTTAATAGAATTAAACGAAAATGTCAATATAATTTTTCTTTATCGTAAATGGTAGCAGTAAGAGGAAAATGTTTCAAACAACATTTGTAGATAATAATATTTGAAACATTATTCTAAAAATAAAAATTGTTATTATATCATAATTTACTGAGAAATTTCAAAATATTTGATAGGGCTTCAAGTAAACTACCACTTCCGTTTATTGGATTATCACCAAAAACTAATCAACTCTTCTCAAGGGGATACAGTTGATAAATACAAAATATCAAAATTTTTTGTTTAGTAGTTTTTGAGAAACCGTACTCACAGACCGACAGACAGACATCATCGCTAAACTATTAATATACGAGTAGTATTCTAGGGACCCTTAAACATGCTTATCCACTGAAAACTCACTACCGAATTTTTAGCATGATTCTTATACTTTTACAGGATGTAGCGACAGGTAAAAAGAAGAATTTAATAAATTTAAAACCTAGTATTTTTGTTATTATAAATATCAGCTTCAATAATACTGTAGAAAAAAATGTTAATAAGTTTATAGGTTACAGGTCGAAAGGCAAATAATAAAGATTATACATACATACAAACAATAATATTCAAACCATCGCAAAGGTACTTATTGACCAAATAAGCGTCTGAATCAAAGCTAATAGTACGTTATACGTTAATAAACTTCTTATAAACAAGCTTACATCGCAATGGCACTGCTCGGCTGTGCACTTTTTCTCCAACTCGCCGTGTGCGCTGGTAACTCGTAAATTTCCTCGAAGCAAATATGCATAAATCATGTTTACTTAAGTTACAGTAGTTCCATAACGTTTCACATTGATAACTGCCACAAACTGTAATACTTCTATCTGCTGAAATAATATATTGAGGTTTTATCACTTCCCGCTACTGCTACAGAAATGGTAATTATTTAAAAACATAGCAAAATTAAGAAATTGATTTGAATAACTGAATATATTACAAACTGGCATTTTAAGTATTTCTTGTCGGATATAAGTCAAGGACACTATGGATCATTTCTTGTAGGTTGAAAAAGTTGTTCTAGATTGCTAAAGGAAATTATTTGACAGAGTTATAATCTGATTTTTTAGTTTATTGCATAAATCTATGCGTGCCCAACTAGAGAATAATTGTGTTTCAACAAATCTCGACTTACTTCTGCTAATACTACACTTAATTAATTTAAATATTAATATGTTACGACTTTTCACCCATTAATCAACTTCTAGAATATATATATATGTTGTGTCATATCTCAAATATGAGCAACAGAAAAAAAATGTCTACGCCACTGGTTAGAAAGTAAAAATATGTACCTTTTTTATATGTAACATTTTTCTTAATATACGATAGTTTAAAATTGATTTAAAAATAAAAAAAATCAACGAAAATGAGTTTATCCTTATCTAGTAACCTGTACATTTTTTCGGGAAAACAAAAACATCATTAAATTGGTCTACAGGTATAATTTAACCGAAGTCGTAACTCTTATAGTTCTCAAGATCCCAATGAAATTGAAACAAATGAATATATAAACCTTATTATATGGCAACGGCTTGGCAGGTAGCGTTAAAGCCGGATGACTCGATAACGCAAGTTAAGCAATGCTGCCCGCAGTTAGTAGTAAGAAATATGTGCAAGTTCTTTTCTACTCCTGCATAAATATATCTCCATTATTTTAATTTATTCGATGAATTATAGTACCCATAATTCACTATCGTGTATTATGATTTCATAGTTTACTCTTCTCGACCAATAACAAAGCCAGAAATGATGTGGATCACCTAGCAACGGCCGTCTGGCAGTTGACATGTAGTTAGTTGTCATTGTGTAATTGTGTAATTGTGACGTTTTTCAACGAATTTCAATAATTTTCAAAAGTGATTTCCAAACTTACAGGAGTAGAAAGAGTATAGTATTATATTCGGGATTATGGTCATTACTCATTATTCACTCGGATGATTTGCATCACTCGTCTGCGGCTCATGACGATAACTTCATCTTCGTGAATAATGACTATCATAATCCCTCATACAATAATAATATTATTTTTATTTTACTATATTGAGTTCTGAAAGTTTTTTAATTTTAATTAAAGGATCTATAGAAATCTATAAACAGAACACATGATTTCTTCTGTTTTATAAGTCATCATTTGTTGTTACTTAGTTACTGTTTCTATTTACTTTTTTATTTACTCACTTGTCCTGACGAAGAAGTAGGTACGTATAATAATTCGAAACATTTATTTTTAATAAAAGTTTTACAGAACTTAAATCAAAAATCTTTTATGAGTTCTGAAAGTTTTAACAATTATCTTTTTACTTGGAATTATCCTACATTAGATTTGGTGTGTGCAAAGTGGACGCGCTCCCATCTGTGAACGTATATCGGTTTATCGACCTGTAGGTATAATTGTTTATTTAGTTGTTTCAATGATCATGAATATGACTGAACTGATTTAACAAAACTGGGACAGATATATATCCAAGTAAATTAATATTGAAGGATGCCAAAGTATTCTCTAGCAATTATGACTATTATGAGCGTTCTTAAGTTTTAGTAGGCGTGCTGAATATAGCCGAAAGTAGTTTAAAGAATTTGATTATTTTCAAAATGAAGTGTAATTTCTCGACAAATTTTTCCGCCCATTAGTATTCTAAAACATCGAAATTTAGGTCCAATTTAGAAATATGTAAATCTACGCAACAATTATCTAGAGCGTTCCAGAATCATTAATTACAACATTACAGCAGTTTAGTAAATAACTTTAATTACCCTCGAACCCCCGGGTAAATTCCCGACGCGCGCTAATGGTTTCTCTCGCGCCTCTTCAACCGGTTTGCCATTGGCGTCTCAACTAATTTTCCGCTTATTCCACATGCAGTTAACAGGACCATCATTTATCAGATCCTCCCACTGGCGCCTTTCGTTACGTCGTTAACTTTACGTACGCACGCTGACCTTGACTCCATAATGCCAAACAGAAAAAAAAATACTAACACTAAATATATCGCACTACAGAGCCTTATAAGGGAGTCGGTTCGAATCCTGATCGAGACTAACGCTGGAAATATTTGCCTGCTTTTCTTTGATGCTGATGTTATTTGTTGTGCTGGGTTTCATATATTATAAAAACATTTTAATTTAAAAATACGTGAATTATTATTTATTGTATTTACTTCAAATAATGATCTTACCAATAAATAGCTTCGTGATAACACAGACTGTGGATCATAAGATCCTCAGTTCGTATCTCGTAACCGGCATTTGCGATTTTTCAGAGAGTGCTTTCAAAGATCTTTTTACCTCCCGCCACATCTTGTAAGGAAACTATAGGAGTCAAGCTAAAAATTTGGTAGTGAGTTTTCAGTGGATGAGTTTTAAGGTCTCTAGAATACGATTTTAATAGTTTCGCGATGATGTCTGTGTGTGTGTCTGTCTGTCTGTTAGTCTATTTATCTGAATTATTTGAATCCCCTTTGAAATAGCTGGTTAGTTTTTGGTGATAATACAATAACCGGAAGTGGTAGTTTACTTGAAGCCTGTCAAGTTATTTTGAAATATCTCAGTAAATTATGGTTTAATGAAAATTTTGTTATTAGAACAATGTTTCAAATATTCTACAATTATTGTTTGAAACATTTCCTTCTTACTGTCACCGTTTACAAATTACAACACGTTAAAGAAAAATTTTGATATTTTCGTTAAAATCTGCTAACTTTTGTTTTATGAAGAAACAAAACAACGGTTGAAAAATGTCATTTTTTGACATGTGTCATAATTTTTTGAAGGGATGAGCGTTCCTTGATAGTGGTGGTCCGTGTTCCTGCATTGTTCGAAAAGAAATCTATGGTGGGAGGTATTGTGGTGCCCACTACAGATTTTTGTTATTAGAATAATGTTTCAATTTAATATTTATTTGAATAATTGTAACATAGCCGTGGAAAACAAAAACGAAAAATATTTGACATTTCAGAAAGTAGATTTAGATTTATTTATTACAGTGTTGTATTATTTTATGTTGAAGTTTCGTAGAAGATTGTATATATTGACAAATTTGAGATTTCATTTTCCTGTTTAATAAATATTAATTTTAATTTGATTGAAATATCGTGCAGTACTAACATTTAGGTAATCAAATCGACCTTATTGCATGCATTTTTAATTTCTGAATAACTCTTGTATTTACCCTGTTGCTGTAAAGTGTATAAGTAAAAATTTACAGCAATATAAGAAAAAAATTGCTTTGGAATCCCTATAATACACCACAATAAGATATAAAAAGCAGTAATTTTTACAAAATTATTACAAACTTTTATATGTATTATATTTTTTGTATTTTTTGCCTAAATGTCAAAATAAATATATTCACGAAGCGTATCTATTTTGCGTAAATTTATCTGCGTAATTTAAACATTTGATTAAAAAACTAATTTAAACATATGTACGTTAAATTATAACAAAAACAGTTACTCTAATCTATCAAACTGTCACATGAAATTCTTGCGCATCACAGAATAAATTTAAAAACTTAATTCCAAATTTCGTTGAAACACTGAGTACATGTGTTCTTAAGTCTTACGTTATGTGGCGACCTTGACGTAACCGTAAGTAAATATTACAAAACTTAACAGAATTTTGGATTGGAAACGCGTGCGGTGGTAATATACCCACGTCGTTAATGCAAGATTGGAGAGTGAGATAAACTATTTATAGTATACAAGCACTACGAAGTCAATGAACAACTATGACTTAGTGAAACATTCATTAAATCTATTTTAACGTACTTATGTTGCACTGATTAACTGCTCCAACTATTAGCTAATCCGTGTGTTGCCACTTAACCTGCCTTTAAATGTGAACTTTACATTTATATTAATCATTTTTGACAGCTGCAAATCTCATTGTTGTTATAAAGTAATTGATGAATATATTGATTCTGGGATTCTTTTCAAGAATAAAAACAAAACATAATTATTTCATTCATATCGTAAAGTAATTAAATTTAATTCAAGGTAAAATAAACTATACATTCTCTAGTACGCACTTAAATATAATAAAACCGATAAAATTAGCAATTTCAAAACAACGATCGTAATTTACCAAAACAATTTAAAGGCCAGTTCCGACAAAGAAACATTTCCGTTTCCAAAAATCAATAAAACAAACCTACATCTCTGAAGGTGACAACTAAAAAATAAATCGAATATCTAGTGTGAAGTTGCAACGGAACTGTCTGGTGACAGGCGGAAGTTAACATTTCGTGCGTCATTGCAGGAACGTAACTTAGCGTAAAGTTAATCGCAAAATGATCGCATAAAAACCACTGTTTGTTGTTTTGATAGTTTCATGAACAAGGTTAACACGTGTTTTACGATATCTTGGAATTTTATTCTGAATCGTAGAATCCGGTAATATATTTAATATTAATTTATTATTATTTGTGCATTTTATGCAAAGGACTTTGTTAGGTAAGAAGGTAGTATTTTATTATGACAGTTAGTGTCTCTATTATCAAAATTTTAGTTTTTCTGTCATAATTCTTTATTTTATTTTTATGGAACATATAAGCAGTTACAAACACTGAAATATAGTATTACTGGAACGCTTACATACGTTGAAAATTGCGAGCCGAGACACAATATGTGGGAAACCTATCTTTGTCGTACAGTCAGCTCTGCTCTAAAAATACATGTTTCTTACATATAAGCCTATAAGTGCGCGTTCCAGTATTTCCATATTTCAGTGGTTTCAATATTTAAAAAAAAAAATCATGTGACACGCGTCAAATATACATACAAGTATCTTTCAAATGTTTTATTTATCAATTACATAATATTGGTTTACGTCAATTAACAACATTAATGAAATTACTAGAAACGTCACAATATATTTGCTCCTTTTATAATGTTGTTTACCACAGATTATAATAAAATAAAAATACTTTCTAGTGATAATTTTCTATATTAATCAATAATTTAGATAATATTTAATTTAATAATCTGTACTGATTATTATTTATAAAAATTTATACATTGTTTGCACGTAATATCTGAAAAAGAAATTGCCATTTAGTTGTACTATCTTCATAACATCACAATTTTTTTCATTCCAACAATTCAAAACACTTCAAAATAAATTTCAGATTAGATACGAATATTTTAAAATAATACAATTTTCAGGAAAATATTAAGAAATATATGAGACATGAATTAGAGAATATGCCGTTAATATCTAAACGTACCAGCAATTATTGTCAATTAATTATATCGTAATTATTACTGATTATTAACAAAAAAAATGTGTATAGCACATTATGACATGTAAGTTCAATATATAATGTCCTCGATCATGTTCTTGAAAGTTTATATTCTGCTTCCGGCGCAAAGAAATTGCCATATTAAAATAATTGATTGCAATAATGTTGCACTTTTGTCTGAAAAATTAAACAATTACATTCCATTCTCTCAGTAGATTATTTTCTGCGTATTTAATATAAAGTTCCACGCCATCACAAAAACAAACGAGTTTATTAATTAAAACACTCATTTATTTTAAAATTATAAACAGATGAAGTAAGAAGCATGAATATATGTGAATTGGGCGTAGTTTTTTGTTATTATCAGCTGCGTCACTTGATCGTCCAAATACTGATTTGAGTTGAGCGTAAACAAAAACAATAGAACAGATTCCAATAAAATTTGAATCCTCAAATAACTTTAAATAAAAATAAAATCCTGAAGTTATATTGTCAGATTTATATATACGCCAAGTGGGTTGCCGAGTCTCAGGGGAATAACATGTTAAATAAAATTAATTATTGAAGAATTAGTGGAACAAAACCTGACATACTTTGTCTGAAATGAGAGCGTTTCCTGTTCCATACGACAATATTCAACCTATTCTCGGCCACGTTAATTGAATAATTGCTCCCGTCATTAAAATTGGTGATTGTCAAAGTATGTTGCACATTCATACCGCCAAAGTAATGAAATAAGAACGTGGTGTACGTCATACAACACTTTTTACTCCGAAAAAATCTGACATGAATACTTCAATAAAAGTTGCATAGTTACCTTGCACGTCATTCATTTGTTTACATTTTTAAAGCTACTTTTAAAACCACAAATTATGAAAGTTAAAATTTATTGCAGACTGGCACATCGATTGATAATCAATAATTTTTTTGACAACTAATAACATTTTAAAGATTACTTTGTATTTTATATTGATGCTTCACTCCTGAGGATAACATATCTGTAGATCAGTAAATTGTAACATTATCTGAAACTACACAATATGGCCCAATTATTTAAACGAGGATTGTGGTTATAATTTGAAAAATGTTTATAATATCTGTACAAATTGGAACATTTAATACAAGTTCATTTACCATTGACAACAAAGATGTTAAGAAAGTTCTGCACAATTTCAGATTTCACGAAATATCACTAAAAATTGGCATATACTTTTATTGTATTTCTATATAATATTAACCCTAAGAAACTCAATGCTGTAGAGCGCATCGTCATATCTCTTAAATTTATAGAGATATGGCAATTTTCGATGTTTTTCGAAATGCTACTTTGAGTGGCTGCAACTCAAAATCTATTAAAGATATTAAAAAATAGACTCAGTTCTGTGCGTTTCATGCATTTTATTACAAATTAGCAAATTTTGAAAATTTTGAAATTTTGAAAATTTTTTCTCTCAATTTTTAATAGGCGATAACTCAAAAAATATAAAAGATACAGACTCGCAGACTAGACCATTCGATTCAGCTCGTCAAAATACATAAGTATGTAAAATTTCATTAAAATGACTTGACGCGTTATAGAGTTAGAGCAAAAAGTATACAAATGACGTTTTTGGCCAAAAACGTCAAAGGGTTACCCTTGACGTTTGGCCTGAAAAAGGCCATTTTCAGACTTTTTGCTCTAAAATTTCAACCCACCATCCGAATGTTCTGAAACTTTTAAGGTTTATGTATTTCGATGAGCTGAATCCAATGGTTTAGCCTGCAAGTTCGTATCTCGTTTATTATTTGAGATATTGCTGATCGAAATTTAAAAAAAAAAATCCAAAATTTTCAATTTTAAAAAATTTTGTTATTTTGCTATAATATGCACGAATAACACAAAACTGAAGTATTTTTCGATATCTTCCGTAATTTTTGAGTTGCAGTTGCTCAAAGTTGCACTTCTATAAACATCAAAAACCGCCATATCTCGCAAAATTTAAGAGATATGATGATGCGCTCTGCACCAGTGAGTTTTTTAGGGTTTATATTATATAGAAATATAATAAAAGTATATGCCAATTTTTAGTGATATTTCGTGAAGTACATCATATGAACTGTGTTTGAATGAGTAAGAAGAATGTTTTACGGAGATAAGAAATATAATAAATTTACAAGTGAATACGGTAAATATTATAAATATATTTATTGTTTTCTAATATATTAGACAAATTAATTTGTGTGTTTATATTTATAGTGCAACTTTGACAAATATCAAAAGAACTATATAAGAACTTCTTTTCTTTGTATGGATTGTTATTAGTTCTATACTTTTCGTACAAAAAGTTTTTAATACCAAATATCAATAATAATCAATCAGTAATAACTAACACGAAGAACAGTTTGAAAATATTAAGCAATTAGGTTTTATGTGCAATGAGTTTCATTCTAAACACTTTTTGTATTAACGCTAGTCTAGTCAAGAAGTCATAAAATAAGTCTTTTATACTATTTTTTTATATTTTGCGTCTTTAATTGATTTAGTGTTTGTTTCTATAGTACTGTTTTCTACAACTAAAAACTGTATTGGAACAACTATCATTCCATACGTCGCGTATGGAATAATTTCAACGAATCAGAGCATCATATTAGCACGATATATGAAGTATCTTGATTCAGTTACTAAGGTTACGTCTGTTAGTTTTAATGGGTGCTATTCACAGCTCGATACTAAAGTTTTATACTAGGCTGTTTTAGTTAAAACATGTATTAGCGCTAAAACAATAATTAATAAAATGCCTATTCAGAGCTTTATACTAGCGTGTTTTAGTTAGTTCAAGTGACTAGCAAAAAACATAGTTGACAACACCGCAAATATCACTGTTAGTCATAGTTACATTATATTTTATATTACGTCAAACACCAAGTGACATATTCTGACATTTATATAAAATTTTTAGAGAATTGTAATTTATGAATAAAATTTGAAAAAGAAATGTGAGCAATTTAAAAAATTGAACAAAATAGGGAAAGATCCGAAAATTGAGGAACGAAAGAGAAAAGGAGTGCGTGCGACAGAAAAGAAATGTAATTGAAAGTAAAGTGATCCCAAACTATCATTTTGACAACTCAAAAATTAATCATTACAGTCAAAATTCAAATATAAGAAAATAGTTAATACCTATTTATAGTTTTATGTTTGGTACAAACTCTTTGTTTAAAATCTTAATGCAACAAGTACTTGTTATTCTGACGAAACATAGGGGTACTTGCTCGCCTGTTAATTCTCATCGGCTGGTAGTATGGTCACGGTTTTACCCCCGGGGGTAAGCTTGAAGATAAAAATCGTAGTATAGTGCAATTTTAACGCGGTTTTAAGTATGTTTGGTTGTATTTACCATAGTAACACTGTCAAACTTACAACCAAACTTACAACTGGTGCAGGGTGAGTTTATGTCATTGTGCTATAAATAATAATGACAAGTATTGAGGAAATTGTTGATGTTATTGAAGAGGGAAATGAAGTACAAGACGTAGCAGAACACCGAATGAGAAGAAGAGTTATTTTATCGATATCTGAGTTTGAATTAATTTTCTGTTAAACCTTGAAAAGTATTTTTCTGTCACGAAATCTTCTACTATACATACTAAAATTTTCAATTTAATAATTGATATCACTGCAATAAGATGCATGTAAATAAGAATGAGAAAAATTTATACCTAAATATACCTATGTATTAAAATAATTTGAGAAAATTTATTAATAAAATACTTTTATAGTAAAGCTAAAAGTAGTTTAATAAAGCATCTTGTCCTGACAAAATAAAAATCATTTGATAGTGGAATAATTATAATTTGTTTATTTATTCTACACATCCAGAGCTATTTTTCAATATTTTACATGTCCATAAGAAGAACGGTCATTTATTTGAATCTTCCCAGTTACAGGTTCCAATATTCCATTTTCTTAAAATTAAAGTATTAATACAATATTTGAACATATTTTCGAAATTCGATGATGAAATCATCGGGACGTATTCCCGACTTTTCTCCACAAATTTATCTGATGGTGTTGGTGGAGATCCAGCACCAGTTCTCTTTCTTATATTTTGCCACTGTTTTCTCGGCAACACATTTTATCTCTTTCCACAGCTGCTTCAATTTATTAGCAACTCTTATGTAGCCATTCCCTCTAAACCTTTCCTCTATAATCTTCCATGCATTTTTTTTCTTATTTCTAATACTTATGTCAATCTTTTTACTTTCTATTATGCTTTTATACTTCTTTAAACATTCCAGCCAAAAGCTCCTTTTCATCCTTCGTTAAATTTTTCACTAATTTTTTCACACATTTCTTTTTTATTTTCTAAAAAATATATATCAGGTTGTTAGTATGTTTTATCGGTGATATATTAATAAAATACTGTAAACTGAAAAGAAATATAACAAATCAAATCAATTTATTCTTAAATCAACCTCGCTAACCTCACAATTTGAGCATCAGTTGACAGTTGATGTCAATAGTTACACTGTTGCCAAGTCAAATTTATTGTTTCTCCGTTGTAGCCTACAACCGGTCTAAAACCGCGACGATACTACACTTGGTTGTAAGTAAGTTTTAAGACATTGCCATGGTTTTAGTTACAATAGAGTTGCACCCGGGGGTAAAACCGTGACCATACTACCAGCCATCTAGTCTAATTATTTACAAATCGGCTACTCTCTCTGAACAGTCTCACAGTATGTATCTCCTTTTAATTTCACTTTCCTTGAATTCGGTAAACGGGTCCATGTGTCGTTGATACCCTTTTATCCGCCTATTTTGTAAATTTCGAACACATCGCGCACATCTCGCATTTCAAATTGTCCGTTCAGCCAAGTTAAACACGGTACTACTTTGTTTTACATTTGTGTACTAAATACAAAACTTAGTAACGCTTAGTATTGCCTAGTATCGAGCTGTGAATAGATTTTTTAGTAATTCCTAATACAATTTTATTAGTAACGCTTAGTACAGAGCTGTGAATAGCACTCAATTTTATTTATTTGAGTTTGACGTTTTCAACAGTTTTATATTTGTATTATTTGTATAATTTCCAAAATCTTGTTAAAGAAAGTATAGTCTAGACTCTATAACATGTAAAGGAATGGCATATCCCACACTCGCAAACCATAGCCCCCGCCTTCGGCTCAGACTACAAACTTTTTGTTCGTGTGGAATATGTGCCATTCTATTAAATGTTGTAGAATATACTATTATCTAATGGGGTGGATAGCACTGGATTGACATTTCTTTAATTATTTGAAAGTTCATGTCAATTCTGATGATCACAATTTTAAGAAAAATATTTAAGCAAATGTCATCTAGTATCAATGGGTGCTATTCACAGCTCGATATTAAAGTTGTATACTAGGCTGTTTTAGTTAAAACATGTATTAGCGCTAAAATAGTAATTAATACACTACCTATTCAGAGCTCTATACTAGCGTGTTTTAGTTAGTTCAAGTGATTAGCAAAAATATAGTTGGCAACATCGCAAATATCACTGGTAGTCATAGCTACATAATATTTTATATTACGTCAAGGGTGTACGGGCAAAACCCGAATACGCATGCACAGAATGAAATGTAACCGAATACGCATGCACAGAATATGCAAAAACCGAAAGGTTACAGAATGGCACGAAATATTCAAAAACAGAATAGAATGTAACAGAATATGCATTTCCCGAACAAGTCTACTTTAGACACTCACCGCTAGGTGGTAGTATGCAATTAGTTAGGTACATTCACTAATAGATGTCACTTATTGATATGTCGATAAAATCACAGACCTACGATATGAATTGTCAAAATGACAGCTAAATTAAATAATACCAATAATTATTTTTATAATTCAGTAAATTGTATCGTACAAACCATTGATGAAGTAGCATTTTTGCGAGCACATTTACGTTTTATCAAATTAGAAAAACATTTAATTTGGTAATTTAATTCTGACTTCTGATTTACCTTCAAATATATAAATTAATAATGTGTCATTGTTTTTAGATATACAGTTGTCACTATTAGTGTGGTGATCTATAACTTTGTGCTTGTCAACATATCATGTTATAATAAATAGTTGATTTTATATAAACATACGTTTTGCCGATTTTTGTAAAGTAATCTATATATCAATTATATAATTATTTAAAAATTTATCAATTGTAAAATTGAATAGAATTTATTGAAATATGCAGCGTTCGAAAACACCCAATTTTTCGGATAATGACTTAGATATTCAAAGTAAGAAAGTTGAATCAAAATGTATTTTTTTATTATATTACAAATATTAACAATAATTAATAATTTATTATAACAACCATGTTGATATTGTTGATTTATATAAATATTTCAATTTAAAGAGATTCTTTTGCTTTTGACACAATTTCTTTAATATTATACAGCACTTCTTTCATATTGAATAGTATTTTGAAATGATATAAATAAAACGTATAACAAACAATGACAGAAATAAATGATAGATTATAATTACACACTGCGATTTTTCAACGTCACATTTCAAATGAAGTTTCAACTCACGAAGTTGCTGATACTTCGGGCAGTTGTTGAACCACCCGACACACTGAGCCCTCCGTTATCCTGGATCACCTCGTAGATGCCGCTGCACAGCGGCCTACACCTTGTATATCCATCTCGGTGCTCGTCTCATCATCAGTGTTTGATAATTGGTATAGCCTAGAGCAGGATTAGAGACATGCAATCAATTGAATGAGTACAATTTTATTCATCTTACCTATAAATTACATCAATTGATGATTGATTCTAGCTATAACTATTGCAATGCTTGTCACTGGATTTATAAATGAGTAAAATAAGCTAAGAGCGCCCAGCTTTAGAATCCACAATTTGTGGGTCAGGATTCGCGTCCTCCACGATACATTTCGAATTATAAAAATAATTATAATTCATAGTTCTAATTGGTGTGAGTAATTCGAGGGTCACAATAAGCTGAAGAACCCTTACAGTTGTCTGTTGACTGTGACCATTAGCAAATTCGTTTGTAGAAGTAACACATTCGGTCAATAAAACCGATGGAATTCCGGCCCCCATGCTCCATGATAGAACGCACAGGAACAAATTTTTTTTTATATAAAATAAATATTATTTTATTCGATTCTGGCGAGGGGAAATTACTGAAAAGAAAATAAATAAGATTAATTCAAATATTTTTTAAACATTTATCATAATTGCTTGTGATTTAACATTGGGTCTTTTTATTTTTAATTCTTTAATAAATATGTATATATTATTAATGTAAATGCTTTGTTTCTCTTTTATAATTAACTCAATATTAATATAAAAATCTAGAAATTAACTGTTATTTATACAGTTCACTTGTAGAACGGTAAGGACATAGTATATATATATATATATATATATATATATATATATATATATATATATATATATATATATATATATATATATATATGTGTGTGTGTGTGTGTGTGTGTGTGTGTGTGTGTGTGTGTGTGTGTGTGTGTGTGTGTGCGCGCGTGTGTGAGTGTGTGCGTGTGTGTGTGCGTGTGTGTGCGTGCGTGCGTGCGTGTGTGTGTGTCTGTGTGTGCGTGTCTATGGTTGATTGGCATTTGCTACTTGAATACTTACATTTAAAAAAATTCTAAATATTCCCTTAATTTTTATCCGGCATATAGGACAGCACTGGTTTTTCTTTACCTTCAAAATATTGCTACATATTTCACACATGCAGCGATGACCGCATGGGATTGCAGCATGCGTAGCAGGTCTAATCATGCATATTATACAGCTTATCTATAGTACAAAAAACAAAACAAAAATTGTATTTGTTAAATTGCATACGAATATTTCAAAATAATTACAGGTTGCGGTTGTGGCTCAGCATCAGCATCAGTTTGAGGCTCGTCCTTTATAATGAAAATAACGTCGTCATTGTTCTGCAATGATAAACAATAGTGAATTAATTTTTGAAGTTTTAATATTATAGTAGATCATTGTGGTAATAATAATAGAAGAAAAAACAAGTAATTTGATTGTATAACACCTTACCTCTGAAACTTCTGGTTCCGCTTGTGGCTCTGCTATAGGTAGTGCTGGTGGAATTTGGAACTGTAATGACAAAACATGGTAAGCACAAACACTTTATAAGCTTTGAATTGTTAGAAAATTATTTTAATAAAAATAAGTAATTTTATTGTATAACAACTTGCCTGTGGAATTTCCAGTTCAGGCAACGCTGGTGGCTCAACTAAAGCTGCTGCCTGAATAATATCGTCATCTTCCGGGAGCTAGAATAACAGTAATTCATGAGGATGACTATAAAATTGCAATCATATAAGGACAATTACAAATTAACGTTACAAAGTAATATATTATTTAAATAAAAAGTCAAATAATATACTTACATCATCCAACTGCATCAACGCGTGGGCCTAAAACAAAAATGTATATCACAATATATTGTTTAATATAAAATAATTATTACATCTTTGCATGATAATCTTTTGATAACTCAAGTGATTCAAATGGAATAAATTATTACGAAGTAAGAAACAAATAATCCCACTATATTCGCGTTGGGAAATACGTTTTCTAGGGCCCCTCGTAATGCCCGCTCAAAATCTGTTATTATTAAAACAGGTTCCAACGTTGGCGCTAATTCTCGCAAATAAGTAAAAACCGCAACGTATGTTGGTTGACGTCGGTTCTCCATTAGTACATAAGCAATAGGTATGGTCTGAAATAAAATAATAATATTATTATTTATAAAAAAAATATATTATTTAATATTTTGAAGCCTACTTATAAATACAATATTCGAGTAGAACGGATTGAAATGAATATATATATATATATATATATATATATATATATATATATATATATATATATATATATATATATATATATATATATATATATATATATATATATATATATATATATTAACATGTATATTGCAGGAAGTGTTATTTACCTTATTGCCGATAGCGATATGTATAGTGAGGAGCTGGTGAGCTGGAGGCCGTGAAGGAACACACTTGAACGTACCGTCCAAGTGTAATTCCTCTGCACCCGCCACAGCCCTGTCTAAAAGACGCTGTGAGGCAAAAAAGAGACATATAGCATCTTCTGCCTCGACAGTGCCTTTAAAAAAATTCTCTGGGATATTGTCCAATATACATATGAACCGTTGTTCTTGAGTGGGATCCCGCAAAATGAGTCCCAACTCGCGAAGTGTGGCCGGAACCCTCGGGCTATGTCGACGTCTTGCAGAAGACATGGTAGGCATCGCGGTGGCATATGTGTATTGTTGTGCTCCTTCGGGATCACTAAAAAAAATATTATTAGGCAACTATCTTTTAAATGATATAAAATTATAACAAACCGAGCAGCTTCCTCGTCGAATATCACCCTTAACGGGGTGCGCTCTTGTACAGCTCGTCGTACACAAGCTTCGCGCAGCCTCCTGGATCCATCCACTATATGGCCGTGACCATTATGGGGTTGCAGAATTGTTACTGCGCCGTTAACATCCATTTTTATTCTGCCAGGGCAGAGCAAATTCTTCTTTTGCGCACATTGGTAATAACTAAAATAAATTTGTTTATGCTGAACATGAGTTTTAAATTAAATTAATATATCATCGCGCCTGTTCCACAGTTTAGTTAATTACATTAGTTCATGATTCTATTCTGATAATAATATATATTCAGTGTAGTAGTTAAGTTTAAAAGTTTTAAAAATCTACGCAGTTAATAAAATATGTAATTTACATATATTACTTTACTTCTAATGGAAGTATAATATTTTTAGTACCTATTCTAAAGATACATACATTATTCTGTTTAAATGAATTAATTAATATGTTACTATTTTTATACTTACATAATTCCATTATGGCGTTTATTTATAATAAATCTATGTCCTTCAAATTCCATTTTAAAAAATAAATAAATTTTTTTAAAAAGAATATCAAGTAAAAACACTGGAGTAGATACAATCTTTGTCAATGAAGACTCGAATGCGAATGAACATAAACTGAAAAATATGAATCTCATAATTCATACCTGTTAAAATAAAAGGGTAGGTACATCTCAATTGAAGTTCTTGGAAGCAATGCTTTGTTTATAATACCTTTGTAATTTTCCGAAGATACAGGATGCAGCGATCTTTAAACATACCGTTAGGTACAGACTAATTAAAATAACACTTTATTTCAATAACATGAATATCTGTTCATGAAATAATCTTTGTAACAATATTCATGTCGTTGATAAATTTAATTTAAAAAATAACTCTATGTAAAACATGAAACAGTATTGAAAGCATTGTCAGCGCCGACTAAAAACCAAAATCACCTAAATCAAAAACAACGAAGTAACGAAGCAAACAATCACCTAAATCAAAATCAACGAAATCTTATAATTATTCAGCCGATTGCAAATATGTTAATTTTTATTGGGCGCAAATGCAAGCAGAGTAAATTTTGTTTGCTTCGTTACTTCGTTGTTTTTGATTTAGGTGATTTTGGTTTTTAGTCGGCGCTGACAATGCTTTCAATACTGTTTCATGTTTTACATAGAGTTATTTTTTAAATTAAATTTATCAACGACATGAATATTGTTACAAAGATTATTTCATGAACAGATATTCATGTTATTGAAATAAAGTGTTATTTTAATTAGTCTGTACCTAACGGTATGTTTAAAGATCGCTGCATCCTGTATCTTCGGAAAATTACAAAGGTATTATAAACAAAGCATTGCTTCCAAGAACTTCAATTGAGATGTACCTACCCTTTTATTTTAACAGGTATGAATTATGAGATTCATATTTTTCAGTTTATGTTCATTCGCATTCGAGTCTTCATTGACAAAGATTGTATCTACTCCAGTGTTTTTACTTGATATTCTTTTTAAAAAAATTTATTTATTTTTTAAAATGGAATTTGAAGGACATAGATTTATTATAAATAAACGCCATAATGGAATTATGTAAGTATAAAAATAGTAACATATTAATTAATTCATTTAAACAGAATAATGTATGTATCTTTAGAATAGGTACTAAAAATATTATACTTCCATTAGAAGTAAAGTAATATATGTAAATTACATATTTTATTAACTGCGTAGATTTTTAAAACTTTTAAACTTAACTACTACACTGAATATATATTATTATCAGAATAGAATCATGAACTAATGTAATTAACTAAACTGTGGAACAGGCGCGATGATATATTAATTTAATTTAAAACTCATGTTCAGCATAAACAAATTTATTTTAGTTATTACCAATGTGCGCAAAAGAAGAATTTGCTCTGCCCTGGCAGAATAAAAATGGATGTTAACGGCGCAGTAACAATTCTGCAACCCCATAATGGTCACGGCCATATAGTGGATGGATCCAGGAGGCTGCGCGAAGCTTGTGTACGACGAGCTGTACAAGAGCGCACCCCGTTAAGGGTGATATTCGACGAGGAAGCTGCTCGGTTTGTTATAATTTTATATCATTTAAAAGATAGTTGCCTAATAATATTTTTTTTAGTGATCCCGAAGGAGCACAACAATACACATATGCCACCGCGATGCCTACCATGTCTTCTGCAAGACGTCGACATAGCCCGAGGGTTCCGGCCACACTTCGCGAGTTGGGACTCATTTTGCGGGATCCCACTCAAGAACAACGGTTCATATGTATATTGGACAATATCCCAGAGAATTTTTTTAAAGGCACTGTCGAGGCAGAAGATGCTATATGTCTCTTTTTTGCCTCACAGCGTCTTTTAGACAGGGCTGTGGCGGGTGCAGAGGAATTACACTTGGACGGTACGTTCAAGTGTGTTCCTTCACGGCCTCCAGCTCACCAGCTCCTCACTATACATATCGCTATCGGCAATAAGGTAAATAACACTTCCTGCAATATATATATATATATATATATATATATATATATATATATTCATTTCAATCCGTTCTACTCGAATATTGTATTTATAAGTAGGCTTCAAAATATTAAATAATATATTTTTTTTATAAATAATAATATTATTATTTTATTTCAGACCATACCTATTGCTTATGTACTAATGGAGAACCGACGTCAACCAACATACGTTGCGGTTTTTACTTATTTGCGAGAATTAGCGCCAACGTTGGAACCTGTTTTAATAATAACAGATTTTGAGCGGGCATTACGAGGGGCCCTAGAAAACGTATTTCCCAACGCGAATATAGTGGGATGCTTTTTCCATTTCGCAAATGTAAGTAAAGAAGTTTTCATTTCTTTTATTGTTTTCATTTGTTTGATCGCTAACAATTACTTTGATTCATTGCAATAATTCATATGAGAAACCAAGCAGTAATGTTTTTTTTTTTTTTTAAGGCTATTTGGAAGAAAGCAGCACATATGGGGTTTATTGCAGCAATACGAAATAATATGGAAACCCGAAAGGCCATAAAAATGGCCATGGCATTAGCTCTGTTGCCTCCCGAGACCATAGAAAATGGATTAGATGTAATCCGAAACTGGTGCGCGCAGCGCCAGATAAACATAAATAACCTTTTTGAATACATACAAAGGTATTGTTATAATAAATTTTGTTATTGACATTTCTGAACTAAAAATTAATATGTAATATGATTACAGATACTGGATGGGAACCATTGGTCCTGTTGGTTTTTCTGTTTACGGTCTTCCGCGCAGGACTAATAACAATGTGGAAGCCTTCAATAAATTTCTGTTGCACAGAATGGGAGTACACCCTAATGTGTTCGTATTTATTGGTAAGTGAAGATAAAATTTTATTTAGAATTATTATTATTTTGTAACAATTGCTAAGGATACTATTCGATATTGTCAGTTTTCGTGTTTATGTTTACAATTTTAGAGATCATTCATTTACAACTGTATTATTTTATTTCAGAAAAATTAATTTCAATAAATACAGTAGCATTTAGCAATATAGTTGCTTTGAATCAGGGGCGAAGAATCGCGCGACCAACTGCACGGCGATACATGAATAATGATGTAATTATAAGGGACGCACAAGAACTATTTGCCCGAGGAGAAATCGACGTCCTTCAATTTTTAGGCCGTGTATCACATAGCCTGGACAACGCAGAACGCCAGCTATATGAGGTATGTACCTATGTATGCATATAATAAATATTTCTTTAAATAAATATCATTACATTTATATTGTTAACATAATTCAACTATTCTATTACTTGAAAATAATACAAAAGTAGATAATGCGACTTTTCAGGTCGTCTCTTTATTTATTATTACATTTGATTATTTGTTTCTTACTTCGTAATAATTTATTCCATTTGAATCACTTGAGTTATCAAAAGATTATCATGCAAAGATGTAATAATTATTTTATATTAAACAATATATTGTGATATACATTTTTGTTTTAGGCCCACGCGTTGATGCAGTTGGATGATGTAAGTATATTATTTGACTTTTTATTTAAATAATATATTACTTTGTAACGTTAATTTGTAATTGTCCTTATATGATTGCAATTTTATAGTCATCCTCATGAATTACTGTTATTCTAGCTCCCGGAAGATGACGATATTATTCAGGCAGCAGCTTTAGTTGAGCCACCAGCGTTGCCTGAACTGGAAATTCCACAGGCAAGTTGTTATACAATAAAATTACTTATTTTTATTAAAATAATTTTCTAACAATTCAAAGCTTATAAAGTGTTTGTGCTTACCATGTTTTGTCATTACAGTTCCAAATTCCACCAGCACTACCTATAGCAGAGCCACAAGCGGAACCAGAAGTTTCAGAGGTAAGGTGTTATACAATCAAATTACTTGTTTTTTCTTCTATTATTATTACCACAATGATCTACTATAATATTAAAACTTCAAAAATTAATTCACTATTGTTTATCATTGCAGAACAATGACGACGTTATTTTCATTATAAAGGACGAGCCTCAAACTGATGCTGATGCTGAGCCACAACCGCAACCTGTAATTATTTTGAAATATTCGTATGCAATTTAACAAATACAATTTTTGTTTTGTTTTTCGTACTATAGATAAGCTGTATAATATGCATGATTAGACCTGCTACGCATGCTGCAATCCCATGCGGTCATCGCTGCATGTGTGAAATATGTAGCAATATTTTGAAGGTAAAGAAAAACCAGTGCTGTCCTATATGCCGGATAAAAATTAAGGGAATATTTAGAATTTTTTTAAATGTAAGTATTCAAGTAGCAAATGCCAATCAACCATAGACACGCACACACAGACACACACACACGCACGCACGCACGCACACACACGCACACACACACGCACACACTCACACACGCGCACACACACACACACACACACACACACACACACACATATATATATATATATGTATATATATATATATATATATATATATATATATATATATATATATATATATATATATATATATATATACTATGTCCTTACCGTTCTACAAGTGAACTGTATAAATAACAGTTAATTTCTAGATTTTTATATTAATATTGAGTTAATTATAAAAGAGAAACAAAGCATTTACATTAATAATATATACATATTTATTAAAGAATTAAAAATAAAAAGACCCAATGTTAAATCACAAGCAATTATGATAAATGTTTAAAAAATATTTGAATTAATCTTATTTATTTTCTTTTCAGTAATTTCCCCTCGCCAGAATCGAATAAAATAATATTTATTTTATATAAAAAAAAATTTGTTCCTGTGCGTTCTATCATGGAGCATGGGGGCCGGAATTCCATCGGTTTTATTGACCGAATGTGTTACTTCTACAAACGAATTTGCTAATGGTCACAGTCAACAGACAACTGTAAGGGTTCTTCAGCTTATTGTGACCCTCGAATTACTCACACCAATTAGAACTATGAATTATAATTATTTTTATAATTCGAAATGTATCGTGGAGGACGCGAATCCTGACCCACAAATTGTGGATTCTAAAGCTGGGCGCTCTTAGCTTATTTTACTCATTTATAAATCCAGTGACAAGCATTGCAATAGTTATAGCTAGAATCAATCATCAATTGATGTAATTTATAGGTAAGATGAATAAAATTGTACTCATTCAATTGATTGCATGTCTCTAATCCTGCTCTAGGCTATACCAATTATCAAACACTGATGATGAGACGAGCACCGAGATGGATATACAAGGTGTAGGCCGCTGTGCAGCGGCATCTACGAGGTGATCCAGGATAACGGAGGGCTCAGTGTGTCGGGTGGTTCAACAACTGCCCGAAGTATCAGCAACTTCGTGAGTTGAAACTTCATTTGAAATGTGACGTTGAAAAATCGCAGTGTGTAATTATAATCTATCATTTATTTCTGTCATTGTTTGTTATACGTTTTATTTATATCATTTCAAAATACTATTCAATATGAAAGAAGTGCTGTATAATATTAAAGAAATTGTGTCAAAAGCAAAAGAATCTCTTTAAATTGAAATATTTATATAAATCAACAATATCAACATGGTTGTTATAATAAATTATTAATTATTGTTAATATTTGTAATATAATAAAAAAATACATTTTGATTCAACTTTCTTACTTTGAATATCTAAGTCATTATCCGAAAAATTGGGTGTTTTCGAACGCTGCATATTTCAATAAATTCTATTCAATTTTACAATTGATAAATTTTTAAATAATTATATAATTGATATATAGATTACTTTACAAAAATCGGCAAAACGTATGTTTATATAAAATCAACTATTTATTATAACATGATATGTTGACAAGCACAAAGTTATAGATCACCACACTAATAGTGACAACTGTATATCTAAAAACAATGACACATTATTAATTTATATATTTGAAGGTAAATCAGAAGTCAGAATTAAATTACCAAATTAAATGTTTTTCTAATTTGATAAAACGTAAATGTGCTCGCAAAAATGCTACTTCATCAATGGTTTGTACGATACAATTTACTGAATTATAAAAATAATTATTGGTATTATTTAATTTAGCTGTCATTTTGACAATTCATATCGTAGGTCTGTGATTTTATCGACATATCAATAAGTGACATCTATTAGTGAATGTACCTAACTAATTGCATACTACCACCTAGCGGTGAGTGTCTAAAGTAGACTTGTTCGGGAAATGCATATTCTGTTACATTCTATTCTGTTTTTGAATATTTCGTGCCATTCTGTAACCTTTCGGTTTTTGCATATTCTGTGCATGCGTATTCGGTTACATTTCATTCTGTGCATGCGTATTCGGGTTTTGAAGACATTCCCTTACGTCAAACACCAAGTGACATGTTCTGACATTTATATAAAATTTTAATAGAATTGTAATTTATAAATAAAATTTTAAAAAGGAATGTTAGTATTTAAAAAATTGAATAAAATAGGGAAATATCCGAAAATTGAGGAATTAAAGTGAAAAGGAGTGCGTGCGACAGAAAATAAATGTAATTGAAAGTATAGTGATTCCAAACTGTCATTTTGACAACTAAAAAATTTAACCTTACAGTCAAAATTCAAATATAAGAAAATAGTTAATACCTACTTATCATTTTATGTTTGGTACAAATTCTTTGTTTAAAATCTTAATGCAACAAGTACTTGTAATTCTGACGAAGCATAGGGGTACTTGCTCACCTGTCAATTCTCCTCTAGTCAAATTATTTACAAATCGTCTACTCTCTTTGAACAGTCTCACAGTATGTATCACTTTCCTTGAATTCGGTAAACGGGTCCATGTGTCGTTGATACACTTTTATCCGCCTATTTTATAAATTTCGAACATATCGCGCACATCTCGCATTTCAAATTGTCCGTTTAGCCAAGTTAAACACGGTACTACCTTGTTTTACATTTGTGTACTAATTACAAAACTTAGTAACGCTTAGTATTGCCTAGTATCGAGCTGTGAATAGATTTTTTTGTAATTCCTAATACAATTTTCTTAGTAACGCTTAGTACAGAGCTGTGAATAGCACCCAATATTTTTAAATAAAAAACTGCGTATAGAAATGCAAGCTCTTTCGATGCACAATTGGATTTTGAAATGGTTTCAATATGAACGCAACATATAAAATATTTCTTATAAAACTCGTACGCATCGAATAATAGTGAAGTAAAATAAAATTACAAATGTTTTAATGCTTCAATATTTATTTGTCATCCATTAACATAATAACAAATTTACTCTTAGCTTTTACAAAATTATTTCCAGCATAAATTACATAACAATTGTATAACTTAACAACATTTACGTTTACATTAATTTGTCTTTTCGTTTTCACACAAAATACATAATTTAACACTTATTAATAATAATTTTCAATGGTTATGAACCACTTTCCGAATCAAGTTCTTGCATGGCCTTGTCAACCAACTTTTGTAACTGAGGCGGCAATTTCATATCTCTATCTTCTTCTGCTTCTTCTTTACTATCGTTCAGATTCGTCTCCACTTTTATAACGTCATCGCCTTCGCTTTTATCCTCTGAATTTGAAAAATTTAAATCGGAAGATATGTCGGGGATATCTTGACGATCAACGTCAGCACTGCAATAATTTTGTAATAAAATTTGAGATGGGAAGACTGAGAGATTCTTTCCGTTTTCGAGTCTTTGTTCTAGATCCGTTATCCTTGACGCTAAAATTCTGGAAATTAAATAATATTAAGAAATAAGTATAAATTGTTATTAAAAAAACATACCGGTTAGCTTTTCTCTGGTGCGTAAGTGCAAGAGATTTATCATTAAGTGCTTCTAAAAGTCCTAAACATAGAGATTTCATGTCTGCGATGGTCCCTGGAGTAACTGGTAATTCTGCTGATGTGCCATCTTCTAATAATCGTTTCACTGAAATAAAGATACAATTAAAATTCAAATAAACCTTTAGGTAATGAATTCAAACCTTGTTTATGTGACATAATCATATCAGAATTGTTAGTCCCAAGCCTAATCACACCCTTTTGCCTTTTAGTTTCTAGCATGCTCTACTCGAAGAAAATTAGTGTTAGTAATAAACAAATATTAGTTATTTGAATGTAAATTACCTTGTATTTAGCTAGAGCTTGACTAGCAAGTTGGGTTTCTGCTTCGGCTTGTTGCAGTCTTTCATGTAGATACCGATTTTCTGTTATTAAACCATCACCATCTAATATTGGACTGTTTTCAACTTTTAACAAAACGCTTAATTCGTGGTTAAGTCTATGGACTTTACACTTGAATGCGTCGCGTTCTTTAATCAGTTCTTCTTTGTCATCTAACATGGCTTGTAAATCTGATTGTAATTGATAAATCTACAAAAAAAGTAATATAAAACTAGATATTTTTAATAAACAACACAGCTTACTTTTAGATTAGATTTTTCTAATTGTTCAACAAGTTCTTCTCGTTGATGAACTGGAAACAATTGAGCATCAGAGTGAATATGATTGCTAAATCGCTGATTTCTTAAAACCTTCATATCGCCTTCTGCTTCTGATAATTTCTGCCTCAAAGATTCAATTTCAATAGTTAAAACTTTATTCTTCTCTCTAGTATCATTTAAAAGTTCTGCGACATTATGCCCAGGTGTTTTTGAATAATCTATCCTGTCGTCATAATGATTTACACCATTATATGTTTTCTTTTTAAGTATAGTGTACCGTTCTTGTAGTGTTTCAGCCATAAGTTTAAACTGATCACGTTCAGATCGACATTTGTCAAATTCTTTGGTAATGATTGCCAAGGCTTCTACTTTACTTTGTAATTTAGAACGAAGAGCAGCATTCTACCATGGAAAAATAATCAATTAATATTTTAAAGGAAATCAAAGTTGTAATAAATTAATACCTCCGACATGTAATGCTCTCTGTGTTCATCTAAAAATTTTACTTTATTCACAGCACCCATTTTGCTACTAATTTGTTGTAAATCTATAAATATTCATAATAAATACTTATCTGTACAAAAGATACATCTGGTTACAGTAGAAAAAATTATCTGTCACTGTCACATTTTAGGCTGCGTTTAGATAATCTCAATGGAGTAGCAAATAATGTTTATTTACTGAAATACTGAGTTTTTGTCAAATTATTTTGTATGCAATTATCTAATATAATTAAATTGCTAATTGAGCTATCAATTTATTATATAATATCGTTCCATGTTTGAATAAAAAATATACCAAATATTATTCAATGAATGAGTCCCATGTACGGTTGTAATCTGGCGGGAATTTCATAACCTCAATTTCACGAAACCTTTTCCGCAGTGTGTGTAACAATAATAACATTTAAATAAAGCAATAAAAATGAGTCTCTGGGCAGATAAATATCGTCCAAAAGATTTATCAAAGTTAGATTATCATAAAAAACAAGCAGAAGACTTAAAGAACTTAATCAAACAAGGCGATTTTCCACATTTATTAGTTTATGGACCGTTGGGTGCTGGAAAGAAAACAAGAATTATGTGCCTTTTGAAGGAGTTATATGGCTCAGGTGTTGAACGTTTGAGATTGGAACAGATGCATTTTACTACACCATCAAACAAAAAATTAGAAATTATGACGCTTAGCAGCAACTATCACATTGAGGTAAATCCATCCGATGTAGGAATTTATGATCGTGTTGTAGTTATGGATTTAATTAAAAACGTTGCTCAAACTCATCAGCTGGATGTATCTGGCCAACGTGAATTCAAAGTTGTTGTTTTAAATGGTGTCGACAATTTAACAAAGGATGCTCAACATGCCCTCCGTAGAACTATGGAAAAATACATTTCAACTTGTCGCTTAATTTTGTGTTCCAATTCAATATCAAGAGTTACTCCAGCTATTAGAAGTAGATGTTTAGGTGTAAGAGTACCTGCACCAAGTTGTGAAGAAATTACAGCAGTTCTTCAAAATGTGTGTAAGAAAGAAGGTTTAACTTTACCACCAGAATTAGCTCAAAGAGTAGCAGAAACATCAAATCGTAATATGAGACGAGCTTTGTTAATGTTAGAAGCCTGTAAGGTTCAAAAATACCCGTTTTCTACCGATCAGCTAGTATCAGAACCAGATTGGCATAAATTCATTCGTGAACTTGCTAAAAAAATTATTTTGGAACAATCGATTTCCAAATTAATGGATGTACGCAGTGATTTATATGAACTAATTATACACGGCATTCCTTCAGATTTAATTTTCAAGGTTTTGTTGGAGGAATTGGTTGAAAATTGTGATATAGAACTGAAAACTCAAATCGTAGAACTGGCTGCGAAATATGAACATCGCATGCAACAAGGAAACAAAAAGATTTTCCATTTTGAATCATTTGTTGCGAATTTTATGACCATTTACAAGAAGTTCATGGAAGAATCAATGGAAGCTATGATGTAAAATGTGTATTTAAAATTATTTTTGTACTACTAATATAAGTATTTATAAGAACAGTCGTTAATAAATATTACTTAAATTTCATTTCACGTATTTTTTGTTCTATTATTTTCTTGTCTTCAAGATTTTCCTTGGTTAAAGATAACCGCTTTTCTTCAATGTCTCCCAAGAACATTTCTCTATAAAGTAAATTTTTCAATATTACATACTTAATTTTATAAATATGTAGGTATAATCAAACCTATAGTAAAAAGCTGTGCCACCAGCAATTAGAAATGTACCAAAAATTACTGGAAATCTTAATAAAGTAAACAATGGAATTGGTCTCTGCATTTTGATATCTTGAATAATATGCAAACTTTAACCTCACTTATTACATGTGTTTCAAAGCCGGTTTATATAAATTATTTTATTTTACTGCTTTGCTACAAGTAGCTTTTATGGTATGAAAGGTATTATTAATAAAAGTGTAAATACGTAGTATTTGTTGCAAACTGCGTAATGTTTATTTTCAGAATCTTTTTGCTCTTTTCCGACTACCTACCATGACCAGCAGTACAGGCACGTACTGCACATATCTCCGCTGACTTGAGAATTTATTGTTTTACTTCAAAATCTGTATAATTGTTTTATTAATATTGAGTAATTTTAATTTAAAGCTTTGTTTAAAAATTAAAGATCTCTTTCTGAGCGACAAAAATAATAATAGGCAGAAAAATTAAAGGAAATTTCTGAAGAAAACCTATAACTAAAGTTATAAATAAAAAATCAGTAAATGCTGCAATTATCCAGTACTACTAACAAGTAACATGACAAACAGTAATTACACTATCAGCTGAATCGACCCACAACGGCATTATCGACCTGTCACGGCCGTTGCGACCGCGGCGGGCGGTATGGTACATCAGCTGTGAGTTCGCGGTCAGGACGCCTCGCGTCGCGACGCTCTGAACGCCATTGCGCCAGTCTATCCCCTACCAACACGAGCCACTAACAACCAAACCGGTCCTACATGTATTTGTTGTTGCGCATCTCGAAATTTGGATCCGAGCCCACTGAAGAATAAATGAAACAATGATAAGTGAAAGTTTGTCGTGGTTCCAATTTTTTGGCAGTTGTTTCGTGGGGATAATTATTGCACTTTTACTCGTTGAAAAATTACATATAGTCTTTCTTTTATTATAAATTGTTTTAATGTCTTAGTACATAACTTTAAAAATATTCATTAAAATGCGGAATGTAATAATATAATAACATACTTGATTAGTTTATAAAACAATTGGAAAGTTTCATAGAATGCAATTGATATATATGTAACAAATACATAATTTAGGGATTTATGGCCGAGACAGTTAAGGGGCTGAGCGAGTGCAGCAATACAATATTTTATGTTTTACTGTATGGCAGATTTTTTTTATTGATTACTTACAAACTTATTTATTGTTTGTTATTATTTATTTTGAAAAAAATGAGCACGCTGTCATTTCACGTTTTTATCATATCATTATGGAAGACACAATTCAAATAGCATCAAAATTATACTTCTAATTGTGTAATTAATATTACTATTTCTAAAACTGAAGTTCCTATTTAATTATTTACCTAATAGTTAGTTAGTTTACTTAATAAATAAAATATTTTGCTGTTACTTTGATATTAAGCATAGTCCAGAAAGAGTTATATTATGGCCGCTAAACCATATCATAAACAAGTAATTTATAATATAGTTGTACAAAATATATATTTACGTAACAAATACATAGTTTATGATTCTTTTGATTCGCAATTTTATATGCCTCGCTTCGCTGCCGGCCCCTAAACTGTCTCGTTCATAAAACCATATTATGTACGTGTTACATACAATATTTTATGTTCGACTGCATTGCAGACTATTATTCTTAGCTTAGGAAGACAATTATATTTGACACATGACGATGACACGAGAAAATTTAATAATTTCGAGCATGTTTATTTTTGTTGTTTGGTTACCAAGTGGTTTATTGTTTTTACTTTCTGGACGCTAAACAATACCATAAAAAGTGATTATAATATAGTCCAACACAAATAATTTTATTTAAAAACAAAGTATGTCGGGAATTGTGCTTTTGTCTGTACTTGGCAACCAGTATCGCATGAAAATATTGTTAAGTAATCTAACAAACAGTCATGTCAATTAAAACTTTGAAACATGTAAAAATGAGCATTAAGTCATGCAGTAATATTTTTCTGGCGTGTCGCTCTTTTATAAATTAAATATATAAACAATAATCTTCCTGTGAACATTTCGCACAACTTATTATCCCTCCCAAGAGTTCAAACAATTGAATTAGCATTTGTCAAAACTGAAAACAAACTCAACCGCTTTCCAACAAAGCCTACTGGGATCTGGTGCCGGTTCAATACAGGTAGAACACGATCTGTTGGCGCGCAGAGCGCATAGCAGGCGCTGTTCGTGACTGTGTGTGTGTGTGCTCGAAGCGGCCGGTACAGCGACAGGCTCAGGCACAGACGCAGCCCTGCGGGTGATGCGAGGCCGCTCCGGCTAGGCGCGCGCCCCGCCATGGGGCCTGCCCAGAGCCGCGAGGACGCCGACGACGACAACGAGCCTCCGGAGCTGGTGGCCCCTGAGAAGAAGATACGGATTCGGGTAAGTCAAACAGACAATTCTTTCTTGAGTGGACATTTTGCCGGCGCGGAGTGGAGTGCCTTCGTCGTCAAACAAACTCGTTAATAATTACATGCATGATGTATACGATTATGTCAGAAAACACACAACACAAACTAAAACTGTATTGATAAGAAAATGTTATATTTTCTCGTTGTAAAATACAAGTGGAAAATCTGTTTTATTTGTGTATAAATCACAGATACGTCAAAGAAGATCATAAAATATTTTGCTATAAATTGTGTATCTTGTTAATTTACCGGATCGTATAACGTGTAAAAATAAAACAACAATACTGTACAAATCAATTGCCACATAAATATTTTAGATACAAAATGATATTCTGTTCCTTTTTGATGTAAAGCTGTTTTATAAAGCGGTTATTTGTTGAAGGTTAGATCTACAAAATAAATGATACTGCGTGCCGATTTCATTTTCGGGTAATCAAATAAGTTCTTTTAAAAATATAAAATATAATAGAAATAGTGTTTATTTTGTTAAAATCACTTGAAAATGACTGTCAAATAAATGCTTTGCATACAAAATTTAAACAGTTCAGTTTTAGGTAAAGTTGCTATAAAGCTGTTATTTGTTGAAAGTTAAATCTACAAAAATAAATGACACTGTGTCGATATAATTTTCCGGTGATCAAGTGAGTTCTTCAATATAAAATATATCAGAAAAAGTGTTTGTAGAAGGAAGATAAAACAACACTACATATAATGGATACGTTTCAAATCTGTTCCTTGTAAAACAACGAAAGAAAAATCAGTTTTATTTATATAAACAGTGCTTGTATCATGTACAAATAGGTAGCAGAGTAAAAGTAGTTTCTTGACGTAAGATACAAATGATATTGTGTGGTTTCTTTTAAAAACAAACTAGGAATTTGTTTTAATTGTATTAAACATGATTATACAATTAAACTTGCTTTATGATTACTACAAAACTTGAGATCTGTAAATTTTGAGGACTGCTCTGAGTTCTGAACATCTAAAAAAAAAATTGTGTTTATATAGACACATTTAATATAACAGAAACACTGGAATATAATAATACTGGAACGCTAACGGACGTTGAAAATGCGAGGCGAGAGAGACAGCCAGTTCTTGGGACAACTGTCTTTGTTGTACAGTCCACTTAGAAAGTTAATAAGAAAATATAAAGAAATTAACATTCAATGATTTTGAAATAAAATATTTAATATATAATTAATTAATTTATTAATAGAAATGGATTAAATTAACTATTATGTATGTGAATTTGAAGGTATTTTCAAATAATTGAACATTACACTGTCATTATATATCAATTTATAATAATTAACATGTTTAATGTAAAAATTAAATTATACATTAATAGAAATGATTTCAATTAACTATTATGTATTTGAATTTAAAAGAATTTTTTAATAATTGAACAATCCACTATTAAATATTATTTATCATTTTTGGACAAGGCTGTGCAACATGTTTTTACCTAGTAAACGCTCAGAGAAACGCAACAACCTTTCAATAAACAAATCTTAGATCTTTTTGCTTTCACAAAAGCACAGAAAATAAGCAAGCTTGCTTATTTTCTGTGACAAAAGTCTGTAAATTCGCATTCCAGTATTACTATATTTCAGTGAATATTAACTAGTTTTGAACAATGTTATCCGTTGAAAATATTTTTTGGTAAAATGCATTTGTAATGTTCCGAATGACAAATAATAAAAAACCACAGAAATGGAAAAATAGTAAACTATTTTTTGAGCGATTGTATAGGGGATGATGTATAGATATTTTGTTCATTTTGTTGTCCATTGTGTGGAATCTCCGGAGATAAATAGACGGACATAAATTTAATTTGTCACGTTACCAACTATTAAAAAATGTTTCACCGTCGCTGGTGTGTTATATTACACTCACAATTTGCAGACGCATTAGCGAACCATATTTTAAAAGGGCATCGCTGATTAATATCATTTCGGACTAAATTTTAAGGTTTTTTATACGGTTAAACCTTTTACTTACTCCAGAACGTTTCGTAATAGGTTCTAAAACGAAACTTAGATGTTGCCTACTTTGTTCGTTTTGTCAGCACTTCGCGCTCAACTCAATTGATTTTATTATTAGATAAGTATTTAAAGCTGTAAACCTTCCATCCACCTTTAATAAAACCTAAATGGAATATGTAGCCTTTACGTTCGTAATTCAAATTAATTTACTCATAGATTACAAAATGAATCACTGTATGTACATATATATGAATATATCTGCTATTGATTCATTTTTGTTATTTTCATCCATTAAATATTGTTATTATTTGAATACAAGCAAACAACGTTAAAACACTTTTTATGTTATATTATTAGTCCTTGCTCGAATACTCGCTCGAATATAAAAAAGAGAGTAGTGGCAAAATTGAAACGTAATATTCGAAGAAACAAAATCAATTAATTGAATCCGGTTGGATTCCTTTGTTTGAAATGTTTGTATTTCTCATATTGATTGATAGTTGGCTGCTGCTGTATATGATAGGTAGTATTATCTCACAGTGCATTGATATAAAATAAAGGAAAACCTTGCATAAAATAATAAGATGACAACCTGCTTTTGACATTTATCACAGACGCAATTATAAAACCGGTAATTACATAATTCAATTTATTATCATATTCTTTTATGTTCCAAAGATAAAAAATTCAATTAAAACGTATAATCCCACTGAAGCAGCTTCCATTTCTTCGATTCTCTTGTCGATTAATTTCATCTGAATCATTCAAGCAAGTGTATCCATAATTTTTAGGTGTTAGTTGCGACACGGCGAGAAAAATTACTTCATTACTTGGCTCACGTTTACTTTTCAAATCAACCAGGTGTTTTATCTAGCCAAGCATACTAGTCTAGCTCCCGTAAATTTCTCAGAATGGGGCAACATTGTGATATTTTTTGGCAAGATTCACTGTTTACCTCACAACAGAGTCGGATACAGGAGAGCTACTTTGGCTGCAGCCAAACTTACTTAATGAGGATTATTCAAATTCAACGGTGATTGCTGTTTAAATTATAAAGCTTTTCTAAATATAATTCTGTTTTCAACTACAAATAAATTAGATTACAGGTTAGCATGAATACAAAATAAACAAATTAGTTTCTACTCAATGCTACCAAAATATTTGCTACAACAATGAAACATAGGATGTATATTCTAACAGGCAGATTCACAAAAGGAATTAACGCTATGTGTCAACTTTTATGCCAACCAATCTTGACTGCAACCTCAGTTAAAAGAAATATGTTCTGTGAATGGAAATTGAAGTTACGAGTAATAATAAAAATGATGTTAGAGCTAATCCCTTTTGTGAATCTATTTATAAAAATTGAAAATATCTAAATACGTATTTGGATAAGTAAATTATTAACGTCAGTAGAAGCAAAAGTGCGGCTCCTTCAGGCTGACCACTTGTTCACCTTAAATGTAATTCTGGCCGCATAAGAATCTTTCGGATGTCATTTTAGTTACATTAGTAACCAAAAGCTGTCGCACAGATTGAGATACTTTACTAACTGCACCAGAACGAATTGGTTGCGAAGCAAGTACTACGGTACTTGAAGCACTTAAGTCCTCCTAGAACTGTCGTGCCATAGGAAGAAAAAGAACTAAAAGGGATAAAAATCGAGATTACACAACTCAAACCAAGTCAGTAGTTAAATTTGAATTAAAACTTAAAAACAGTAGTAAGTTACAAGAAACAGTTAGATGTTTTTGAGTGTACGTATTAACATATTTAAAAATAAAAATCGGTTGATTAGCTCTGACCTGGACTCCATGCCTAATAGTAAATTGTTTGATTCATTAGGGAATTAGTTTTTAGGTTGACTCAAGCGTTAAACTTTTAGTTATTTTCTTCATTATTATTGGTTAGTTTGACACGGATGGTTACTTCGTTTTAGTATAAATTAGGTATTTTATTTATCAATTTGCATTCAAATTTTGACTTCTACTGATGATAACTTATACAGAAGTGACAGCAATTTATATAGTCTTACTGCAACAATACGTATATATTTATAATATAATATTTTTATATTTTATCATAATTAAATATCTTGCTTGAAATAGCAATATTAGCTGTTGATTTGAATATATTATATTCTTAACAATATAGCATATTTAACACAACATGATCTAGAATATAGATATATACTTTAACAGTATTAGATTATTAAAAAAAACATAAATATTTAGATTGTTCAAACAGCAATCGAAAATAATATCACATTATTAATATAAATAAAAATATTTTTATTGTTAATATTTAAATTGCTGTCACAGTAATAAAGATAAATATTAACTATGGTAGCAATCCATTTTTTTTTTCGTGTAGATATTTTCTTTGTTGCTTTAAGACTTAGGGTTAGAATTATTTTTTTAGATAGTTCTTAGCCTTAAAATTTTACAATTTATTTTAGTTTGTAGAATTTAAACTTGTACAAGTAGATGTTAACCATTTGTTGTGTGCTTGGCGGACTAGTTAGTTTTCCAGCTATTTCTTCAATTTTCAGTTCTTCGCCAGTTATTTTTAGAACAAAGAACAGTTTCACATTTCTCACCCTTTTCAATTTTCATTTATTTCTATGATTAGATTATATTGGTCTTTCACATCATAATGATTTATTTGAAATCACTACACAATATACTTATTATTTTAAGTCAATTGACTTGTTATTACTCCATCTAACCAACATGTAACATAATAACAAAATTTAACCTTCATTATTGTCGCCGAAGATGAGGGTCAACTACCGAAACGTCCAATAAAGTATGACTCATGTACCATTTCAAATAACGCAACTCTTGAATTCCTTAACCCTTGTCAATATTTAAAATTGAAACTTTCAAGAGGTATAAACAACTAATATTTACTGTTTACAATGTTGAGAAATGTTGCAACAATAGAGATTAGCAAGTATGTTTTCTCGAACATTGGAACTCAAGACTTAAACCAAATAACGCAACAACTTATTATGTTACTGTACTTTGAAATACAATTACAATTCAATCTAGATGAAATATATGAACTAAGCTTTATCGTGCCATTTATAATAATAAAATTAAGATCAAAGTTTTGGAGGAATTGTTTGGCCAATTTTTTTTCTGTAACAAATTTTATTTTATACAATGTGTTAATTTTAACTAAGAACAATTATCGCCCTGATGAAGACTTAATTGAAATCGAAAGGTTGGTGAATGAATTTTAATAAAGTGATTGATTCCTCCAACAAGTTTCATCTTTCATTTCTGATCCAATCAAGAAATCTACATTTGAATAAATCAAGCAATTTACCTATTTCTGTGCGTTGCACTCTACTGGGAACAGATTTCTTTAGGTATGCATCAAATGTGATTCCAACCTTCAAATTACGATCCCCAAAGATGTTAGTGAAGAGCGAGATAATTGTTATATTTGCTGTCGGGACTGTGAAAATCAAACGAATTATACTAAAATAAATACTGTGCAAGCTAAACAATCTTTGGATGTTCCATAAATATGCTAAAGACGTTTTTTCAGTCACGGTATAAATTGCAGTTTAATTTAGTAATGAAAAGATAAGCTGAAAGTTACTTAAATTTCTGAATGTACAAGGTTTTTCTTTAGCCCAGGGATGTTATGTTTTTTAATCAGGCACTGATTCACAGTTTTAACAATCAAACCGTAAACTCATAGAACTTCCATCTTTAGATACAGCACAAATTGTATGTGCTTGGTTATAGAAATAATTCAAAAAGATTGTTATGCCAAAATCAACTATCGTGAGATAATCGTCCGTGTCAAGCAGAAATACATTTGTTCAAAATCGAGCAAATCATGATTAAATGCAATAATTATTTGATGGACTACTCTGATTTTGACATTTCAATAAGGTCGGAAATTGAGCATATGATTTTGAAATTAATTTCTGCGTATAGCACATTTCCCTGCAGCTGAATATCCAACATAGATACTCAATCATTTATTCGTTTTCTAGCACGAAAGAGGCACGGATTTACAATGAGCCTCTGGGCAGTGATAAAAAATTCCGCCATTCTTCAAATTCTGTCAAAGAATCGCTGCACTTTTGTATAATATATAGGAAAGAATAGAGAAGTTTACATTATTTGTAGAACTAAAAATAATAAATATTGGTTAATGGTTCAATTCCAGATGCATACATGGCGGAGTGTTTGTTTAGAGAAAGTTACGAGGTTTGAGGTGATGTTAAAGCTCTGTAATCACGAAGTAAGTGTCTATTGAATTGAAATCGATAATATTTGCGTCCAAATAATTCTTTGTTTCATAAAAATTAATAAAATAATAAGAAATAGATACATGAATTAAAAAGATCCTAACTTTGTGATTCTGGAGCTTTTTCCTCCTCTTAAGAGGGATGCAGATTCACAATGACGATTCGAAATATTTCGGGATAGAAAGGAAAAAGACTGTCCTCAGTTTCTTTTTAAATTCAAAATTGTGAGTTTAAATAGTTATGAAAAGAAGTTTGAACCGTTAGAAAATTCACCTTTGATTTTAAAGAAATATCTTTAATATTTATTGGATTAGACAAATAATGTAACAAATAAAGTAATGAAGTAAATGTAAGTAAAGTACTGCCAATGTCAGATACTTTCCCATGCCATTTAATCTTCTATCACTAAAATTTACTATCTTTGTACATTTGTTTGAAAGTTACCTAAATAATAAATATGAAATATCGGAACTGGAGGCTGTATAATTTTTCAATTAAAAGATGTTAAGTGGCAGAATTTCATTATAAAAAATAACAAATGTATCAACATTTTATTGTGTTTTTATTTTGTAATTGCATTGAATGGATTTTTTGTTCCAGTAATACATTGTTGTCAAAATTTAATAATATCTTCTTATAACATTTTAAGTAATTTATACAAAATTTTAATATTGCATTTTGTTGTTGTATGTTTTTTTAGTTCCCTGCTGAAGCAACAAAGTTGTTGCGAAATATTAGATTAAATAAAAATAACAAAATTTTTTGAGACGTAACATCTTATACGTTATCTAAATAGTTTCCAGAATAGGAAGAATTAAAAAAAGGACTTGTAGTCCATTATTTAATTACAAATTACGTCGACGTTTTGACAGTTACAACTTTCATCCTCAGGGCTAAGTTAGGAATGAAAACTATTTTACATGGATACATAATAAATATAAATACACATATAGCAATACTGAAGTAAAATGTTAAAACGCAATATGATAGTTGTACCTACCGAAACGTCGGCGTAGTTTTTAATTATAGTTATTTATATACCAAGGCCGCGAAATCACTCTTTAGCGTCCCGAGGCAGGACAATCTCGAGGGCGATAAAGGATTTCGCAGACAAGGTGTACACACTATTTTTTGTGCAACCGTAAATATATGTAATTGCAATTTTTATTAATTTTAATAGTTATTTACTTTACAAGTGGGCAAAGTAAGGAATTACCCACGTGTAAAGTATAACGTTTTATCCAACACTTCTTAATAAATGAAAAATTCATTAAAGAAATATTATTTGACAGTGACATATGCTTTAAATTTTTAAATTAAAATGTCAATCGAAGTAGTTACCAAGGTGTTGTGTGTTATTATTATTGTTATAAATAAAAAAATATTCACTAGTGACTTTCCTCAAAATTATCCCCCCTAGTGGGTAATCTGTTACTTTGCTTGTTTAAAATCGCCATAGTTATAGAGCATTTATTGAGAGGTGTTGGATAAACAATTTTATTGTAAATAGAAAGTTGGCATTTAAAGTCAAAACAACCATTTTGGATTTCGCGGACGTTACCATAACAGTCGCGAAATTTAATTTCGCTGTCTGTATTACGGCTGCGAAATGCTTATTTTGCGTCCGGTTGCACAAAAAATAATTGACTGCTAGTCCGTTTTTTTGTATTTTTCCCATATCCCTCATCATTGGATCATTGCATCTTTTTCATCAAGTTTCTAGAATGTTAAGTGTATATAACCGAAGAAAAACAGTAGATATATGAAATTGTATTGAGAGATATTTTAGTTTTCGTAAAAATAGGTTGTAAGATTATTTAAATTTAAATTGTCACGTATGTATTCATCAAAACATCTAAATTTAAACAGTTCAATTACTGGCATCGAACAAACAATCTATTTTAAATCATGAAAATCTTCTAAAATCCCGCGTGTAAACAAACATCATCTTTCGGCCATTCATAAATACTTTTCTGTCAAAACAAACACAAGACCATATAACAAGAATCATTAATCTTTCGATCATCCATGGAAAGCCAATATCACACCAATTTCACAGTTCACAACAAAATATGACAACAACGTTCTCAGCGGGCGATAACAAGGCTATAGTGCTATGGCGCACGAGTGAAGCGATAAGCCTGTGTAAACAAAACTAGCTACGCTGTTTCTCACAGGGTCGCAGGATAGTGGAAAGGAAATGACCACGCAAATTACGAATCCTGCAGCTTCTGATATTTCACCCGGGAAGAGCAGATTTTTAAGCGCCTTGGTGGACTTTGTTTTGTTGATTTGTTGACAGACAGTTGAAATATGTTGTTGACGATTTTGTTTGATTAATGGCGACACATTTTGTCAGGGCTACGTTACAAACTTTTATCAACTTAAGACTGCAATACGATACGATGTTTACTATATTTTTTATAGTTACAGTTAAACTTCGCTAAGATTAATTTTCATATTTCCAAAGTCTAGATGAAATACAAACTCGAGCACTTGCATAATAATTTTTTTGTGAACAGTTAATATTATTTGTCTACACTCTACAACTATCTATAAAATAGGCATTTTTCAATCATTTAATTAAGCATAAGTAGACACCAAATTACTAGATTTACTGCAGAAGTTTCGCCTAACTATGAATACCGTGGAAATTGTAAATCTATGTTTGATACCGTGTTGAACACTTTATTTTTTGATTTCGAATTAATATTAATTTAGTGATTATATTTTTAATACCTATTTTAAAAGTTATCGCCATCAATTTATATTGCTATTCGTTTGTTGAACGGTTGCTATATGTTTGTTAACGATTGCTATGTAAAATCAAATTTGTTATTTATATTTCCATAAAATTGAATTTTACTGCCTTTTGAAAATTCCTAATCAATTTATTATATAAAATGAAGAGTGATGAAAATATTTTTCCTATTTCACGTATACCAAGTGAATTTTGTGACACTGTTTTTCTCTAAAACAATGTTACAAATTGAATTTTGTACAACTGTTTTTGGGGAATTTATTATTTGTCAAATTTAGAGATGTCATTGCTCACGTAAAATTATTGCACGTAGTTTTTATTAAAGTAATAACACAAATAGTCAAACTGTAAAGCTCTGTTTTATTAATATTACAAAGACAAGTACTTATTTATTTTTATTGACTTTGAGAACATGAAATAGGGAAAATAGTATGAAAAACAGGTGTTACAATGCCTAATTGTAATACTCGTATTACAAAAAAGGCCATTGTACATGTGTATATTTTTTGGAAATACAAATTGCAGTTATATTGATGAAATATAGAAATGTCAGATTTATTATTTCACCATAGCAACAATATTTTTACTGCCAAGGCAATAAAAGCGACATTTTACAGATTGTTTGATGTCCAGAAATTGCTCTGTTAATGACAATTAGCAAAGGAGATCATGATGCAAGAAATTAATTTTTCCTATTTCACGTACACAAAGTCAATTTTGTGACACTGTTTTTCTCAAAAACAATGCTACAAAATTGAATTTTGTGCTACTGTTTTTGGGGAATTTATTATTTGTAAAATTGACAGTCTGTCAAACTTGGGGCTGTCATTGCTCACGTAAAATTATTGAATCGGAGCCTCTGCGTCGGGGTTGCGGCTTGGGACCCGGTAGGCCCCGCGGGCAAAGCCCCTTGGTCACCAGTGATATATTAAACGTGCTGTACAATTTTATTTTATTTTAATTTTTGAACGTGAAATAGGAAAAATAGTATGAACAACTCGTGTTACAATGCCTAATTGTAATACTCGTATTTTGCGTAACTCGCCTGCGGCTCGTTTACGCAAACTATACTCGTATTACAAAAAAGGTCATTGTAACACTAGTTGTTCAATATACTATTTTATTGTTTTGCTATACTGAAAATCTTGAGAAACAATAATTTCTATTGGTCGTTATTATTAAAATTCTGTTGTATCGCGTTGAAACTTTAATCGTTTTAAATCAATTGATGAACTATGATTTAAAACTAAATTAATTGGTGAATATTAAATCCAGAAATTATTCCATCTGTTTTCTATAAGAACAAATTACGTAAGGTTCAGCAAAATATTCAAATGTGAATTTGAATGAAAATTTGTGTTTACCTTTTTAAACATGTATATGACACACATATAAACAAAATTTACATATTTTCTTGACATCTAACTTGACTTTAAGCTATAGCAGTAGTTCTCAAGGTTTATTTACGAAAATATATTTTTCCCAGTTGTATATATACTTAAATTTTGACTCACAAATGATAGTACATAATACCATATTAGAGGAAAACCTTCCTATGTGTGCCCACAAAGTAAACAAAAACATATTTATCATTTTACATTCTTAGATAACAAAATAAATACTTATAGTTTAATTTTTGTAATTCTAATAATTATATAATCAGCAGCAAGTAAGTAAATATTTATTAGAAATTGTTTTACATGAAACATCGAATAGAATCAAACAACTATGACTACCTTCGCATTTTTTACGATTTAAAATGTCAAGTACAGCAGTTTTTTTGTCATCATTTTATTGATAAATAAACTAATCATAATGTCATGTACCCATCCCGATTTTCTTTAATGTGAAATTGTTCTAATCTTTTCCACAAACCTACCATGTATAAGTGAAAGAAATAAATGTGTGGCCTAAGGAAAAACAAAACTTCGATTTCTTCTTGTAAGATAATTTGTTGAATGTAAATATGTGTGCTCTCAAATTAACAAAGATGACGATTCTACATGAAGTTTTTAACAAAAATAATCATTCATAAATTCATAATCTTTTGGTTAACCTTGTGAAGTTCATCTTCACCTCCAATTTGGATTAAACTTTGTGAATTTATCACATTTTTCGTGAAACTAAATAGCGATCAGACTTGGATGACCTTGAAAACACAATTTAATGGGTCATTTTATTCGTTCAAGCGAGTTTCACTTCAAATAAGTTCCAGTAAAATTAATATTGTGACTGAAGTTTGTCTAGCGTAAGTTGTGTAGGCTTAGGGTTTATTTGTGAAAAATGCGAGCGAAGCGAGCTTACCTATAGATAAATTCCATATAAACATAACTTGTACATACATCATTGAGAATATTTATTTAGCGATACTAAAACAATTCACCTTTAGAGTAGCACTTTTCACAAACGAACTCTAATCCTACACAACTCACTGTCGACAAACTCGAATCACAGTACTCATTTTTAATGGAACTTATCAGAAGATTAGCTCACTTCCACGTTCCATCGTAAACGAATGAAGTGACCTATTAAATTGTGATTTCAAGAACATTCGTTTCCCTTTAATAGGGACATAAATCAAAATGAATCATCCATTTTATAGGTGCAATACGAGCCCGGAACTATACCATTTGGACCAGTTAAAATCATACAAAGGAAAATTGTTAAATTCCCAAACATGCATGTATGTAAGGGAGATGTTGGTATTATGTTTATATTACGAATTGATTAGATTTTGGAAACAATTCATCAACAATAAGTGATAAATTATTTGAAGGCCTGTCAGAGTTGTTGGACATATCTTTATAAATAAATGAAATCAAGTAAATTTCATTGAAATCAAAAAGATGTAAAATAATATTACTTACAGTTTTTATTTGAAACATTTTTGTAAATTTTGTTGTGATCAAATTCAAAAACAGTTGTACCAGCCAATACCTTTGGGATAAATTAAATCTTTATGTTAGTGATTTTTGTTAATATGTTATTATTTCAGTTGTTATTTTTCCTCAAAATATTCTTTAAAATAACAGAATTTAATATACAAATAAATTGAGAACAAAAATGTTACCTTTGTACGATCAGAACAATTATTTTAATTGGGTCAAATGATATGATTCTGTACTCGAAATACTTCACAAGAATGACCAATTTATCACAACGCCATTTGCCCATTCCAGTTTTGATTAATGTCAGATTTCCTGAGTCTTAACTTCACCATATTTGAATGAAACAAATATAACTTTGTTATGGATGAAAAACAAAACCTACTAAATAATTTGCTAACTATTTATGATGTCGATTCTACAGGAAGTTTTTAACATAAATAGTCATTAATAAATTCATAACCCTTAAAACAAACTTCGATACAACAGAATATTGTCCTAAACTCATGCAAATTAACATACTAATAAAAACATCGACAATTTTCTGGTTTTCGGTTAGCAAAAAGCGGTTATTCTCTCCAAAGCCGTTATACAAGTTATGGCATGGTATCACAGCTGCTGAAGTCCCTACTCCCATCGTTTTAACCGAGATCAGCTACAGCAGCGGCCTCGGGGATACCACATGTGTGGACTGTGTGAATGTGGATGGATCGTATGTCACCCTAATTCAACATACAGGACCGACATGTGACAATATGACATTCAATTGTATCACGCGTCATAAACATAAGTGGAATGCGAATTATTTGACACAGGTTGACAAATTTACGACTTGTAAAGTTGTGGGAAATAGATATTGTACCAATCATAATACTTTTTTAGCGTGATTCCTTAATAACATCAACAAGTGATGACTTTAGTGACTGAACAATATCGTAACCAGTAATTTAAATTGTTTTGTTGTGTTTTTCCTTGTTCTATAAAAATTTAGATAACACAAGGAAATGATTCATATGTGTGAACAATGGAATTTTGAACCCTGATAAGAGAATAATATTATAATTAGTCCATTGAAATAAAATTTTGCAAATATTATTCAAAATAAATACATGAATATCTACCGAGTGTAAAATTGCTGTAAATTTTTACCTATTCTCTTTACAGCAAAAGTGCAAATACAAAAGTTGTTCAAAATTTAAAAATACATACAATAAGGCCCATTTGGTTGCCTATATATTAGTATTTCATGATATTTCAATTTCAGAAAATTATAGCCCGACCATGGAATATTAAATAAAATTTAATTAAATGAACTCTCAAATACACATTATATCATTACAACCTGTTTTTTTTTTTTTATTATTATTATTATTTTACATGGTCGTAATATAATATTTCAAATAAATAATAATATTTTCTACTCCTGTTTAAATACAATCCCATAATTTCAATGTTTTGATGAATTATAGTACCCATAATTCACTCTTCTCGTCCAATCACAGAGCCAGAAATCTATAATTCACGGTTATTTTAAAGACGTGATTTGGATCACCAAGCAACGGCCGTCTGACAGTTGACATGTAGTAAGTTATATTATGTATTTTTATGTTGACGTTTTTCAACGAATTTCGATCATTTTCAAAAGTGATTATCGAATTTACAGGAGTAGAAAAAGTATAGTATTGTATTCGGGATTATGGTCATTTTTCACTCGAATCAAACTTCATCTTCGTCATCATAATCCCTTATGTAATAATATATTATTAATTTAATTCATATACCGTAAAATCAAAATTTTGACGTGATTTGGTCAAATTTGTGATAATAAAACAGATCAGTTTACTTACTATTTTTTTTTTTTTGGTATATAAATAAATAAAAAATAAAATAAATAAATATATCATCACGCCTTTTACCCATTATGGGTGTGGCAAAATTTACTCTTAATTATTTACTGAGCTGTGCTCAAAATACCTTATAGGCCTTCAAGTAAACTGCCACTTTCGGTTGTTGAATTACTATCAAAATCTAATCAGCTCGTAAATTTGAACTTCCAAGTTCTAAATATGAAATTTGAAAATGATATTGTTATTATAATCTGATGTGGCCATCGATTTTTTTTCTAAACGGTACAAAATATAGAAAGAAATTGCAAATAAAAAGTGTAACCAAGATATGCCCAAAAAACATATGTGCAAAAGATAAACATCATACAGGAAACAATTTTTTATGTTTTAGTAATTACATAATTAGTAATTAAGCAGGTGCAGTGAGACAGCTTTTCAAACAATCTTTATTACTCAATGAAAACGTCCATTTAGTAATTATACCTCTTTGTTTAAAATTGTATTAAATACATATACGATATTCATTTGCACGCAATTATTTTGTTCTAGAGAATACCATGACTAATATATTTTAAAAATAGATCACTCAACGTGAAAATCGCCCTTATATTATCATGCCATAAAGGTGTCGTGAAACAAAGGATTTGTAAAACAGCTGATGATCAATAGAAATGAAAATCGCACATCCTTGTGCATTATTTATTTAAAGCAAGCTTTGTGCTTCATGGAGGTAAACGCTCTCTGGTCTAGACAGACTTTGTACTGCATGATTTGTCTGAATAACTTTTTTTTCTACGGAAACAGAAACATGCAAACGGAACATGTGCCAAAATGGGCGCTCGCGCACGATATTGAAGGCATACGCATGGATCAGCTGTTTTGGTGTGCGCATTGTGTTGCTGGCTCACTTGCGGAGAAGTCTTTCTTTGTCTACTCCCAGTATATGCTGACCACTTCAAGAAAATTGCTGGCAATAATACATAAAGTTTAATCTTTGTAGAAAATGAAAACGCTATTTACATTCTTTAGGCACATACAGATGATGATTACAGTTCTTTAATTTTTGAAAAATTCAATGATTCAGCGAGCGCACGTTATCACTTACTGGAAAAAGTTTATCATACTAAAATCAGAAGAACAGAAAAGTTTTTGTATTTAAAAAAAAAACTGTTTATTTACAACCTATAGTGTGAATACAAGAACAATTATAAAATAATAAATAAAAATGGTTTTTTTTTTTTTATAACATTGGTAATATTAATATTCTACGTTTTGGTTTATAGGTTAAATATTTATTGACATTTATACAGATCCATGCTTGATATATTTTTATTTGCTTCGTGTTTTCATCTTTATTTTTACTCATATTTATTATAAATTAATGTTTTGTTCAAGACTTCAATAAATTTTGTTTATTTAAAATCTATTTAAATATACCAGTTAATGACATCATTGACGCTAGTTTCTTTTTGATGACGTACAGTTGAGTATATCTGGTAAATAACAAATGGGAGTACATAATAGAGTTTTTGAAATTTTTAATTTTTTCTATAATAATCTAAATAAATACCCATGATTATTAATTTAAAGTTTACGTGAAAAAAAAAATATTAAAAATTAGTGAAAGAAATATGTGACAAGTTCTCGAAGAGATAAAGATGGACATGTTGAGAGAAAGCAATAGAGACAATAATGTCAACTGTCACTTTTGCGACGTGTAATCTATTATTGTTTATAGTTATATGTAAAAGCATTTTTATTTTAAACTGTAGATTCGATTAATCAAAACAGCAAAATAAAATTAAAAGTTCTCTGTTATTCATTGGTTTTAAACCGAGACCTACCTCAATAGCTTTTTCACGATCTATATTTTTGAGTGTTTTAAGAGAATTGTTTCAGCCTCGGTTTTAACTCTGTACAATGTCCTAAAATTGTTTTATAAAAAAAAATTTAGACTAGAAGTTGGAGAGAAATATTTTATTTGAGATATTTTATCAAATAATTTTAGAACATTGTACAGCGCTAAAACCGAGCCTAAAACACTGGTACCAGCCATTGTCTTCATGTCCATGACCTACCCCAATTGAGCTTATCTGACGTCACTGCAATGGCGGGTCTTGCATTAAATTTAATTTCATATTCAAAACACGATAGAGATTATATGTACGAGCCCAAAATCATATTAGTTGGCCTAGTTAAGACTTTTAGAATAGCTTTAAAAAAATAGTTCTGATCGAACAGAGGGAAAATTTATTGTACTAAATTTATTTATAACATAAATTCTGTTATATTAAAGAATATTTTAAGAAATAATAACAACTGCAATAATATCAAATTTACAATTTATCCCAAAGGTATTGGCTGGTATCACAAATACTGTTTTTAAATCTGATGACAACAAAATACAGAAAATTGTTTCAAATAAAAATTGTAAGTAATATTATTCTACATCTTTTTGATTCCAATGAAATTTTCTCTATCTCATTTATTTATTAAGATAAGCCCAAAAACCCTGATTGGCCTTGAAATAATCAACAAGTTACTGTTGATGAATTGTTATAAAAATCTAATTAATTCGTAGCATAAACAATATCTCTGTTACACATATGTATGTGCGGAATATAAAAATTATAGAATTTAAGATATAAATAAGCCGAATTAACAAATTTCCTTTTTATGACTTTAACTGGGCCAAATAATATGATTCTGGGCTCGTAGTTTTTATTATTATTATGAGATTACATTTAATTTACTTTTTTTTTTTACGAAGATGAGAGGCGGACTAACTACTATGGTCATATGCCGCCTCATGATTGGATGATTGTGAATTTATGTAAACATCACAAACGACCATGCTCTTCAGTGGGATTCGAACCCACGACCTCTGGCGTGCTAGGCTAGTGACATAGCCACTACGCCACCGAGATCGGCTTTTAATTTACTTATTTTATAATTTGTTTCTTTAAATTCGACTAAGGTCACAGACCCCATTATACGTAATTGTTTATTAATGTTAGTATAAAGAGATACAATAAGGAAGTATTTAAATTGAAAAAAACTTTCAGAACTCATAACTGTAAAATTAAAATATATATTTACAGGCCTATGTTCAAAATTCTTTTAAATTTTAAGGAAATATTTGTTTTGAAGCAAAGTAAAAGCGTATGTTCACTTGTTTTCTAGTCGTCCTTCGTTTGTCGCGTATGCGTGTAGTGTGTAGTGACGTCACTGCTTCGGCGATGCCGAGCGTACCTTTAACGCAGCGGTACGACCGCTCTGCCATGATGGCGGTGACGTCATTTTCATCGGAATCGCGACCATCTGAATCGGGGATTATTTACTACAACAAGCCGCGAGCGTGTGGCGCCCGGCACACTTTGCTAGAGAAGTCAGTCAGTTTCGCATGTGAGTTTGTATGAATCGCAGTATGGGCGCCCAGATCACTCGGTGACGTAACGCAAATCCTCCGAGTGCTGCCAACGGCGCGGATATAGCTCAGTGCGAAAACAGTGATTTTGTGGAAAGAAGCAAGATGAACGGCTACGATTATCCGAACGATACTTAGTGCCCATGTGGAGTAAGTGAGTGCTGTCACGTGTGTGCAACAAGGATAGAATCGCGGCGCCAAATTCAAACTCGCGGTGCGTGATCGTGACTGTCAGGAGTCGATCCTAGGCCCCAGCATGTCCCGAGTGTCGCTCAACAGACCTGTTGCTAGGTCGGGACGAGTTAGGAAAATCAGTCGGGTATGTGGATTTTGCTATTTCAGATTCGACCTCCAAATTTGTTAACTTTGTTCTTGAGGATTTACACTCTCGCTGCTATTTTTACACCACAAATGCAACTAAGCGGTTTGCACTTACTGTGGTAATACGATTACTTATCACATATGTACTCATACGGTACAGCAAATCGCATTTCAAAACATTTCTTACTTTGAAATAACACACTTCTCTTCTCTCAAGTAAATGTACATGCTTCTCCTTGAAAGATCAAAGATATATCACAGTTGAAACCGGGTACTTCTCAAATTTTTAAATTATTGTAGTAGTACATTAACTTTGGCCAGTGTGCAAAATAAAAATAGCCGCAGTCTTTAAATTTCAATGTCATGTACAAAATTAAATCGCCATTGTTTCTTTAACATACATACCGGGTGTCGTTTTTGTTTGATTTACCGTGAGTTTCAGCTAAGAGCAAACATTTAATTTTCTGTCATTAATGTATCAGTATGAATAACAATAACAGTTATACGTCGTACTGTTCCAGATAAAATACAACACAGGATATCAATATCAAATTAACTTATCACACTAAAGATGTTTACTAATGAAGAAAATATATTGCTTGGTACAATTCAGGTTATAATTGAAGACATGTTTGTATTATATTTGCTATTTATTTATTTTGGTAACAAGTTCATTTAACATATACATCCTGTGTTGTATTTTATCTGGAACAATAAGGTGATATTGCTATCCATAGTAATACATTAATGACAGACTAGTAAATTTTGTATGTTAGCAGATACTCACGATATATTTATTAATATAAATGAAATGTTGTAATTTGTATTAAATCTGCAACTAAAGAAGGACTAAATCCATCAAGAAAATAACAAGAATTCACACGGTAACGACGCTTCAAATATTTCATGATCCAAATATTGCAGTTGGACAGTATAGTATGTTATATGTAAAATTTCAAGCCACAGTATTTCTTTCATGTTAGGTTTATAAAGTGAGTTTGCATCATGAGCGCAGCGAGTGAGGCATTTCGAACGAGAGTGGAAGAAGAGCTTTCCTCTCGTGTTAAACACAACATTTTTTTACGACATTTTTCTAAAAACGATTTACTCGGACCTAAAATACACTTTGAGAGCACAGCTGACAGACTGACACGTTAAAAGTTAGGTTATCAGACACAAGTTGGTGTAGCAGTGTTGCCAATGAGCCAATCTTAAATATCTTTAATAAGTTGTCAAATTGTGATTTAATAAGAAAAAGAAAAATATAAGACATAACTGTAAGATAATTTAAAGTATGTATATCACTAAAATAAAGATTTTAAATAAAATTAGGAATTTATTTATAATTTTTACAATCAATTTTTTGTAAATAACATTCATATTGGTAACACTTCTATATTTTCCTCTTTAGAGAGGAACAACACATTTTCCTCACTATTTTGGGAGAAGAACGATGGGGTTTCCTACCATGTCGTGAAAAAACTTATTTGTACCATGAAAAATTGTAGGAACCTTTATAGTGCAGATGAAATCATATTTCTTGATATCTCATTTGTAACTGACAGCTATTCAAATTTACCGCCTTATACAGCTACTGCCAATATGGCCGTTCGGGTCAAGGTCATCGGTCGATGCGACGTAAAGATCAAGTGCCGACAGCGAGTGTCGCTAATGTATGAATTCTTATACAAAAATACATACCATTTCATTTAAAAAGTTTAACTTTATGTTGTGTCTTGTGTCTGGTTTAAACAAATATTTGCTTCCATAGTTACATGAGGTAGTTCGTTTGGCTGTTACACCCTGTATAATATTTTGTTTTGTAAATTTGTTTTAACATTTAAAGTTTCATCAAAGCACCTTGCTCAATCATAACAAGATTTTTTGTAATACAACCCATAATTTTGCATAAATTAAAATAACAAACCACAACTAAGTTTAGAACAATGACTTTGAGACTAACATTGATTGTATTCCTTCAGTGTTTATTGCTGCATACTTTGATTTAGATTTATGGCTATTAAATTTAATTAAAAGCTTTTGGATGTTTGTACTTTATGATTACAAGTAGGTAGAAAAACAATTATGCCGTGAAGCAATAACAAATAAATTCTATTTTAATATTCTTGTAATCATAATTCATATCTGTTTTACTCAAATGTAAATGTAACATTATTGCAGCCAAACAGCAACCTAATTCGAACCTGTGAAAATTTTGCTTTCAACATATTCATTTTAATTTGCAAATAATTGACGAAGCATCACTTTCTCATATTTGTTCATTGTTTCATGCATTCATATTCGATAAATTATACAGTTTGAAAATCTAGCTAAAGACCTCAATAAATAATCATTCGAATGTCAAAATATGTAAATTTTCAACAAAATACTTGTTATATACTAGCCCAGCACGTGTTGTTCTTTCCTCCATTTTATACACCAGAAAACCCTGTCCTTGATAAAAAATACAATATAACCATCGCAATTTTTCGTTCTATAGCGACCTAATTTTAATTCGATTCATCTGCGTTATTGAATCTATGAAACTTTTGCAAGATGAACGTTGTGAAATTATAAACGGATACTAAAGAAATCAAGAAACGTGTTTTTGCAAAATACAGCTTGATGGGAATGGTTTACTTTTATTGAAATCATTTTATTTGTCGTTAAAAAATGGTTATTCGACGATTGACACACTTAAATTCAACGTAAACAATTATGCAAAAACAGCTTTACTAATATAGGATATAAAACGGCGAGAAAAGATATCAGAGGTATTTCACAACTTTCTTTTGCTTATAAACGCTGTAAACAAAAATAAATAATACCATTTTGCTTTTATATCATTTTACATATGTATATCTTAATACGTATGTATGTTTTGTATTCAGGATAATAATTTAAATGTATGCTTGTAAATTTTTACCTATTCACTTTACAGTAAAAGTGTAAATACTAAAGTTCAAGTAAATACATAAATCAATAAAATTAAAATTAATAGCAGTATTTATTTATAAAATTGTATTAGGGCCATAGAAAATAAAACAAAAAATATTTGACATTTCAAAAAGTATATTATACATTTAGCAGGAAAAGTATGTGGTTTGTTCCCGCAGAGTAAATTGAAGCACGAACCGTAGGCGAGGGCTACAATATTACAAGGGAAAAAAAATGCACTTCTCTCCTGCGATGTATACTATTTTTTCACGGTCTCAATATTTATGATGGTGATGGTTTTAATGTATTTCAAAATGATTTGAATTGTAATGTATTTTATAATAGTTACCTTTGATTTGTTTAATTTAATTCATTTATCACATTATTTAAGCACTTTCCCGCACGACGGAAGAGAAAATTCACAAATCTCCCGTAGATAGGAAATTGGCTGTTTCTCTCTTGATTTTGGTATCACAGAACAGAGTTTCTCTCCCGGCCGTGAAAAAAATAGATATTTATTTTCTGTAACAATTTCTTAGAAGTTTGTAATGAAATAATGGCGAATTTGAGATTTCATTTCTTTCTGTTAAATAAATAATTCTAAAACTGTATTATGAAATGTTAAAATATTATTTGTTTTTGTTCAATTTTCCATTGGTCTTGTTACAATTATCCTAATAACTATTAATTATAATTTGTTTAATATATCGTGAAATTCTAATATGTATTTAGATAATCAAATGAATGCATTTCTAAATTCTGAACAAATTTTGTATTTGCCCTTTTTCTCTAATATAAATAGATAAAATGATACCAGCAATATAAAAAAATAATAATCATAAATATCATATATGCCACATTTAAATTTTACACACTGTATATTGAACATATTTTTGTAGCCAGAGTTGAAATTTCATAATCATTAATACGTTATTTGAAAATATACATTTTTTAATACTGAAAAATTATTCAAAACTTTTTGTAAATGCCTATAATACTTTGTAATGAATGAATCCGCTAAAAACTATATTGAAGATAAATTTTCTTGCGGATATATTTATTTTCGACCTAATTCCAAAATTTCATTTTTACATCGTGAAAATAATTTTTACACGCTGTTTACATTTAACTTTCAAACCAGAGATAAAAATTTTGCGATATGTTCCATTTTGTAGATCTTAAAAATTACGATTATAGGTGTGTTATTTATAAGAAAAAATATTTTACGACATAAACACGAAGTCATATCATCTTACATTCTAAAGACAAATAATTCATCGATAATGTATTTTAAGAACCAGACCGAAAATAACTCTGAACTAGGGGTAAACACATTAACTACAAACATTGAAATTCGAAACAATAAGATAAAATAATAAAGTACGTGATAAAATATTATTTGTTTAGCATGCACCAAAAACGAAAGTATTTTGTTTATTGTAAATAATACTACGAGCAGTGGTAACATTTTATTCAAACATTAGCAAACATGATGTACTGCTAGTTAATAATACAAACATTTCAAATTTGAAATTAACACTTTGTTTAGTCTATTTGCAGTTTACGTGCCTTTTGCGTGTTGAATTCAAATTAATGTGTCGTTAATAGACAGCGAGGTAGACTTTGTGGAGCTATCATACTAAACTATGTGTTAAATTTGTGAGCGAGTAAAATAAACTTTATGTTAACTGACTTCTCAGACAGACTTTAATATTTTCAAGGACCTTTCGATATTTTGCGTATCAAGGGCGTTATAAGGACAATAATGCGTGGGGTCAACAGTGTGCAGCGAAAGGCCTTTGGCCCGAGGTGTGTACGTAGAGCGAAATCATGTACTTATTACATAAATATCTTTTATATTCGACTGTATTATAATCACATGTTTGATATTTTTTAACGTTCATAAAGTGACTATTTGTGAACTAGTCCCATAAAGTAAAAAAAGCTGTCAAGAAACGCTCATTCAAAAAATTATGACGTTAAAAAATGACATTTTTCAACCCTTGTTTTTGTTTTTTAAAAAACACAGTTTAGCAGATAATATAATTTTTCTTTAACGTGTTGTAATTCGTAAATGGTGACAGTAAGAGGAAACAATAATTGTAGAAAATAATATTTATAACATTATTTTAATAACAAAATTTTTATTAAACCATAATTTACTGAGTTTTTTAAAATAACTTGATAGGGCTTCAAGTAAACTACTACTTCCGGTTATTGGATTATCACCAAAAACTAATCAGCTCTTCCAAAGGGGATACAATTGATATATACAAAATATCAAAATTTTCAGTTTAGTAGTTTTTGAGAAACTGTAACTCCAGAGATCCACACAGACTGACAGACAGACATCATTGCGAAACTATTAAAATCGTATTCTAGGGACCCTGAAACGTGCTCATCCACTGATAACTCACTATCCAATTTTTAGCATGATTCCTATACCTCCATTACAGGATGTGGCGGGAGGTAAATAATTAACAAATTAGTAACTACAGGAAAAAGCACAATTCTAAATTTTATTTTTTTTCGTATCAACATATATCAAATTGTCATTCTAAGTTAAGAAAAATAAACTACAATGCAGTCAAACAAAATATTGTATGTAACAGGTACATAACATAATTTTATTGACCTTAAATTATGTACTTGTTACATGAATAACTATTATTCCAATACTATTTCTGACATCTTTTTTCGTTACTGATTACATATTTGAAATAAGTTGAATTTATTGTTTTGTATCTACACACATCCATCCATCTACACACAGGGACATCATTGAGAAAATGCTCAAATCGACAAAGTCGTAATCAATTTATTTTTTTATGATTCTTAAATAACTTATACTGTATGAAAATTCGAAAAATCTCCATAAATTCAATATTTTTTCTCAAATATATCCTCATTAAAATGCTATCCTGACTACAATAAAAAAACGCGGTTCAGTTTTACCCAGAAATGAATGAGACGTGATGATATAATTTATTTGTTAATCTGGGTAAAAAAATAAATTTCTCGTTTTAACCAGACACTAGAATACCGAGAATTGAATTTTTACTTGCACGTAGTACAAAGTACAATTTTAAAACAAATATTACAATTTGAACTCAATGGGGTATGTGACCAATTTTTTTTTCTGACATTACATGATACTAGATACAAAAATAAAATACCCGTATTTTTTTAAATCAATTAATTGTTTATAGTTAACGAGAAATTAATTTTTAAATATTTGGAGAGGGGATGTAAGACGTCACTGTGTCTTCTGAATAGATTGCGGCGGTAGGTATGGTGCTAGAAAAAGACCGAGATACTGTAAAGGAAAGAAATAGATATATCAGCAGGTCATGCGTACGGCCACAGTGACGTCACATATCCCTTCTCCTAAACACAAAATTGCTAATAACTTTACTATTATAAAATAATTTACAGTTTTTATTGTTGTAATAAGAAACTACAATGAAGAACATTCATATTCTATGGCGTATACATTGAAATTCGATTATGGTCACATACCCCATTTTGTTTCATTTATTTTTAGAAACATACACGGAAAAAATGTACAGTAGAATTTACCGAACTATTGTTTAGTAAATAATTGCGTTTAGTTTTTTAATTGTTACGACGTTTTCAGAAAATGCATCTTATATCCTCAGCTTACAGAAATGTTCATTAAACTACGATATTTTTATTTCTCGTGTATATCAGATAGTTTTCCTAGTTTTATTTCTAAAATATTCCTTTTGCTTCTCAATGTTTAACTTATTTGATTTCCCTGACAGACATATCTGTAAACACTCTTTTAATTCTTCGCATGTGATACAGAACATCTATTTGTATAAGCGCACCTAACCTTCACAGTTGATGCACAGTTTGATAAGTATACTCAGTCTATCAATTCGATCTCAGTGAATTAGAACACTAGAACTATTACTTTAAACGAACTGTTTTCTCAAATCAATGAATGATAATAATAAGATATGGTTAGTGTATTTAAAATATCATAAATATAATTTTATCTACCGAAACAGGACAGATACGAGTATGTCAGTGTTGTTTCAACAAATGTAGTGTAAATTGTGTTTTTTACTTGGACTATTATAAAATGGTAATTATTTGTTATTTTAGTTAAAGTGTAGCTGTGTATTATTAATAAAAACACTGCTTCTGTTATTTAATTGCTTATATCAACTGTTTATTTAGAAAAACATTTTTCACGATTAAATGCTTTCGATGTTGATTTTTTAAATCTATGCGAGTGGTGTATTACATTAAATTACATTTTCTATATTTCATATTTGTACTGTAGAATACCGACTGGAATTGCTTATCAATGTGAATACTCGTAAAGTGTGCTTTGTGATAACAGATGTTTTTGATAAAAATCATTAGTTTCAATGCCGTAATTAACACATTTTCCCCGTTTCATAACATTTTTCAACTATCAACGCAGATAATATATTAATAATTTCTCAATTAGTTGACAGAACGGTACTTGACACAAATAATTGATTTTTAATGTTTTCTAGCTACGTTTTCAATTGTAAGGAGGAATGATTTTAAAATAATTATGAAATGCATATAGTGATCTTAATATCTGTAAAATATACCATTTCAAAGAAAAATGATTTGATTCTGTATGTAACTAGAATTATACTTATATTTTCAAATAGCAAATAAAGATAAAATATATTAAATGCAAGCTTATTTAACTTATGAAATATATTAATATTGTAAAAGCAGTAAAATTGAAGCTTTTGTGATATTTAAACAGTGTTGTACTTATCATTACTCAAATATTTATTTTGAATAAAGCGACATTTTGGCAATTCTTAATTCTATGAATTATCTAGCTATTTGTAAAACTAGAATATCCTTGTTATTTTAATTAAATTGTTACCTATTGTACTTGAATGTGTTTCAATACTTATTTCATTATAATACAAGTAAGTTTGCACCGAGTAAAAAGATAATAATATAGTGTGCAGAAATTTACATATTTCACACGAAAATGGAGAAGTTCTGGACAACACTTTATTAATAATAATTCATTTTTAACATAGCAATGAGTTAAATATAAATATTTAACACACAATTTTAGAGTGCCAGCATATAACACTATATCTTGAAACTTTTTAAAGAAGCGAAAAATGGCGTTGCTAGATTTTGACGTTAATAATACAACGTAAACGCGCACAGTGTTACAAACGTTCACCTAAAGCACTGGAATATAATAGTGCTGGAACGCAGCAGCTAGTTTTTGGGCCATCTATCTTTGTTGTGCAATGTATTTACATAGCAATTGCAATAAACAAATGTTAGACAAAGAAGGGTGGCCTTACACAACACATTTATCTGTCTCAGGTTCGTTTTCTATTTTCATAAAAGTCTACGAGTTACCGTTCCAGTATTACTATAATTCAGTGCTATAAAGTGTAATATCAAAAGATATTTTAATAAATAAATATATCATCACGCCATTTACCAATTTTGGACTTAGCAATTTGCTTTCGTAGATCTCGAAAGTGAAATATTTTTACGCGTAAAGCGCGGTCACCAGCCGTCAAGTCACAGCCCCTTTAGATATTATTAGAGGGGAAGCCATAGGGTTACAGTTGCAATGGCAGTTATAAGCTGTGGGATTCGAACTGAGGATATCATGATCCACAGTCCGATACGGTATATTACAGTTATTAATTCAATAAAATAAATAAATATATCATCACTCCATTTACCCATTTCTGGGTATGGTACTCTGCGCAAAACATAAATCTATTAATTCAAAATATTTATAAATATATGTTCTATGATATTTAATGAAACTTAAATATAAATAACTATTATCTTAATCCCTTTTAGTTGTAAGTTTCTACTAAATTTGGTTTACAAACAGTGCCGGAAACATTTTTTTGCAATTTTTTTCCAATTTGGAAAATACCTTAAGTGTTTTCCTTTTGCATGCATTCATTGAAGAAAATTTTATTTCTTACAAAATGATTAGGTTCAATTCAAAAAACATATTAATTTTGAATATACATGTATTTATCTTCCTTTTTCTGCATTGAAAGAAAAAGAATATTTTTTAAATTTTGTTTTTAAAAATAATGAAAAAGTAGTCTTTTTTTAAAACGATATTATTTTGAATTAAAACTACTCATATTCAAACTACTTCGTCTCCATAATAAGTCTCAGTCTAATACTTTGATATATTCCTGCAAAACTAAATTAATTTTCATACAATATTTATTAGTTTTCAATGAAAACGAATTCGAATTGACACTGTTCAAATCAATTTTTCTCTTCATTTAAGAGAAGTCTGTTTGTTCCAAGAAAACCTTTTTATCAGTGTAATATAAGACATTTTAACGTTTGATTTTAGTACAGAAGCATAGCTGGTCAGTAACATGTTAACAAAAAAAAAAGGTTATTTATTTACCTATAAAAATAAACAATGAAACCCGACAGGTTCATGCCGTTATACTCGATATATTTTACAAAGCTGTCAATAAGTCAGCCAATTTATAATATAACCAAAAGCTACTTGATTTGCAGAATCAAAACTGCAACACGATATTGTAATGATGCGTTACTGTAAATAATTCACCACATTTCCATCGTGCAAATTTGCAAATGTCATTTTCGCTTGCGTAACCCTATAACATAAATGTAGATTTGTGTACACGATCAGGCAATAATGATAAACATATGAATAATGCATACTACATTTCCAATACACTCATAGATCAACATCCATATCGCCTAGTAACAGTTCACAATAACACACACACACACAATCAAATCTTATACAATTAAAACTCAGTAGCTAACAAAATTGTTGATCATTTTCAATTGAGAAGCTAGAATTTTTAACATTTCATTAGATTGACCTTTTTAAATGGAAGTCAGTTTAATTAAACTTAATTAAAAAGTTTTCCGCTGTTGTATTATTCAACCACTCTTAAAAATTGTGTCATATACCTATTTACTAAGTGGATTCGGTTAATTAAATAAATTGGATTGTTTATTTATCTCGTGTTTCTCACAAATGAAATAAATATTTATTATACATCTTTTTATTTACTCATTTTGAGAGTTTACGTTTCATTTGTTTCTCTATTTTTTTGTCATTAATTTTTTTTGTAGACATTTATTTTGCGATGTACCTACATACGTTTCTTTTTAAATGAAAGTGAACGGTTGGAATAATCTACGAAGTTAGCAACAGCTCTATCCCAATGACTATAATTTCTTTGAAACAAAATGTGTACATATACAGATTTATTTCTATCCTAAGCTGTAGGGATTGTCCTATTCTTGAACGATTTTTTTCCGTTTTTCTCTGTTTTCCGCTAGTTGCTTCTTTCGCCGTTTTTCCTTTGCTGCTCAGTATTTTCTGTATTGTAGTGTCCCATGGGTCTACAGTCTTCTACGATCTCTTTTCTCCTTTATTTTGACGTCCATACTCTCGCACTGGCCTGTTATAATTCTTTCTCTCCATACGTCCACATCAATCTAGCTGTCTTTTTTCAATGAATCCTAATGTGGATTTGCTCTGTAGTTCAACAAAAATAAAATATCATTTATGAGTGAAACTTATTAGGTATTGTGCATATTGTTCTGGTATAAGGTTTAAATTTCATAATTTGTTATAAAAATGTAATTGGTTTAAAATTTAAAGAGCAATATTGTTAAAAATATATCTACCGGGTGTCTACTTTTTTATAGGACATAGCAAATACAATGTTAAAATTTTCATTAAGCGATAGTTCGTTCCCTATGAATTTTAGAACAAAACTGTAAATGTAAAAAAAGTTCGGCAACAAAAACTGCACAAATTGAACCTAAATTTATTGATGTAATACAAGTATGTCATGAGATAGACGTAAAATAATATTTATAATTCTTAGCTATTTCCAGAGTGCCATGAGAAACATAACATACAAACAGTCGTATTGCTTGAGTTTGACAGATAACATTTTGCAAAATTTTAATGCTTAATGACTTATTTAAATTATTTCTCAGTAATCATGGACACATTTACCATTTAGAAATAATTTAAACCAGTTAGTAGTCATTAAAACTATGGCAAATGTCATCTGTCAAACTCAAACAATACGACTGTTTGTATGTTTTGTTTACCATGACACTCTGGAAATAGATAAAAATTATACATCTTATTTTGCGTCTATTTCACGACAGAAATGTTTCACATCAATAAATTTATACAGATTTTGATTATTAACATATTTTGTATTGACACTTTTGTTCTAAAATTCATAGGGAACGAACTATCGCATAATGAAAATTTTAACATTGTATTTCCTGTCCTATAAAAAACCAGACACCCGATATATTTAAATAATTTAATTATTTACCGGTTTGTTCTGTATTACAGGTTTTTAAATCTATGTAAGTCTTTAATTTTAGTTTATTCATTTTAAAAAGAATTTAAGATCATGGCGTTTTTCTGAAATATGTTGAATAATTTTAGTTGAATTTAATAACTTGAATCGAAGAAGTTGTAATATATGAAGTTTTATATTATAATATTTTTTTTTTTATTTTGATATTTTACTACACTCATAAATTCAAATTGTCGTCTAGGATTTAGATAATGTCAAAAACCCTTCTACAATTAGGTGTAGGGTGTCTAAAAAGTCTTTTAATCTTGCACAAATTTCTCCCATTGTTTTGTATTCATCGCCATCCTTCGTGCATCCTGTAGTGTAGTGTATCGTTCTTTTTCTGTAGAGTCTTGTTGATAATGGTATCCCGATGTCTTTTGATCTTCCACGTTTCCTTTTTCCTTTTCCGTACGTTTGTCATCCAAATTTACCGCACCCGTCTCGCTTCATACATTCTTATCACATGGCTCCACCATGCTAATTGTTTTGTTGCTATAAAATCTATTATTGTATTAGTATTATTTCATTTCTTATTCTGTCCAACTTTGTCACTCCTTGTACCTTTCTTAGATATTTCATTTCCAGCGCCTGAATTTTGTTTTTCATTCTTTGAGACAGTACCCATGACTCGCAATCGTATTTTAATACAGATCTGTATATTTAATTATTCTCATTTTAAAATCGAATGTAAACTTGAAAATCATGTCATTGTCGCTGCCCTGACCTTTTTGTTTAATCTAATTATGGTAAAGCTTAGATTATCTAGTTTATCAAGTCGTATCTGATTGTATTCAATGCGTACTATGTACTTAACAAACCATATAAGAACAAATGCAAGTAATTAGTTAGATAAACGACTCATGTCACAATTTGTCCTTATTATTTACCGCCAGCCGATATTTTTGCAATAAAAATATCCATCAAATTTTATAGACACCTGAAAAATCCATTAAAATAATATTTGTTAGGATCATATTATGATTACTCAATCGTTAACATGTTTTTATGGGAGAAAATATTTGTCATCAGTTTGCAAATTTTTTCATTACTATGATAATTTTGTGAAAAAAACCAGAATGTAGGTGGCGAGTCGGACAGTGGCAAAATGGAGGAGAAACTGAAAAAAAAAACTGCTTACCATAGCGACATATACACTAGTTTTTAAAAAAATGATATTTCTTGTTTTTAAAATTTTTGCCACTGCGCTTCTGTTTTATATAATTCTTTAGTTAATTTCTTATACAAAAATCGTTAATTGTAAAGTTGACAAATAAAATCAATAAGAAAAATAAAATGTGTTTACAATTCTTTTTATCAAAAACATTAATACATTTATTGTTAATGTTGTGAACATTTATTGTTTCTGTTCGAAACATGACTGCTGTAAAAAATGGCTGGCGAAAAGCTCGTTTTCAGTCCAGAATTCTGACAAATGCAATTTTATTATATATTATATTTCATACCCCAGTAAAATATTTCATTGTTATTTTTATATAATGGCATAAATTTCTACGGATTATTAATTGAACGTCAGACCAATAATGGACAAATACATGAAACGACAAATGTTAAAATATACCGTTGTTAACCCATTTTAAAAATAAATCTGTAGACTGTAGGGTATGTAAGATACCCCACTTAGAACATAAATATACTTGTAAATTTGAAATCAATTCTACCGAATTATCATGTATGTAGGTAATGTATTTTATCCAACACCTCTCAATAAATGCTCCATAACTATGGCGATTTTAAACAAGCAAAGTAACAGATTATCCACTAGTGGGTATAATTTTGAGGAAAGCCACTAGTGAGTATTTTTTTATTTATAACAATAATAATAACACACAACACCTTGGTAACTACTTTGATTGACATTTTAATTTAAAAATTTAAAGCATGTGTTACTGTCAAATAATATTTCTTTTATAAATTTTTCATTTATTAAGAAGTGTTGGATAAAACGTTAAACTTCACACGTGGGCAAAGTGGAATTACCCACTCGATAAAATTATCTCACTCAGCCTTCGGCTTCGTGTGCTAAAATTTCTCTCGTGGGTAATTCCTTACTTTGCCCACTTTTAAGTAAATAACTATTATCCAACACCTCTCAATAAATGCTCCATAACTATGGAGATTTTAAACAAGCAAAGTAACAGATTACCCACTAGTAGGTATAATTTTGAGGAAAGCCACTAGTGAGTATTTTTTTATTTATAACAATAATAATAACACACAACACCTTGGTAACTACTTCGATTGACATTTTAATTTAAAAATTTAAAGCATATGTCACTGTCAAATAATATTTCTTTAATAAATTTTTCATTTATTAAGAAGTGTTGGATAAAACGTTATACTTCACACGTGGGCAAAGTGAAATTACCCACTCGATAAAATTATCTCACTCAGCCTTCGGCTTCGTGAGCTAAAATTTCTCTCGTGGGTAATTCCTTACTTTGCCCACTTGTAAAGTAAATAACTATTATCCAACACCTCTCAATAAATGCTCTATAACTATGGCGATTTTAAACAAGCAAAGTAACAGATTATCCACTAGTGGGTATAATTTTGAGGAAAGCCACTAGTGAGTATTTTTTTATTTATAACAATAATAATAACACACAACACCTTGGCAACTACTTCGATTGACATTTTAATTTAAAAATTTAAAGCATATGTCACTGTCAAATAATATTTCTTTAATAAATTTTTCATTTATTAAGAAGTGTTGGATAAAACGTTATACTTCACACGTGGGCAAAGTGGAATTACTCACTCGATAAAATTATCTCACTCAGCCTTCGGCTTCGTGAGCTAAAATATCTCTCGTGGGTAATTCCTTACTTTGCCCACTTGTAAAGTAAATAACTATTATCCAACACCTCTCAATAAATGCTCCATAACTATGGCGATTTTAAACAAGCAAAGTAACAGATTATCCACTAGTGGGTATAATTTTGAGAAAAGCCACTAGTGAGTATTTTTTTATTTATAACAATAATAATAACACACAACACCTTGGTAACTACTTTGATTGACATTTTAATTTAAAAATTTAAAGCATATGTCACTGTCAAATAATATTTCTTTTATAAATTTTTCATTTATTAAGAAGTGTTGGATAAAACGTTAAACTTCACACGTGGGCAAAGTGGAATTACCCACTCGATAAAATTATCTCACTCAGCCTTCGGCTTCGTGTGCTAAAATTTCTCTCGTGGGTAATTCCTTACTTTGCCCACTTTTAAGTAAATAACTATTATCCAACACCTCTCAATAAATGCTCCATAACTATGGCGATTTTAAACAAGCAAAGTAACAGATTATCCACTAGTGGGTATAATTTTGAGGAAAGCCACTAGTGAGTATTTTTTTATTTATAACAATAATAATAACACACAACACCTTGGTAACTACTTCGATTGACATTTTAATTTAAAAATTTAAAGCATATGTCAGTGTCAAATAATATTTCTTTAATAAATTTTTCATTTATTAAGAAGTGTTGGATAAAACGTTATACTTCACACGTGGGCAAAGTGGAATTACCCACTTGATAAAATTATTTCACTCACCCTTCGGCTTCGTGAGCTAAAATTTCTCTCGTGGGTAATTCCTTACTTTGCCTACTTGTAAAGTAAATAACTATTAATGAAAGCAATAAATGTTTTTTCCGTTCCTTTAGTATATATTTCTGTCACAAGGTGTCAGCTAATTCGATATTTCTCTCAACTTAAAAAAATATATCATCTTATCCATTGAAATATAATAATACAATACAATATTACTGACGTTAAAATGCGAGCCGAGATAGAGGCCTATTTTGTAACTTTCCTGTTAATTTTTAAGAGCCTGGTAAAAATTTTAACCAATGATAACAGACATCACTGAAAAAATTAAAAATTTCATTTGATACATATATTTTCATTGGTTATAATTTTTAACAGACGAACAGACCGTTAAAATTAACAGATAAGTTACAGAATAGGCCCTATAGACAGTCAGTTTTTGGGCTATTTGTCTTTGTTATACAATGTTTGTACATTGCAACCACTCTACAAACAAGTGTTAAGACAAAGAAGGGTGGCCTTACTAGATCTGTCTGTCTCATGCTTGTTTTTCGAATTCATAAAGGCCTACAAGGTATTATTAATTTTCAGTTTTAAATTTAGATCTGTACTATGGCGTCAAATCACAAATTCATTGAGTGAGATTACTCGTATATCGAAGAAATTACGAATTTGTAACGAATATCAGTTTACAATTTTTTCTATTTGTCAGCGAATTCATGCGTAAATAAATTTTGTTTATCAAGTAATTAATTCAAATGCACATTCAAAATAACAACTACAGCAACACTTGCAGATTTCCTCCACCAAAAAATCTAAATCAATCAACTAGTCATGTAAACAAAAAACAATAGCAACCTCATATCACCATGCTACATGCAAGCAATCCTATACACATTCATTATTGCTCGTATTTGCATCTTGGCTTGCCGTGACTCGTGCCCCAGTGCAAACGGGGCCAAGGTCACGTGCCGATGCCGATGCGGCACCCAAGTGTACAACAGCGCTACGCCCTCTTCGATCGATGTGATGAGAGATACAGGACATATGAGGATCAGCATCACACGACGTGTTGAGGATATGAGGATGATATCAGTGGCTGAAGTGCCGTTGTGTTTTTGTTGTTTTATTGAATGACTTGCATTGCTTGTGCTGTACGCGAGCTTCTCGGCTTACTTTGTTTAATGTAGGTTGGAGCTGATCCAATTTTAAAGTATGAGGTGTTCAGGAAGTTTCATTGTATTCTGGTTTAGAATTAAATTAAATACTGACTTAATAGGATCGTTATTTGCGACTGTATAATGTTTAGAAGCACAATGCTTCTAATTTCGCCTCATCGCCAAATTCTTGCGTGGTATTTTTTGTACTGTTATTGAATTATTAGTTGGTAAAAAATATAGTGTATCCTGGATTTTCTATACTTCGAAATTTCCAGACAATATTTTCAGTTATATGTATGATGTAAGGTATTTTTCTAAATCAAACTAAATACTTTTAGAAGCGAAAATAAAATTTCTTTTTATTTATTTATTTACTAGCGGACCCTGTATTTCTTTATATATAAAATTCCGGTATTCGTAATTCTTCTCCTCTTAAACGGTTTGTCCGATTTTTATGATTTTTTTTTGTACTTACGGGGACACCTGGATGGACGTCAAATGCATGAGTCATGAATATAAGACATGAAATAAATAATAATTCTGGATCTGTAAGAATTTATCTCCAGTCTCCAAAATGGTCTCCAAGAAGATGTTACTTTCATGATGACTTTTCGTCCATTAACATTAATGGAGGCGTGATTTGACGACCGGTAACCGAGGGCTTAGTTCACATTATTATTCTATTTTTTCTTGACAAAAATTAATTTAATATTATGACACCTTGATACTTTGGGTTTGTACAATACATATAAGTTTCATTTGTAATAACAATTTATTGTCTATATATTTTTTATAATTACTTGTTTTATAGACAGTTTTCGTGTATCTATCTTCATGTAAGTAAATGTAATATTTAGTGAATAGTTAAGGTCAAACATACGCGTCGAAGAACGAATCCTTTATTTAAAAAAAAAACAGCAAATTCTGTATTCTTCATTTATTTTCATGTTCTTTATGGTCCAACAACCTCCATCCGTTAGAATTTCATGGATTTTTTACAGTGACTTGTATATTGCAATGTCAGATGAAGTACATTTAAAACGAATATTTTCGTTGGGTCCGTTCACTCCCATGAATTTTGTTTTGCAAATTAAAATTTGAATACATTATTTCTTATAATTATTTTTATCGAAAAACAAAACAATTATTATTGTGAAGGCTTTGAACATTCTAGTATTTATATATGTGGGTGAAAAGGATAGCTATAACATTAAACTATAACAAAATATTAGTTGAAGTCTAATTGGTCAAAAATTCAGAACTTTGAGTGTCTTTCATTCCCATGAACGACTACAATAATGCAAATAATTCGTATATTTATAAATATGGTCATCTATAACATACTAAGTTCAAATAGAAAATAATTTTAGTATGTTATAGAGAGACGATCATATTTATAAATTACGAATCATTTACATTATTGTAGTCGTTCATGGGAATGTGTGACATAAATCTTACTACTTTGAAAATTATGTTCATGAATAAATTGCAAACAAAATTACCTTTTGAAAATTTATTACAAAACTTTCGACTTTTAACTACAAATGTAGGTATAAAATATTTTATGTTTCATTTATTATAATAATGATATATTGTTTCAAAAAATTCATGTTCATATTAAGCTATCTTCATCCCGTAGAGTTGACCTTAAGTTAGTATCAAATGTCGAAAGGTATTTCTACATTATTAATTTTGGAATAAACTTTGGGAATATCCCATTCGCAATTTCAAATTCCCACTTGCAAAATTGGATAATAAACTATTTTTATGAAACAATGACATAGTTTTTTTTTATTTAGTAGGATTTTTTTATATTATAATATTTCAGAAATCTACTACAGTAAAAAGCATATTAATTTTTGTGTTATCAGTAATTCTATGAAATTCATTAATCTGTAATATGTAAACATTCTTTTTAAATTACTTGCTATCTTTTATCAAAATTTGCATGTGCTCCATAGTAGATTTTTATTTTTAATTATAACCAGACAGTACAAAAAATATTTATAAACAAACATCCATTCTGAAACTGATATCAGTTTGGTAATTAATTTCATCATATTAAACATAAAATACAGACAGCATTAAAGTGATGTAATAGAAACAGCTTTGGGAAATCTATAAAATACAAGTAAATGAGCAATTATTCCGTAATGAAAGAACAATTATTCAGGGAAGACAAAGCTGTTTGAAATTGGCGTACATCGCAAAAATGAAACCTTGGAAACAAAGAAGCGAGCACATGGTATAAAATTCCTGGTTTAAATTTGGAATCCGGCCAGATCTCAGAAATACAAGGTGCTGTTATAGGAAATCGACTTAGACATGGTGTCTGCTTTATTTTTTTCGCGTTTTCCACGCCAGACAAAATGCGAACATCTCCCAGTGGACGGATTTGATCTCTGATTTATACACGGGCTGCTTTTCATATCTCCGCGAAATTTATAAATAGATGTCTGCATCATCGGAATTTACAAATTGCAATTAAATTAATAAAGTAATGAAAAATATAGTTACAAAATACATATTCATATTTTTATTTGCAGTTAATAGTTGGTAGTCTGTTAATTATGAATGACCTATTTTAGGGGTAGAGTAAAAACATAATAATAATAATAATTAATTTATCCATTAGATCAATACATGATATAAGGTATAAAACAAATTGAAAGAATATACAGTATGAAAAAAAAAATTAACAAGAATTATTATTTTACATAGTTAACAATTTTTCATTACTAAATTAAATTAATTAAAGATTTAAAATTTTATAATTATAAATGTGTTTCCATAAAAATTAAATTATTTTCAAAGATGGTAAACCTTTGCGAATGATTTTTTTCAAAAATACACCCAAACACTTAATTCAATTGTATATTTATAGAATAGTAGAATATAAAAATACACAGTAAAAAGTTTTATTTTCAATTTGTTAATTTTGCGGTTGTTAAGTATTTTTAGTTAATATTGACAAATATATTGTGTTAAATTAACAATTTGAACAAATATAATAATTTGTTAAATTATAATTTTGTCAATTCTGAATTTTTAACAAGAAAAATTGTTGTTTTTATTTATTTGCCGTATTTATAAAATTTAACAAAAAGACTCGTCAATAATAACAAGTAAATTTAGCTAACTTATCAATTTGAAATTGTTAATGAAAGTTTGTATCTTTTGTAACAACTTAATTTATTATAATTACTATGATTTATTGTCATGCTTATATAATATAAATATAATTACTAAAATATTTAGTCAAAATCACATAAAAATAAATGTTAATAATTGCTTTTACTTGTTAAATTAACAAAAACTAATGGTGGATCGTCTGGGACTAAAATTTTGTCAATTTTGACTATAAATTTTTTACTGTGTAGTTCCGTGAATCAAGGCTTCCTCAGTTCGAATCCAGTTCAATAGTTACCATTTTAACTTAGCCACTGTGTTTTATATATATTTTTTAACTTTGTCAAAAGACTGTTCCATTTGCAATAACGAAATGGTTATAATGCACCTGTTTATTATTTCTTTAATTACTTTTTAACACTATTATTATTTTTATTATTAGATTGCAATATTTATTTTATGTTTTGCATTTAGTGCGTGCAACACGCGCTGACATTTTCCATATCGGGTCTAACGCATAACAACAAAAATGAATAGTTGTAAAAAATAAAATTAATATTTCACGGCTTGTAACAGTGACACATAATAAACGACTCCAATTAATCACTAGATTAATTAATCCAGTTCTAGCTGATAGTCGCTCAAACATTCGGCGCGCTCAAAAGTCAGTTCTTTGTCAGTTAACAACTCGCATATCGTGAGCAAAATATTTGAAATTTCAGTCACGTTATATTTCAGTGACGCGCCCACGAGCTTCATCGATTATTTTGTGTCATAACTATATTTTATTATTATATTTATGTCTATGATTCGAGGTTAACAGTTATTCTTTCATTTGTGTGAAAATTTGTGTTATGCGGGAAAATATTGACAGTTTTTTCTTGTGGATAAAGTGAAAACAGGAATTCGATGGTGAGTAATTTTTAAATAAGTTTGGAAACTTTAAATCTCTGGGTTTATGAATCACTTAGACTTGTGTTTGATTCATTGTGCTTACTCCAAAATCAATATTTACTTACGTAATACTTTTAGTCAGAGAATCTCAAAATTGTCCAAGTTCGTATGTGTTAATTAAAAGACTGCTGTCTATATTGGAAGGCTAACTTGTAGGCTGTTATGAAAGCTGAAAACGAGCCTGAGACAGATTTTGTAAGGCCACCTTCTTTGTCTTACACTTGTTTGTAAAAGGGTTGCTATGTAAAAGCATGTTGCACAGTCTAGTTCAAAAGTGATTAATTTTTAACAGTATGTTTCAATTATTTGATAATTTCTTTAAATTCACATGCATAATAATTAATTGAACTCATTTATATTACAGTTTTATTTAATTTTATATTAGTCTTTATATTACAAAATCATTGAGTTGTAATTTTTTTTATACTTGCTTAACAACCTTCTAAGAGGATTGTACAACAAAGACAGGTAGCCAACAACTGGCTTCTCTCTCGCTCTCTCTCGGCTCGCGTTTTCAACGTCAGCGTTCCATTATTATATTTCGTGATCTTCATAGTTAAATTACAGTATAAGAATTCACACAGTAACGACACTTCAAATATTTCATGAACCCAATATTTCAGTTGTGCGCTACTAAAAAGATGGCTGCTCAGTGTCCGTTAATAGGCTGATATCTTAGTGTCAGTTATATCTGTCAAATATCAAGTCAGAGTTTTTCTGTTAAGTTCATAAAATGAGTGCAAAACAGTAAGGTAAACTTATTTGTATCATGAAAAATTCTAAGAATTTTTATAGTGCAGGTGAAATATTTTTAGGTTTTTCTCATTTGCAACTGACATCTATTCATATTTACCGCCGTATAGTGCTACTGCCAATATGGCCGCTCGGTTTAAGGTCATCGCTCGATGCGATTAAGATAAAAAGTGCCGACAATATTATAGCTTTTCATCGTTATGTCATGTATGTTTTCCAGGAATATTTGCAGAACTATATCATTTAATTTGTTCCTAGGAAACAATAATTATTATTAATGATTGATGTAATTTTCTGCAAAGTCGAGTAAACAAATTGATTTGCATATTAAACAAACATGGGCAGTGCGAATATGATACGATACAAACATTAGCTCAACTCAGTAATTACAACAAATAGATAAGCGTGAGTCGCTAATTTAATAATTCAATTCATTACCGCTTCAATAAAGTTAAAATATTCCATATGGCTAGGATGCTCCAAAAACAGTAATTGATTTTGAAAATTAATTAATGTATGCGTAGAAAATTTATCTAAAATTAATACCGATGATGCTCCAATTATTATAATAATTAGTAAATTGACAAAAAATAATGTATATACATACATAATATCATGCTAAATCCACACACTGAAAGTAGCACGAATCCTGAAACACAATCAATCTCCTCCAAATACTTTTGCCTCGTCCACATTAATATTTTTTATAATGTACAATATAAATAATATATCATATCGTTATTTGCCCAATTTTTGATGTGGCACTCTGACTTCGCAGGCCTCACAAAAATAGTTTTTATGTGGTGATGAATTTTGATGGCTGTCGTATTTTGTTTGTTTTGTTTTGTATTATTTATATTAAAGTATAATAATGAGACTATGATAAATTTAGTACTGTTATATAAAATCATATACACTTGTCTAAAAGTAATAACAATCTATAAATGAACGTAATATGCTACAAAAAGGATTGTCCCGATTTTATTTATTGGGTTACGCTCACTGAAATGTAATAATACTGGAATGCTAACTGACATTGAAAATGCGAGCCGAGAGAGACAGCCAGTTATAGGGCTAACTGTCTTTGGAATATAGTCCGCTTAGCGAGTTGATAAGAAAATATAAAGAATTTAACATTCAATTATTTTGAAATGAATGTTTAATATAAAAATTAAATAATATATTATTAGAAATTAGTTCAATCCACTATTATGTATTTAAATTTAAAAGAAATTTCAAATAATTGAACAATACACTGTAATAGTATATTATACATTTAGGGAGAGAAGTGTATGATTTTCAAGCACGAGCCGTAGGCGAGGACTACAATACGAAAAATACACTTTTTTCCTGCGGTATATATATTATTTTTTTCACGACTCCAATATTTCATGGTTTTTATGTATTTCAAAATTATTTTTATTATAATATATTTTAAAATAGTTACCTTCGATTTGTTTATTTTTCACATTATTTGAGCACTTTCTCTCACGATGGGAGAGAAAGTGCACAAACCTCCCGTAAATATGAAATTGGCTGTTTCAGTCATGATTTTGGTATCATAGAAACCTAGTTTCTCACCGATGGACAAAATTGTGCAACATGTGTTTACATAGCATCCGCTCAACAAACACATAGCAACCATTCTATGACAAGTGTTAGACAAAGAAGGGTGGCCTTACAATATCTGTCTCAGGCTCGTGTTTCGCTTTTGTAAAAGCTTACAAGTTATCGTTCCAGTATTACTGTATTTCAGTGGTTTCGCCCCTGCTTCAGATAGAGACACTGCACAGAGGTGGTGTGGGTTGCGAACCCATAGTATGCGAGGGACGCGTTTAAATTCAACCACTTGACCGCATTTGTATTGTTTGTTTTCGTTAACCGCAATTTTAACCTATTTTCTTTCGTTTGTACATCTTAAAACTATTCTGCAAGTTTCTATATTGATCTATATTCATATCAATCCGTACCATTCATGTACCATTATTTGTTAGCCTGTAGTATTAATTTTGTACGTTTATATAATAAAAAGTGATCAGCTATTTTTCCATCTAGAGTTTCTAGAGGAGTGTGCCATTAATTTGTTTGGATTTCCAAAAAGATACTACTTCAGATTTATTGTCAATTTATTCGTGTTTTTTTTTTTATCTAAAACCTGTTCAAATATTGGTTGTGTGGTGGTTGTAAATCTGGTCGTGATTGGTTCCTCATCTACCCAACATATTGCGGACGTAATTTAACGACTGTTAACAGCATTTTTCTTTATTATTATTTGCTAAAACTTTCAAAGCATCCTTGGTCAGCGAACGCCCACCATGATGTAGTTCTAATCAGCAATCTACGTGATATTAATTTGAATACTCACATTTGCACGTACTACTTTTGTTTTCATGTCAGTGTCGACTCCAATACAACAAAAAACATTTGATTGGGAATGACAAACGTGCAACGCGTAATAATTCTTCATGTACTAGTAAAATTTTATGTGTAGAGTAATGGTATTAAGTAATTAGCGTATGTCCCTGAACAAAACTCGCTTTGTTCTAAATTATCACGCACTAGAAAACTGGACTTACTATACAGATAATCATTCGCAGAATTTGATGATAATATTCCAGGAAATAATATTACGAAGCATCACACTTTGAAATAGTTTTTATGTATTGTTCATCTTGGCGAAATAAATTAAATGCGAGGTTAACTCGCACTGGAAAACTGTTTGCCTTGAAGAAAATCGTTTTTTTTTTTATAAATGCAGAATAAACCAGTATATAAACTATTTACTGTGTCAACAAGTTTTAGCAACAGTAAAGAAACATCTTTGGAATCTTTACGTTATTGTTTTTCATGACAATTTTTAACTATTATTTACGTATTTGCAAGACCAATAATTGTTCTAAAACATTGTAGAAAAATCTGTTTGTGGGCACCACAATACTTCCTGCCATAGATTTCTTATCAAACAATTCAGGAAACGCTCATCCCATCAAAAAATGACATTTTTCATCCGTTATTTTGTTTTTTCTTTTTCTTTAACGTGCTGTAATACGTAAATGGAGACAGTAAGAAAAAAAATGTTTCAAACAATAATTGTAGATAATAATATTTGAAACATTATTTTAATAATAAAAATTGTCATTAAACCATAATTTACTGAGATATTTCAAAATAACTTGATAGGGCTTAAAGTACATTACCACTTCCGGTTATTGGATCATCACCAAAAACTAAATCAGCTCTTCCAATGGGGGTACAATTGATATATACAATATCAGAATTTTCAGTGTACTAGTTTTTGAGAAACTCCAGAGAGCCAGACAGACACACACACACACACACAGACATAATTGCGAAATTATTAAAATCGTATTCTAGGACCCCTAAAACGTGCTAATCTACTGAAAACTCACTACCGAATTTTTAGCATGATACCCAGATACCCTTAATACGGCGCCGAGAATCCTAACCTACTTATCATTCGTAACCAATTGCGTCAAATATCAATGTTCTGGGTGGTAACAAAATTTCATCGAGCACCAATCATATCAAATTAAAACAAACAGACGAAACAAACACATTTATGAATCAATTACCAAGGAGAAATAAGTTAGGAAATCAGCATGGAGCCTTCATATTTAAGTGAAACTCGCAGAATTATTATTTGATGGCGCCACAGTCAACGCATTCACCCCATTTCGCTTAAAGAACATCTGATTCCTTTTATTCGTTTATGCGATCCTTTTGCGATCGGTTTTATGGAAAAACAGAACGTTTACTCCCATAGAGGTCTAGAATATTATACAGATGGTTTATTTTATTCATTTCGCATCACTTAATGTACATACGCCTCATTCTTTCAGGAAACAAACAGGGACGAATTTAAGAAATTTTATTGTGATTACGCTGTGTCTGTGTCATGAATATTATCAATAGTTTTGCTTTTAGGTATCTCAGCTTTTAGCAACACGGAAATGTAATTAAGTAATTATGTTCGCATTTTGAAATAGTTATACTTGTTCATATTTATTTTCTGACTAGTAGAATAATTTACGTCGTTCTAAAACATTTAAATGATTTGATATTGTCTGTTTCATATACACTTAATAGTTTGTTGTTGTCACAACTACCAATAGTTCAGTTTTTATAAAGATTCAATTATTTTAATTTAGTACAATCATTATAGTGCGTTGCAGAATACGATATTTATTTGTACTTTAATAAAGAAATTTATAAAGATCGAAATACTCTCTGTCCCCGAAGCGACTAAGAAAGCAGATGTATTTTTGCTTAGTTATTAGTTACACTTATACATCGAGCTACTTTTCATCCGTTCCTACTTTATCAGTCAATAAAAATCTCATCTTTAATACATTTTAACCCTCGTTTTAATTTTCTTTCCGTTCGAAATATTTCTACGCCAGTGAACAAAAATCTCATCTTATAAATAAATTCTTAATTCTGTCTCCTCTTTCACAATTATTATACAGTAGGTTTCAAGATATAGTGAATACTGTTAAACATATAATAATTTTCACTTGTAACCTCTTGGAAGTCATGAATTTGTTTTTCACTACCGCTTGCATCATAATACCCAAAGAAGTTAATAATGGATTTTATCGTGAAATCTCGTGAAATAGAATATAGACAGTACTCGAACAATTCTCTTTGTGTAGCTTGGCTTCAAATAATCAACAATACAAAGAAGTATAAAATATTTTTTGAATTAAACTCATTTACATGTTTTATAACACAATATGCAGTTTTGTTACTTATTTTGTTTCTGTCACTGGCGTGCCAAACAATGCAAACCATAACAAAACAATTACGAATTTATATACATTTGTTTTGGAGTCGTAGAAAACCCTGGGTGTATAAATAAATGACAATATTTTATTTTTCAGACGGAGAGCGAATGCTCGTGCGAAGAAGGCGTCCGACTGACTTCCGACGGCGATGGCGCAGAGTGTTCCCCCCCAGGCGACGATGACGTGCTGTCGTACTGCGACTACCACGATATCCCACCGCCTCCAGACGGAGGATACGGGTGGGTCATCGTTCTCGCCTCCTTTCTCTGCAACATGATCGTGGATGGCATCGCTTACACCTTCGGCGTCTTCCTCAACGACCTTGTGAAGAGCTATGGAGAAGGCAAAGGAAAGGTGGCGTGGGTTGGCAGTCTACTCAGTGGGATGTATCTTAGTGCGGGTGAGTACTTTCTGTCAAAATGCCGTCGAACTTCGATAGCTTAAACTGACGAAACAAGAAACTGAAAATCGAAAAATAAAATAAACTTTTTATTCTTAATAACTAAGCTCCTAAATCAGTTACATTAATTTAGGAGCTTAATTATTAGGATTAAAAAGGTTTATTTTATTTTTCTCTTTTCAGTTTTTTATTATTAGTTATAATATAACAAGAGAGTGAAAATAAATTGAAAATAATTGGACAGATCTTTCTAAAACTTGTCGCCAAGCAATAGAAACGAAAGCTCGTAAGGCTTGAGTGGCTATTGCCAAATGGCAACAAGTTTGAGAAAGATACTGGATACTGTTCGAATTATCGAAAAATTCGAGTAATAGAAGTTCGACTTGTTATGTAAAATTTACATGTATTTTTCACCCTTGGTGTTGTTGCCAACTAATTTTGTTCGAGTTATCAATGTTTGAATTGTCGAAGTTCGACTGCATAATTGAAAACAATGTTATTTTTTATATCAAAATCTTTTAATTCAACTTGATGGCGTAAAAATTTATTAGAAAACTTTCTGTGTTTCCTGTTAAAACTTTGAGGAAGTTCTTCTCCTTCAAAATTCAATTTATAAAAACCTTGGAGTTCCTAAAATGGAAGGATTGGTAGCGTAGCAACTCGGTCGTTAATTTTAAAGATCAGTTTCTAAATCATTGTCGTAGTTACCATAAACGAAGTTTTGATAGTTTAGAAGTTGCTCGTTGGTTTCGACAGATGTACAACGAGATACATTTGTCAATTTAAATAGCAAAGCAGTTAAGACGTGAAAATCACCACTGCAGATCAAAGTAACTAACATTTGTTGCTGCTGTAATTTGAAAGTTAGTTACCGCACGAAATTACAGTTGCAAGTTACAAGGGAAGGTCTATAGTTTCTAATGCACCCAAATAGGTTTTAGTTGGTTGTTGGCAGGAACAAGAATAATTGCATACTCTCCATGTTTATAGCTTTGTTATCGTTTATGTATCAGTCGATTAAATAAATTACCTAAGTGTGAAAATTACTGTTAAATTAGACAAGTATTTATAGTCTTTTCCGTGTGAGCTCAGCTTTAATTAACACGAAATTGTTTTTTTATTCTTGCACTGGGAGTTATGAAGAAGAATAACTTCAGGAGGATTGCAATCCTTTTTATTTAATAATGAATGTGCTCAGGACAATTACTCTGTTACATGCCCTACAAGTGTCGTTTAATTTCATCGAAGTTCTGGTCGTCATTTGTTAGGATCTCAATGATCAAGTGATGCTTTAAAAAACCAAAGTTGATGTATACACTTTTGCTAGACTTGTATGATTTAGATCTTGATAAAAATTACTGGTTTTAAATTTGAATAATAATTAAATACATTAATATTTTATGAAATTGTTAAATAATGCTACTACTATTTCCATTGCCAATGATACAGTCGAATCTTATTTCTTGTGTGTACAATCAAGAACTTTTGATTCAGTATTTTTACAAGTAAAATTAACGGTGTTCATTACGTATTTGTGAAGTAGTTAGCAATAGCATTCATTCCCGCCCGTGGGATGCATGCGATCAATATATCCTCCTCAGAATAGAAATAATTTAAAGTATAATATATTTCAATCTTTGCCAGTGAAGCTATGCTGATAGATTTTTCACTACCAGATTTACACAATCTATTCCAAGAAGAAAATGCTATTCTTGATATTTTTTTCTCTTTGCATTGCAATAGAACAAATAGTGATGTCATCAGATCATAGAGGGTAAAGTAGTAAAATACAGCTAAACTTTTAGAGAGAATATTGTAATTGTAACTACCAAATAATTTTTTTAACTGAAAATGACATTTCTCTCACTCAAGTGGAAAAAGTAGCCATTTCCCGCAAAAGTGATGAAAGTAATTTTTTCTACGACCACCTAGAAATCTGCTCATCGTATGTTTGTTGTTGCTAGGAAAATTAGGTAAATTGCAAGAATCGTGAGAAATGAATTTGTTTTGTGAGTATTTCAATACTGATCATTTCATTTCAGCACACTTTTCATTTTTATCTTATAAAATCCTGAAACGTGACATTTATGAAAAATAATATTGTTTAATTTTTGTTTTGTAGCAAGTTGCTAGGATACTCATACTCATATTGAAATAGTTAAATGAAGACGTCTTTATTATTAAAATTTTAATTAATTTGGGTAGAATATCGTTTTCGTAGAAAAAATATAGTGTACAACGAGCATGGAATGGTACTCATTTCCTATGAGTATGAAAATGCAAATCATACGAGTATGAAATGGACATTTCATGCTATATTGTTTGTGGTAATCAGTTTCTATGATTTATATAAAAAATTGTTAAATATTTTCCACCGATTTACGTAAACGATGGAAAAATGTAATTTTCCTATTTAATCTATGTAACATATGTGGAAGTGAAATTTGCAAAACTTGTACTATTGAAACACGGCGACTTTTAGAATCGTTTTGCAATGAAGCTCTTTCCTTACTTGTATTAACATTATACTATTTTTCTTTCAAAGGTGTATTAAATTTAAATATTTTTAAATTTTCAGGTCCAGTGGTAAGCGCCCTAACGAACAAGTACGGGTGTAGGGCAGTCTGCATGGCTGGTAGTTTCATAGGAGCAGCAGCATTCGTGCTCAGTACCTTCAGCCCTACTGTCAACTGGCTTATGCTCTCTTATGGCGTTATGGGAGGTAAACAAAATTTATTAAACTTCTTAATCTTTCCTCTTTCAGAATTCATAACTTCGAATTTTAAGTAAAGCTAATCTAAGTTGGACTGAACTTGTCATGCATGCTCTTTTGGTAGGGTTCATGATGATCTTACGTTTTCCTTCTACATCGTTTCTCTCACACTTCTTAAGAACTTCGACGTGCTTAAGTGCCTAACAAATTGCTGTTATTTTTTCCGTCACAAAATTCAAACTACAAAGTTTGGAAACGGCTTCATTATTATTACATGCTTACAGATCAATATGAAATACAGAACTTTGTATAATTAGTCACAGTTATTACATTTTTTAAGTATCTAAATGTTAATCTAATTTATTTCAATCTGTAAATCTAAGGCTGCATAGCAAATTGGTGACATAATAATTATCGCAGGCATGTGAAAGTTGCATAAGTTTTTATTTACGATCGTTCGGAATTTTGTAAAATAGTTAAATTGGAATATTTCTAATGAAATAAAAATTAAATTGATTTCAAATCAAAATAGCAACAAACCTCGATAATTTTTTTAAATGATAGCAGCACGTTGAAATTCACCGCAACAAAATAAACAGTATGGAAATATAAAAATAATGCACAAGTAATAATGTAATAACAATAACAATTCTTATTTGTTTGTTTTGTTGCATCACACAACAAAATTGTAACAAGTGGTTGGGTAATTTTAGTATCCACAAACCACAAAATAAAATGAGGAAAATAAATAAAACTGCAAGCATCTCTATTAATAGTAAATTAAATATGAGTATGTCTTATTATTTCTCGGTAAAACATGAGCATGATCAATAACAACTTGAGTGACCGCAAATCCAATTCACGGTCGCAACGTTAATTTCTTTGCGACTGCGTGACCCAAATATCGCGAATAAATTGCTCGATGCTTGCAATCGCAAATTGCAGAGGATGGGGTAAATTCTAACACCAAGCTTTCATACACGCAATGCAGTTTATTTGTGAGAAAATCGCTTTAACTTTATCACCTCACTTTTCGTAGCAACGTGAGATCCTTTGAAGTTGGAACTTATCTTTAGATTAGTAGCTGACGTCCAACGTTTTCAAATATTCATCGCTATGTGACATATCCTCGTTTATCTGTTATTTTTATCTCACTTTGACAGCCAAACCAAATAAAGAATAAAAGATATGAAACAAAATGTATTATTTACAAAAGAAATGTTTTTTATCGAAAACAAAAAAATGCTTTTATGGTGGCAGTGACCTAAATATGTTAACTTAATTTGGAAATTGGAAGTTGTAGAAAATCGTTTCTTTTGTTGGAGTTGGTGGTGATTTTTGTTTTCTGCCGCCAGGTATCGGCTTCGGGATGATCTACTTGCCAGCGGTGGTGTGCGTGGGCTACTACTTTGAAACGAAGCGTTCCTTAGCAACGGGTATTGCTGTCTGCGGTTCAGGGTTTGGAACTTTCGCCTTTGCGCCCCTAGCAACAATACTTCTCGATTATTTCGGTTGGAGAGGCGCTAATATGATCCTAGCAGGCTTGATTGCAAACTGCGCAGTATTTGGTGCATTAATGCGACCTCTGGAATATCCTAAGCCGTCGAATGTTAAACCTCTACTACAAAGGATGGCTGAAGAACGTAGATTTCAAATGGAACGCGGTAGCATCGGAGGATCTTACTTCATGGTGCAGCTGCCAGACGGCACCATGGAACGTCGAATGAAAATGCCAATTAATATAGATCCCGGTGTCCATTCTAGCTTTAATTTAGATCAGTTAGTACCTGGAACTCCTCTGACACCTATTCCTACTGTTCCTACTCTTCCAACTATTTCAGAGGTCAAAGTTCAAGAACAAAGTGGCAGTTCAGGAGCATCGAGTGCCGGCAGCACCACAGAACTCAAAGCACCAAGAAAAAATCGTCGAATTGATGAACTCAGGGAAGAATCAACAAAATATGAACGCAATGGTGAAAATAATGAGAAAAAGGATGATAATCCTGAATTCACGCAGAATAAGCCTTCGATTCCGAGAAATGCATCCCAGCCTGCGTTCACCACGCATCATCAAGGGCTGCCGAAAAATGGTTCAGTGCCTTTCTTTGACCGGATCCGGAAGACATCAGTGGGAGAAAGATATCGACCCACGCTGGGTGCTATCCGCTCTACGTCCAAGGGGAACATGAACTCCAATGGGGATCTCAGGAAAAGTTTACATCTCCGACTGTCCAATGCTTCGTTCATGGGCAGCAGGAACAACAACAGCGACGAAATGGTAGGTTAACTCATACTGACAAATATGCCAATTTTCGCAATTTGTACAAAATTCAGTTCTTAGAAACATTGCACACTCATTTGGGCACGTTCCAGTTTGGAATATTGCCTGTTTCATAAATAAATTCACAGATGTCTTTCTACCACCTTCGGACTAATTATTCAGGTTCATTCAACCGAAATATTACATTTGTTTTCTCCATCAATTAATCTACGAGTTCTAAGCTTTGATTAATTCATCAAGATTTTACCACAGTGAAACTGTTATAGGAGTATTCACATTCCCTGGTATTTTTATGACGTAATAATTTGGTATTGAAGGGGTAAACTTCCGGTAAACTCCGCCTTCTGCCTGCTTAATTCTAATACCATTTGATGTCAATACTATCGACAATAATTTGCATATTTAATTGTTAAAAACACGTAACGTATCAAGAGTTGTTTTAATCATTTATTTTTTATTTATTTAATTTTAACGTTTATTTAAATTCCTCCAATTCGACTACCATATTATATGTGCAATTACATTGTGATTTTACAACCAAAACAATTTATTTTTAGGGCGATAATGACAGTATTACATTCACAACTTCAAAAATGTCGCTGGCGCGCGAACGTTCAACAATGGTGCGTCCGATGTCAAGAAAAGACATCTTTTACTCTGGATCTGTAGTTCATCTCCCCGAATACCAGTCGCAGAAGTCGCTTACAAATTATCGTCAAAGTGTTGTTAGCATTCCACGTCAAAGTCGAGCTGATGGCGACATCGAAAAACAAGAAGAACGTAAGAGAATAATATTATTTGTGTTTATCATAAATATTTATTAAAATAAATTGCTTTTTTGCAGAATATGATTTGTGTCCATGTTTCGTGTTGCCTGAGAGTTTCAAATCCGCCCTCGCTGCCATGCTTGACGTCAGCTTACTCAAAGATCCAGTTTTTATGCTTATAGGAGTTTCCAATGTGTTTGGCATGGCTGGTTTATACGTACCGTTCGTTTATCTTGTTGACGCTGCCATTCAGCACGTAAGTTTAATTGAAAAATATAAATATCATAGTTTATAAATAGTCAAAATAACATGTTTCAAAACGTATGTCTTCTGGATTTTTTTTAAAGATACTTGTCAATTTTCAAGTAAACAATTGTGTGATTTATTATTATTATTTGAATTTAAGTTCCGTCAAAAAATGTGTATATAAAATAAAGTAGTCAGAACTTGGACCATATCCCATGTATGGTCGAAAGATCAGAATTTGAACTAAAATACTTAATTGGAATAAGGTTAACGTTTCGCTTTAATTAAAAGCATCATAAAAACTGAAATTGGGAAATATCTTTGTTACAACATTTCTAGCAATGATGCAGTTATTAAATCTCTACAACATTTATTTGAAACATTTTTCTCTAAAATTATAAGGGGAGTACGAAATTGCATAAGTATTATTTAATATGTAAAACACTTATGATCGGCTGAGTCAGTCACCACGCTGTATATGCCATTGTTTTCCAAAGTTATACATTAAAATTGTGCAGAATAACAGTCATTAGGTACATATTGTATAAACAAGGTGTGAAAAATATTTTTTCATTACAAAATATGTCTTGATTGGCGAAGTGCAGCTGAATGTCTAATTTGAGTATGTTAGCCCAAATTACGACTATATACTTCATTTTATATAATTATTATTGGCACTAAATTATTGTAACTTTTTTGTTTTGCTGTTTATGTTTTAATAAATATGTTGTTTAGGGAGTGGAAGACCAGTCCGCTTCATTCCTGATATCCATAATTGGAATCACCAACACAGTAGGCCGTATCGCTTGCGGTTACTTTGCTGATTTTCCTTGGGTCGACTCACTACTTCTCAACAACATTTGTCTTCTCATCTCCACAATTGCTGTTGCTCTTACACCGCTCTGCTACTCTTACATTTCTTACATCATCATGGCAATTGCGTTCGGCATTGCTGTTTGTAAGTTTACATATACAATATTATCAACTTGTCATTTTAATTTAGCATCCGCGATTTCTTTCCTAATTTCTATTCTCTCCAATAAACTTATTTCGTTATTTTGTGTTTCAGCTGGATACATATCTCTAACCTCAATAATTCTGGTGGACTTGCTCGGTCTGGATAAACTGACAAACGCATTCGGTTTGTTGATTTTATTCCGCGGAGCAGCCGCAATAATCGGCTCACCGCTCGCAGGGGCTGTTTACGACGCTACTGAATCCTACGACATCTCATTCTATATGGCAGGAGGTTTCTTCGGTATTTCAGCTCTCACGAGTTTCATCGCACCTGCTTTGAAGCGCTGGACGACGAAAGAAGAACAGGTGATAATACAAGACGCCCTAACGCCGATAGATGAGGACGACGAAGAAGAAGACGGGCCGATAACGATAGGACCCATCCCAGAAATCGTTGAAACTTTGCCGAGTCCCAATGCGCTCGACGAACGTGAGATAAAGCAAATCGAATCCGTTTTATAAATAAGGATAAAGAAAGTTAGTATTAAACTCGATTGCGGATAAATACATTACGTAACTTCATATTTGAAACCGAACAAATGTGTATTGGTGGCATTTTGAAATTTGTTAGAAGTTTTGATATAATGGAATAAAATGTGTCATTTGTTTTAAATTGTTGAATCATGTTTATAAAATATTTCAACTTAATTTAAAATATGGTTTCTCCTAAAATTTTAAGAAATTTTAAAATGTTTACGAAAGTATTACTCCGGTAACTGGCTAATCTGTGTCTGCCGTAGTACGCTAACTAAAATTATAGGAAATAATTTCAGTGGCGAATGAAATTATGCAGTGTATTTATCTAGTCACCGTAGTATTAAAAATGCAGGCTGTTGTTTATATTTTGTTTTTACTTAAGCTACGTGATTTTGAACAGAAATGTAAATAATTGTGTGTGAAAATGAACAAAAATAGGAACTTATTAACCAATTAAAAGTGATATATGGACAAGTGTTTGAGTCAATTGATATTTTATAGAGATGAAGTAAGTATTTTAATTAATTTAATGTCAGATACTTAATTCTAATAATATTGTCGTATATGATGCGAATATGTTTTAGAATTGTGCTAAATGTGTTTCAATATCAAAAAGTGTGCGTCTTTCTTAATATTTTATTATCAAGTTATAACAAGAAATATATTCAAGGACAAATATACTTAGTATGAAGCTTGAACTTAACAAATTTATGTGTTTAACTCTGAAAAGTTATTTTAAAATTTATGTACTTTCATAATAAAATAATAGTACAGTAAACGCCATTATCATATAAGGTCCCTAGAATAAATTAATAAGATCTTAAATAACTTTATTATTATTGAGCTTTAAATATCAGGTAATACATATTTTAATGAATTATATATTTAAAGATGTGAAAGTATTATGACAAAATATATTTATTTGTTGATTAATAATAAGTACTTAATAAGTTTCGTAATAAGAGGGTTGTTTGAGATTTAAATAATTTTTTCTTGGGAGACATACCTTGTATTTCTTGTGATCTAAGAGGAGTACTTGTATATATGTATTGATGCTATGAACAACAATGATTTTGTATAGAATCGATATGATTTGCATTTTTGAGCTCGGTATTGCAAGGTGTGATATCAACATACAAAATGCTGTCATTGTATGCATGCACAATATTAAAATAAAACACAAAATTACGAAATTTGCTACACAATTACGCGTCGTAGTGCATTAATTCACACTATTGCTGCATATAATATATGCTCTGTAAAAATCGTACCTTTTATCACTTATACCTCGATGGTTAAATGTATATGTTTACTGAAATGGCCTAAATTATGTTAAGCGTACGTGAATAATTTATAAATCCAATATTTGGGATAATAGTGTAGTGTACAGTGTACCTCGAATGAAGCATTCAAACTTATATCAATTATTAACATGCAATAAATGACATTCAGGCCATTTCATTGACTGGCATTTTGCAATCCTGTCCATAATGCTGTAACATAAATTGTTATCTTAAGTGATTGATCTCTCCTAAGAAATAAAATCTAGTTATTAATGACCTGGCAAAGTTTATGTAAATTGGACATGGTTAACCAATTCACGTTGTATGTATATATAAAATGCATTAGATTTAAAAGTAAGAAATAAGTGTATATTAAAACAGGAATTTTAATCCTAATAGAGTATGTATATATAAACTATTAAATAAATAATTGTAATTACTTTTAATGTGCATTTTATATAAATCATGCTATTTCTCTTTACAACTTTACATCTTTTTTTTTGTATGATGGTTTTAAATTGGCCGCCTAAAAAAGTGGCATTTCATTTTAGTTGGTTATATAGTTTTATTTAGCCTATTATGTTACAAGTCTGCGTATAAAAGTTTTGTGCAAATGTGACAGACTTCACTTCATTAACAAATTGGTTGTCAAACAAATGTGATTATTTTGGTTTCGCCGCTGCTGTCAAGCTGCTATATTTTTAATGTGTTTACTAAAAAATTCAGTGCATTTGTGTATCCGCATTTATATGTAGTTATTATTAATACCATTCATACTACAGCCAAATTAAATTGCAAAAATGTGGTAAGTAATTACCGTTTATTGATTGTCATTTTTCGCTTTAATAAGTACTTCATTCCATTATTTACATAAAATTCGCATATTCATCTTTCCAAGGCTATTGACTGATTGTCTTTTGGATGTGTAGTTTAAAATTGCTTTGTTTTGTTGAAATATTTTTAATTGTATTTGAAAGATCATTTATGACAACTGGTTTTGCATGTCACAAGTTGTCAGTATCCATGCAGATATTCTAAATAAATAAAATTGTTTTCAGATTTTATCCTGATAATTTAGAAGCTATACACAAATGGGTCACAACAGTAACGTATTGTTGACTTTCAGAACAATAATTTCACAGATAAATGAATTTGATTTAAATAGTATTTGAGTTAACGATTAGCATGTTACTACTCAGTGCCTTAACAGTAGGTTTTGTACAAACCTTAAATGATGTTAGCAACACAAATCACACCGAAGACCTTAGGATATTAAGCGGATATGAAAACAATTCCTTCCACGATATGACAGCAGCTATGAACAATGGACTCAATGGATGCACCGAATGGAAAGACACGAATCACATATATTTTCAACTGGCCAATACGTTTTTCTTTCTCTCGTACCTCGCTCCGAATGGCTTGTACGGCATGTTGTATCTGCGGTGCTCGATGCTCGTCGGCTGCGCATTCTTCACTCTCTGGGGCTGGGCAGTGCAGTGTTACTTCGACGCTGTTGTCTGGAACATTTTATTCGTCGCAATAAACTTCATTCATGTGTGTGTTCTCTTATTTTATCTCCGGCCTGTTAAGTTTCCTAAAGAAGTCGAAGAGGTAAGTCAACAACGCTACCAAAGTTTTATCTACCCAAGAAAATTCTTTGTTTGGAAATTATAATCTATTCACGGTGTTTTGGTACGAAAATTATATTTTTAACAAATTTTAATGGGGATTGCAGGTATATGTAGCACTATTCCAACCACTTAAAGTTTCTAGACATCAATTCAAAAAAGTCCTTTCTTGTATGCGAATGATTCGAGGTTTAAAATACCAAGAAGTTTATGCACAAGAAAAAGCAACAAAAGTTGACAGCTTATCTTTAGTTTTATCCGGAAAGTAAGTTCCTATTATTATTTATCTTTTAGCTACTGTATACTAAAACAATTTCTGTCTTTCATAGATTGGTGGTATCACAAAACGGGCGCGCTTTACATATAGTGTTTCCGCATCAATTCTTGGATTCTCCAGAATGGTTCGGTGTGTCCACTGATGAATATTTTCAAGTCAGCATCACAGCTATGGAAGAGGCGCGAGTACTTATATGGCACAGGGATAAACTAAAACTGTCCATTATCACAGATCAATTTCTTCAAGCTGTTTTTGATCACATTTTGGGTAGAGATGTCGTCAAAAAACTCATGCAAGTAAGTTAAAAATATATATTACATCATATTAAACTTTTATTCAATACAAAATTGTAAGAATTCAATGTCCTGAAGTATTAACCGAAATTACATAATCATTGGTATTTAATCTCATGTCGAACATGTCTACAGTTTGCTGTGACGTGCATAATACAAATTGTTGGTAAATGAAGATAATAAAATACGATTAATTCTAGTTTCTTGATAGGTGAGTGAAACAATGACGGCTAGCAATAACGGGCACTTGGTCAACAGTTTAGAAGACGCGGACGACAAACCAATGCTGATTGTGAAAAAGTCGGGTGACGGTCCGGGCATCACAGCTTTGATCAACAGACAATTGCAAGGTAACATCTAAATCACCTGACTCACAATTTGTGCATTTGTCCAATATTATTTGCATTGTGCGACCAGTTAAACAAATGGATAATTTTGCACGTTTATTTTGAGTTTGACTTATGCTGATTATGTTGAGCTATCTTTGTGAATGATTGGTAAATGTCGTGTGTGTATGATTATTTCTATTTTCTTTCGATTTTGTTCTTTATGTTCAATTAGCAGTTTTTATTTCTCCAAACCATTGAAATTTTACAACTTCTGTCTTCGTAATATTTTGTTTCATCCACTGAAATATAATAATACTGCAACGATAAGTCACATTGAAAATGCAGAGAGAAAGAGCCAGTCTTTGGGCCACCTGTCGTTGTACAATCCGATTAGAAAGTTAATAAGAGAATATGAAGAATTTAAGAGGTAAATCTAGGGGTAAATATCTCCATGGTAACGCATCGGATAGTGGATCATAAGATCCTCGGTTCGAACCTCACAGCCGACAAATTTTCGAAATTAAATTTAGAAAATTTTCACCACGTTCTTGGAGGCCGTGATTTAACTTCATGCTCAAAAATATATCATAATACCGAAATCTGCTTTGAGCAGAGTGCCACACCTAGAAATGTGTAAATGGTGTGATGATATATTTATTTATTTATGTAAAGAAAACATTAAATGATTTTCAAACAAAATGTTTAATATAAAAATTGAATAATACATTAATCCATTAATGCCCAGAACTATTTTTCTTTAAACATTGAATTCATATTTCTATATGTTGGTAACTTTTAAATATAATTATGTATAAATTATTTTACATTAAATTGTACAGAACACTATCGAATTAATAACTTGGCATAGTTTGAAATGTCATAGCTTGACAGAAACTTAATCTTAAAGTGTGACATCTTTACGTATGATTTATCCTACGCTGGGAATTAATGCGTTAATATTTAATAGCAATGAATTTGTAACGGTAAATAGTCTACAAGTTAGCGTTCCAGTACTATTATATTTTAGTGTAATAACATGAAAATTCTGTTTTATCGTAATGAAATAAAAATGTGAAGTATTATATCTGTTCTTGTTGGAGAAGTAAAGTGAATAAAAACTCGTATTTATGTTGTGTAGCTGAGTCTCGAATGTAAAGTGTATTTGTTTTGTTGGTATTTGATGTTGCCGTGAATGTGGTTGTTATAGAGGAGCATGCCCCCTTGCTAAGTAGGCCGCTAAGTCCTCGGCTTGTAGGGACGGCCGCCTCTCGCCGGGGCCATCCCGTGTGATGACCAAACAAACTTATCGCACGTTACACCTCTTAGGTGAGTTTCATTTCAGTTTAGCGTTGTTACGTTAAGTTGCCATTACCGATTGCCATGATTATTTCATTAACAGATACGTATACGTACGCCACTGAATTACGGATGTTCGTATGTATTTTTTCGCTTTTCAACGTTCATGGACGATTCTTTTTTTTTTAATACTACTATATTTTGCTGTAGAACTGGGTCCGAACTAAATAGAATATTTTAAAATTCATTCAGTAGTTACACGTATTTTTAAACCTAGTTTTTAGTGTGTAGTATCTACTAATATTAAAGCTATTATGGATTTACTTAATTAAACAGTATTTTTTCGCTTGGTAATTAATGAATAGGCGTGGACATATGTTCCTCATAAATTCAAGTGTGTAGGAATAAATTGTATGTTATCATGATCGTTAGTGAAAAATTACGGTCGTGCCCAGTTCTATTTTGTAGGATCGTATAGCATGTCGATTGATAATTTATGGTTTTATTACATTGCATTTTTGCGATTAATATCTGCATTGTTTTTATCAAAAAGTTGTGTAGTACTTAATTATTTTACAAGGTATTTTGTTATTTTCAATTGATATTTGTAGTTAAATTGTTATCTACACAAATAATTTGCTTATATTAATTCATCACAGCTAGGCTAGCTGGATTAATTTATTATAGAATATGTACATAATAAAACCATTTCCGAATAATCATGTTGAAATCATAGACAGTGTATAACAAATTAGTTAGTGGTATGATAATTATTTCTGTTTGCCCAGCATTACCACGGATCAGGTATTACTATTGCGGTAAGTTGCGGATATAGGTGTAACACGGTTATTTGAGAAATACGTTTTGTAACTTCCTCCATTTGCCCGTTTTAAACATAGCGAGTTCTATTATTTGACACTGAAATTATGCTATTGTTAAATTGATATGTCAAATAGTAAAGAGAGATGCATTTTAATGAAAATTAACAGTTGATAAATAAGTTACAGAACATATTTAGTTAGAACCGTGAGGTGTAATAATACGCATGATCCGTAATCATCTTACACCAGAAACAAAACATTGTCACAAAACCGTCATTTAATAAACTTAAATGTCTCCTAACCTCTTCTGCACCAATTTTCACCGGACCTGATTGTTTTCAGAAACATGCACAGTGTATAACTGTAATTATTTAAATATCCACAAAACTGTAATTGTAAAAATGTAATTTTCCCGTGTTTTGCAGCTGGTGATCCTAATGCGTGGCGCCTTGGCAGAATAGAAGAAACGGAACAGGAAACTCCTGTGTGATTAAAACGTAGCCTGTTTACGTTCATGAACTCGAATCGCAAGTATTACTCTTTATTTTATCTAAATTATAATACACGTTTGTCCAGAAAGTCAATATTATTTTTACAAAAACTTGCCATATGATCGTGCCGTTATGCCTGGGTATATAATAATCTTTTTAATATAACATATGGTGAAAGTGATTTTAATTTGATATTGCTAATACTTAACAAGCTAATTGTTGATTTTCACTCTTGCTGTAAGAGTAACTTTGTGAAAACTGCGATTGTTTGTAACATATCATTGTTAAAATTCTGCTTCTGTGAAGAGTGTTACAAAATACAGCAAGTGTGCATTTTCGATAAAATTGTATTATAAGTACATTTCGTATCTAATTTATTTAAATGTGATCCTATTCGTTAATGTGATTTTTAATACTCGTTATTTTATGTCTTATTTTGTGAAAGCTGCATCAGTTGTTAAGAAATGAAATGATGCGCAGGAAATATTGTTTTAATGTACTGTATGTGTTAACAATAATTTAAATGTTCAATATTTTGTGTGCAATTGTCATCAAATTGTTGACACGAAAAAATATTTCCTGACACATAGCTGCCATATGATATTTATGTAAATATTGTGATTTCTACTTGAATTTTTTTTGTTTAACATGAAAATTTCAAAAATTTTTTGTTTTAAATTAAGGTGCTGTTAAAATCGGTACTCACTTTAAAGTCCATTTGTAATCATAACAAATAAAAAAACTCACGCATTCCAATTGAATATTGTACATTTCTGATAGTATATTTATAAAAATTCAGGATTTTAAGTATTATTAAAAATTAATATAATGAATTGTTATGATTCCGAATTGGATTAACCAAATAAAAATACTAATTGTGATCAACAAAAATATGAAAAAGAATTCTCTATATTTTATATATTGCGTTACTTATGCCTAATCGTATTATTTACACAGTTTATTAAATTATTTTATTAATTATTTTTGGAACTAGCACCTGCTTATTTTTATGGAATAATATATGTGGAGATATCCTAGAAAATTAATAAAAATAAAAAGTGTCTTGCTAAATACAAAATCGCTTGGTTTATAAAAGAACATTAATGCTTTTTAAGATAACGAAAAGTTCGTCAAATTCCGTTGACGTTTTTTCCGCAATAATATTTTAAGAACTCTTAGTGTTCTTTCATCAATCTCGATTCAAATTTGTATCATGAATATTACTAAGATCTATTTTCAATCCCAAATATAATAATAGTAAGTATTTAAAGGAATCGTTACATAAATTAAAATGTTAAACATATATTTTCAACAATATTTTATTTTCTTAGCAAAGTAAATGTATAAATGGCAAATTAGCGAAATTATGTATTTGGCTTGCAAATAAATACATAGATAAATTCTGTTAATTTTTGTAGCCTTATGGATGTTACCATTGAAATAGCGTAAACGTAGCTTAAAATTTAACATTCCGTTGCTCAATAGAATAAATGTTGAAAACCTATTTGTTTAAAAAAATATATTTGCACATGTAGCGATTCCTGTGAAAAAAGTTAGAATTCTTGATTCCCCTCATTTTTATGAAAATAGTGTATATTTCAATATTGTTACTACTTAAAATTGAAATTATCTTCAATATACACTTCAGGTGCAAAAAGCAGTTGATTGCTTTTAAAATTTATACCAGTCAACTAAAAGCGAAGTATTCTAATATTTGAAATCTCAGTGAGATGAAATACTTATTTGTTAATTTACTACTCAATTAATATTCATCAATTGTTTCACAATTCAGATTACTGCAATTTCGTTTACGATACAATCTATCTCCAGTACCTACCCATATTAAGTTCTTTGGGTAAATTTATACCCAAAACAATATTTATAAAATATGCCTTAGTTACTGTAAGAGTCCCCGACTCCGATGTTTATTTGTTATTATTATGTAAGTGTAATTTAAATGGAACACAGATTTAATAAAATTTAGCTATTATATGTGCAACTTGTTGACAGTACTGAATGGAAATAATATTGTAAATATTGTTTAATAGATGATAGTAATGATTATACTTATGTTTTATTTATTAACCAATTCGTAAAGTGTAAAAAGCATTCTAGTAATAATACAAAATAATCATTGTACATAATAAGTGACATGGATATACAAAATGAATGAAATATGAAAATGAAATAATACTAATTATTAAACTAGGGCCATGTAATTTTTTGACGTGCTTTCTTCACAACAGGAACCCCTTCATGAATATGTTTATCAATGTTTGGCCTTTTTAGTTGCATTTTATTGGGCGACGCAGATAATTTAATTTTCTTGGCACTATTTCCGTCAGTGACAGATTTTGAAACATCATTCTTCAACGTTGAATCAACATTATTAATCTGTAATATATTTTTGTTTATTCCATTTAGGTCAGTTTTCCGACTATTTTCATTGCGTGTTCGTTGTTGAAGTGGAGTAACAACACGATAGAATATGTTTAGCAATTCGTCCTTGTTTAAAAGATCAATGTTTTCAATTCGAACACATCTCTGTAACAAAATCAAATGGAATGTTGTGTATGTCTAACAATTATAAACAATGAATTACTCACTTCTATTAAAATATTTCTTAGTTCATGTTCTTGAAGTAATTCTGGTTGCATTAAATACGCCAATGGAACAATATTTGCATCAAAAGACATAGTTATGTAAGATAACTACAGTAATTTTATTAATCTTATCTATATTTAGTTATCTACCTAGCAAAATAAACATTATAGTTTGAAATAATGCAATATTTTATTACAATATTGATAACTTTACTACTTGCAATTGATAATAAATCATTGTTGTTTATGTTCTAATGAACATTTTATTTAACATTTACTATTTATTCATAACTGTATAATAAATTTATTATTTGCATAATATGAACATCAATCATTTTACTAGTGAAAGTGTTCGGAAACAAGAATGATCCCAAACAAATTTAGATTGACTTTTCCATGCACTACCTAACCTAACTTATTTAGTCAAACTGGATTTTTGTTTTGCAAGGTAAATTGTAAAACTGTGTTATCAACTTGGCAGAATTTATTGCTTTTCCACATTGCCGGAAGAGGTGGCTTTGTCAACATTTCATAACAAAATAATCATTGACCGTCAAAATTCACTGCAAAATTTTTCCAATTTACGCCTTGTGAAAAAAGTTCTAACATATTAATCGGCAAATTTATTTAACATCTAAAAATGGCGTTGTTCGCCGCTTCAAAAGTTTTGAGAATCAAACCACCAATTCAGCTGGCAACAGCAGCTTATCATGCAAACGTAAGTTACTGAATATGCGCCATAAAAAATAATGTTGTGTCATTAGACTGATGAAATTAATATATTAATTATTTATTTAGGTTGTTGATCATTATGAAAATCCACGCAATGTAGGTTCATTAGATAAAAAGGACAAGAATGTCGGCACTGGTTTAGTTGGTGCACCAGCATGCGGTGATGTGATGAAATTGCAGATTAAAGTTGATGACAACGGTAAAATTATCGACGCAAAATTCAAAACTTTCGGATGTGGATCTGCAATTGCTAGTAGCTCTTTGGCAACTGAATGGGTCAAAGGCAAAACGGTTGATCAGGCTTTGCAGTTGAAAAATACCGACATTGCTAAAGAACTGAAGTTACCACCTGTGAAATTACATTGTTCAAGTAAGGAAAATATAGCATCAATATGTATTTCAAACATAAAATTATATTATTTTTGTAGTGTTGGCTGAAGATGCTATTAAAGCTGCCTTGTCCGATTACAAAATCAAGCAGAAAAAGAATTGAGGTTATGGCAGTCTTGAATACGTAGAATAGAAAATACAATAGTGTTTCAACCATTGTGTTGCAATGTTTAAACATATATTTACATACAAATACATAAGTTAAATAATACGAATGTATAGAATTAAAGAGTACGTATTCTAAGATTTATAAGCAAGGTTAAAATAACAAGTGATGAGTTTTATATGACGCTGGTTAGTGGATGTAATATATATTATTAATAAAAGTAGATCTATAAACTGATTAAAAATAAAATAAAATTTGAAAAAAGTGTACGAATAGTTATACTATAGAAAACGAAAACATCCGGGGAAATTAGTTTTGATAACTTGCATGTCAGTAGACTCATGCGATTGGCCTGCGATATGTCAAAAGTTAACTTCTCAAGTTTTTGAAGCAACGTGTACAAATACAAATCGCACATAAAATGACTGATATAAAATACAGTTTTCACAATAATGAAAGTGACTTTTGGACAACACATTGGATATTAATTGTAATATGTGCAGCTACAATTTATGTGGGACGCAGATATTTCGCGGGTTTAGTAATACCTAAAGGCATTGGTATTTCACATGCTGTAAGCAGAAGAAGACGCATCTTGAGAGATCCTCTGTCTAGAAGGCCGCCTCCAATAATAACATACGTACGTTTAAATAACGACGTCTGCTCCAGATCCAGCATTGATCATGCCAGAAAGGTAAATATAATCTTTATTTTTATACATCCTGACAGGAATCTGAAGTGGTGATAACGAGTAGCTTGTGTTGTGGTAACACGACGCAAGTGTATATATAGTTGTCCCGTAATATCACGTTTATCGACCAAATTACGTCTCAGCTGTACATGAACGTGACATCGTTTGAATTGATACTTTTGAATCGATCGGAAGTAAATAAATTGGAAACGTTAATTTTCTTATTCATATTGGAATTATGTCATTCATGTTGTGTTCGTAATATTTACGGTGAATTTCATTAAATATAAGCAGTGTAATTTTCGATAACCTATTTAATCTAATTGTGCATACTAATAATAATTACTAAATATAATGACTAACATATAAAGTTATGTCATCCTAATTGAATAAATAACAAACTAATTTAAAATTATTATTATTAATATTTTAATTAATTAATTGAAGGTTATTGGCAATTTTAGACATATTCGGGCAACGAAGACGAAATAGGCGCCGTAATGCCCGGCGGCAGCCGTAGAATTTCCAAAAATTCCCGCCCACAAAATGCTACAGCATCTTCAGTTTCTCCTGTAACAACAAATTCAACAAGCGATGCAAACAAATATTCGCCAATTACGGGCGGCAGCAGTCCCACTAGTAGTGGGTACACCATGCCAGCTTTGGAGATTCCTACAGCTCCAAAACACATCCCTTTTCCAAACATACCGATGGAATCAGAACTGGAATTTGAAATAATTATGTTTGTATTTACTACTGCTGCTGCTGGGTTACAATTTTTGCAGATTTATCGGAGTGTTTGGTGGCTGCCTCATGCATACACCAATCAAGCTGTGGTAAGTTTACAAATAATTTTACCTGATTAATCTAATAGGATTTTTGTTTTAGAATTTTTACTTGATTGATACCAATCTGCTAATATTTATCTTGGTGCTTTTTTCTCGCCGACTCATATACATGTTAGGTTGCTTAATTTTGCAGAGATTTGCACCTTCAAAAATTCAACCATACGTATTTGAAAGTTACAGGTTTGCAAATAACTTGTTTTATTAAAAAATCATAACTTAATATTAATATTATTGTTTTCAGAATTTTCTTGTTAATTGCAATATTTTCGGAGTTGACGTTTTGTGGTTACAAAATAGTACAAAATCATTCATTGGTCAATATATTTTACTTATGCTATCCGTAAGTAATTCTTACATTTTTTTCTCGCATACTTGTTATTTATTCATAATTTTAATTGTAGCGTTTCTGTGTATTTAATTCTGTTTGGCTTAACAATATCACCATTCTTTGAACTTGTTGGGTGGTCCGATGCCCCTGGAATTGGTGGTAGGCCCTTACATTCCTGTTCTTCAAACGCAACTGCAATTCGTGGTGAAGTTGAAAACTTAAAAACTGATTTTAATAATCGAATGAAACAGGTGTTGTTTAGTTCCGTACTAAATGCATATTACGCTGGATTTGTTCCTTGCTGTTTTGCCCAAGTCAGTATTAAATTATCTTACAAGTATTATCATAATATTAATAATAAATATAAATTTTTTAGAGTTACGTATACTATGACGTTTATGGATGTACATTACATCTTATTTTCGTTGGAGTTGGATGTTTTACAATGTACGCTGGACACATTTTACCGATGAGATACTGTGATGTACTGCATAGATCCGCGCTGCATCTAGGAGCGTGGTCACGCGTAGAGCCTCGATCTCACGTTCCAGTAGCGTATAATTGGGCTGGAGAAACTCTTTGGCCTTCTGGTTCACTTGTTAGGCATAGCAGGGAACTTTATCGAGCTCAGGGAACTTACAATGCTGCGGAACCTGGAAATCCAACGCATGCACGGTTTCATGTAAGTATCATTTGTTTTTTGCAATTACATTTTTTATAATTTTCAAAGTCACATTACATTACCGCGCACTTGAAGGCAAGATAATATTTTTTCTACTACTGATTTCTTAAGTTAGCTGTGCTACTCTTACAACGTTTAAGTAATGCAAAGGTGACATTTGCTAGTTACCCCGTTACTAAATGTTGTTAAGTATGTAAAATTTTATGTTCGACTGTATTATAAACACTTGTTTATAGTATTGTTTAGCGGCTCATACATTAGCTCTTTATGAACATGCTAGTCCGTTAAAGTACAAAGGCTTATTATCAAAATAAACGACAAAATAGGATTAATTACTTTATTAGGTAAGTAATTAAATAGGAACATAAATTTTTGTAAAGGTTACACAATTAGATTATTTTGATATTATTTGAAAGATTACTTCCATAGTAACAGGTCAGAATAATTGAGACGTGAAATACCAACTTGCAAATTTTTTTCAAAACAAAAAATAACAATAAATAACTTGATAGCTAAACAACAGAAAAAGCACGCTTCGAAATTATCAAATGTCAACGTCATATTTCAAATATAATTGTCATTCTAAGCTAAGGAAAATTATCTGCATTGCAGTTGAACATAAAATATTGTGTGTAACATATACATAACAGGGTTTTATTGATTCGCCCTTTTACGTGCTTCGTCCATAAAACCCTAAATTATATACTTGTTACATAAATATCTATTCCAATACCTAGGAAAAATTAGAGAATTCAAAACTTCTCATCTCTCCACAAAATAACAAATAAAACGTTTTTCGAGGAACACCATTTCGAAAACAGTTTTAAAGGAACACCATTTTAATTTCATATGTTTGTTTATATTGGCTACCTCTTTTTGTTAAATTACTTTCACTGGTAATTCATTCATAATTCATCGTTTTTTCAATGTGAATGAAAGAAAACGAATAAATTGACAGAAAATTCAATTCAATTTGTTTATTTGATTGCAATGTATTTATATAAGCGCGCAGAACTGTCAAATCTATATATGAAACGAAACTATTCTTTTATTTAAGTAAATTGTGATCAGTAGTAGAAAAAAATTCATACTCGCGGTTTGAATCTTTTGTGGCTTCGAAAATTTTACCTCAGCCAAAAAAGTTTACTTGTGTCGCTTCTAATATTAATAACTATTATTTTTTTATTAATTGGTAAATTGTTCGTTGTTGATTTCCACAGAGTATGTTCAAGAATCCATCAATAGCGGCCAGCGGACTAGTCGGCCTTCAACTGTCTTTAGTTGTGGTCCAAATTGCATTACTGGTGCGTAGTTCCCAATGGCAGCAAATCGTTTCTCTAACCTTGTTGCTTTTTGTGAACTACTACACGCTATTTAAACTAGGCCGCGATTATCTCGTGGCACTAAAACTATACAGAGCCGAACAAACCATACATGAGAAGTATATGTTTCAATAAGACTTTTTATACCAGTATTTATTTTTGATGATTGGTGTGATATATATTGTAAATAAATGTTGTTTTATATTAAAATATTTATTTAGCTTTTGGTTTTACATAATAATGAGGTTTAACAAATGGCATTTTCGTAACAAAAGCTTTATGGAATTTATCTCTAATTTTAAAATAAAGATTCGTACCAGCTGAGCTATATTCAACAGGAACGTATCCCATTGCAATGTTTGTTTTTAAAGTGGGACTGGGACATCCAGATGTTACAGTTCCTATAGGAGTTCCTGTAGGATCAACGTAAATTTCTGTGTCATGTCTCGCCGGCGGACCCGATGGAGCAATTAAACCAATTCTTTTTGTTTTCACGCCAGATAAGACAATATCCCTTATTTTTTCCGCTCCAGGATAATCTAGTCGTTCTCTACGACTTTTCGCGACAAGCCACATTAAAACAGCTTCTGCTGGAGTAGTTTGAGTTGTTATATCGCTTCCATATAGACATAAACCTGCTTCAAGTCGCAAAGAATCTCTTGCACCTAACCCTGCTAACTTGACCCGGTCTTCTCGTAGAATTGAATTCGCTACTTCGACAGCTTTAATAGATGGAATGGAAATTTCAAATCCGTCTTCTCCTGTATAACCGCAACGAGTTACGCGACATGTTTGCACGCCAGCAACTGTTGCAATAGTAGATTGCATAAAATACAGTTTTGTTAAATCCGTATCTGTTAATTTTTGTAAACATTCTGCGGCGCTTGGACCTTGTAGTGCGAGTAAGGAACGCTCATTTGGATCGAAAAATCGTAAATTGATATCAGCTTTTGGATTTGAGTTCTTGAATTTAGCCTGTAATAATAATTATTCATTAATATGAATGATTGATTTTTGTTATTGTTAAATTACCAAAGCGTACTGCATATGTTTTTGATCATCTTTTTTACACGCTGCGTTGGAAACAACGTAAAGATGATCGTCTTTTATTTTTGTAACAATTAAATCATCTAAAATTCCTCCTTTTTCATCAGTGAACACTGTTAATGTACCTGTTCCTATAGGTAAAGCATGTAAATCTGCAGTAACTATAGTTTCAAAATAGTTGATAGAATGTTCTCCAATAATTTCGGTTTGCAACATGTGTGAAACATCGAACATGGATGCATTTTTTCGTGTATGGAGATGTGATGCAGCTATTCCCAAATCACTGTACTGAACTGGCAACATGAACCCTCCGAAATTCACCATTTTCCCACCATTTTTTACGTGAAAATCATAAAGCGCCGTAACTGCAGCACCTGAAGTTGAATATTGTTTACAACTTATTCCACGGTATAACTTAGGTAAGATAGTTTTAAATAACATTTTTACTAGTTTATAACTGTGTAAATAGAAAACTGGTGATATGTGCTGTGAATTGCACTATTACACAAATGACCTGTTATCAAAGAGGTCAGAGGACATATCACAATCAAATTTTTGGTAACAGAAACAACCGATAACACTGCATAGTAATACATCTTATGAAATAATGACAAACAATGAATATATTCTACATTAAACTAATTATTTTGAAAATTAGAATCTTTAATAGTTTGAATAGCTAAATTATTTGATTAATATATGATCGTATCATATATGAAGAAATTAATTCTAAGTAATTAGTTATGCAATTGATTATAATATATTTTGATATGATATAGTAACTTAATTAGCATATAGGATATAATTAAATTATATTTCGCGCTAAAATAGTTTAAAAACTCATTGTACGCATACATTTTGAAAACTTCTGTTATTATCTAAATATTTATTAAGTTATACAAGGTCTTTAATTAACTGATAAATAAGATATTTAAATTGAATAATATCTAGACTATTCTAATTTAAAATATATGCATTTGAATTAAGAAATTGTACATGTTTTGATGTTCAGTTTAGTACTGCTGATTGAATAATCTCGAACCCAAAACATGGTTTCAAATATTTTTACTATAAAACATTATAATTAATATTAGTATTTCTTTAATTAAAATTATTAATAAATTTTCAGTTATGTTTAATTATTATGATATCGTTTCGATGAACATAATCAAAGTAAATCATTATTTATTAAACCGGAAATACTTTTGCTTGTAGCTAGCTTCTGACATTTCGTGTTTGTTTCTGTTTCCGTTTCAAACAGTTGCTCTTTTCATAGTGTGTCATGGTGGTGTAGAAGGTGAGTTGAGCTCAATTCTTATTTTGATTATGTTTTAAGTGACATGTGTTTAGTATTTTAAGAATAATTCGTCATATTTATCAGGTATTTAATACGATGTTTAATTTGAATCGTTATTGAAAGTATATTTTACCAAATTTTAACCAAACATGTGATTTCATTGAAAACCACATGGTCTTGTCATAGTGTCACGTATTAAACGTGGTTTTGGTATATATTTCATCGTTTAGTGATTGTGTTCTCAAATGTCGTATCCCTATTAAATTCATTTTCGTTCATATCTAAATTAAATACTTCTGTTTTTTAATGTAAGTTGTATTTTGACAATCAATTTACTGCATACCGGGTAAATACCGTAAATATTTGACTAGTATACGTGTTTGTAAGAAACAACAATTTATATTGTCTAGTTTTTGTTTTAAAGTTCTTTGGTTATTGTAAATTATTTAATTTGTAATAGAGTATTTTTGAAGTTCTATCCATTTTTGAGGTATTCTCTATGAATATGACTAGGTGAGTAGTATAAAATACGTGTTAAAAAATTAACTTGTTTTATTTTCAGGTAAGTGACTGATTAATTAGTAATAAATATCAAAAATAAAAAATTGTTATAAGTACATAATAGTCATATTCAAAGAGGTAACCTTGTTGCACAAACTTTTGTAATAGTAATTCGGCATATTTGAATATGGCAATTAGTACTTTAGACATATTAATTAGATTTATTTCTCGTTTTGTTTTAGATAAAGACAATTTACAAACATGCCACAGAACGAATATATTGAACGTCACCGTAAACTACACGGTCGACGACTTGATTATGAAGAAAGAAAACGCAAAAGAGAGGCTCGTGAGCCTCACAAGAGAGCTCAAACTGCCCAAAGTTTAAGAGGTATTAAAGCGAAGATCTTCAACAAAGAACGGCGAAATGAGAAGATCCAAATGAAGAAGAAAATTCAAGCTCACGAAGAGAAGAAAATCAAAAAGAATACCGAGAAAGTGGCAGAAGGCGCGTTGCCAGTTTATCTTCTGGATCGCGATGTACAATCTAGAGCTAAAGTTCTTTCAAATATGATCAAACAAAAACGTAAAGAAAAAGCTGGAAAATGGGATGTACCAATTCCAAAAGTTAGAGCTCAAGCTGACGCAGAAGTTTTGAAAGTTTTGCGATCAGGCAAAACAAAGAGGAAAGCTTGGAAACGTATGGTTACCAAGGTTACGTATGTTGGTGAAGGCTTCACTCGTAAACCACCGAAATTCGAGAGATTCATTCGACCCATGGCACTTCGTTTCAAGAAAGCACATGTTACACACCCAGAATTAAAAGCCACTTTCTGTTTACCTATAATCGGCGTTAAAAAAAACCCAAGTTCAGCTATGTTTACAAGTTTAGGAGTTATTACAAAAGGCACAGTTATTGAAGTTAATATTTCTGAGTTAGGTTTGGTGACACAGGCAGGCAAAGTTGTTTGGGGAAAATATGCACAAGTTACTAACAATCCTGAAAATGATGGATGTATTAATGCTGTTCTTATAGTTTAATAATAAGTTAATTTATGTGTAAATTGTCTGAGAAATAAATAATTTTTATAATACATTAGTTTTTACTTTACTTTTATGTTCTCTCCTTTTCGTTTTTTTACTGAGACATTTGTGTGAAAAATATGTTTTTTTCCAGATAGAAATCCATCACCATGCAGATCTTCGTGAAGACCCTAACGGGCAAGACCATCACCCTTGAGGTCGAACCTTCCGATACTATCGAGAATGTGAAAGCTAAAATCCAGGATAAAGAGGGAATTCCTCCAGATCAGCAGCGTCTGATCTTCGCTGGTAAACAGCTGGAAGATGGACGTACTCTGTCTGATTACAACATTCAGAAGGAGTCCACCCTTCACTTGGTCCTCCGACTCAGGGGTGGTGCTAAGAAACGCAAGAAGAAGAATTACTCTACCCCCAAGAAGATTAAGCACAAGAAGAAGAAGGTCAAGCTCGCCGTGCTTAAATTTTACAAAGTAAGTTTGTAAATTCTAACATGATTTTCTGTTATTTGTATCAAGTCCAGGAACTGCTTTTTGCAAGGCGAGGCCTGGAATTTACAAGCACTCGCAAAACAGTTTTTTTTTTTGTAAAATAAAAGTTTCTTCGGATAGCAGTCGAAATTTTTTATTCATATATAAAAAAACCAACATTTCGGTAATACTATAACCATCTTCAGGAAAATTTAGCACCGAAACGTCGGATTTTTAGGTAAAAATTTTGACCATTCCGAAGAATATTTTATTACTCATCACAGTCGATCATCATTCCTATTAATTTTTTTTGTCGATTTTGTCATTATTTTTTAAATGAAGTTACTGATTTATTTGTTAAATCCTCCTACTAGGGACTTTTTATGTTGGTAGTAACATAAAACATTGAAACCCCTTTATTTTTGAAAAATTCGGTAAAATTTAATTACTTAATATTTTATCACTTATAAAAGAAGTTGCTGAGAATGTTATCAATAATTTATTACCAGAAAATTCCTCGATTCGGTACTGGAAAGAATATGGTGTAACCGTAATTGACAGCCAGTTGATGATAACCCAAACTGTACAAAAGTCCCTAGTTAGTTTTTGCCTAGACTGCGAAATAGCAGTTACTGATTTTGAGATGCGTAAAAGTAATGTTTTTGGGCGGAGGCGCAAAAAGTAAATTTATCATCACACTATTTTCACATCTGAATATAAAGCTTTTTTTAAATTATTTTATTACCTTTGCCGCAGATTGCTGAGTTGTAAAATAGTAATTTCGTTTTAAATTTTATCGCGGTGTTTCTTGGTGACTGTGAGAAATGACATTTTTTTGTGAATTATTAGGTTGACGAGAACGGCAAGATCCACAGACTGCGCCGCGAGTGCCCTGGCGAACAGTGCGGCGCCGGTGTGTTCATGGCGGCCATGGAAGACAGACACTACTGCGGCAAGTGCGGATACACACTTGTGTTCTCCAAACCCGAGGACAAGTGAATTTAGTTAACATCTACATGTTTATATAATAAACCCCCCGTGAAATGTTTGTATCTTATAAGCTATACATATAAATATATGAAATAAACATTTCAAGGGTTACTTGTTTTTCGTCTTTACCTACCTGTTTTCACGTAATGTTTATCTGGAAGTAGTAGTAGTGGTGGTGGTGTTTTAAGGTTGTGTAAGTTATTAGTTGGTGTGTTGTTGGGATTATCAACACGTGTTTGTTTAATGTGTCTAGTGATAAACAAAAATACCGATAAAGAATATTGATTTTATCAGAAGAGAATTATTTGTATTTCTTTTTATTAGTATTCATTTTCAAGTAATTTTATTTGAAAAAAATAGTAATTCATGTCATAACCTATAAATATTTGTTGACAAACTTAAGCTTGAGAAAGCAATTTAAATTTTGATAATTTGCTAAGAATGTTAAATATTTTATCGGTAATTTGCTCTCAGCGTAAACATGTGTGTTGTAAGGTGATAATAAAACAAACACATTTTAACACATAGTGTGCTTTATGGTGTTAACATAATTATCTACAATTTTAAATAGTAACAGGAACAACAATTTTTAAATGCTCTACACTAAATTTAAGGAACAAGTGGTGTGACTGAGTGTGGCATAGTCTCTACTATTGGAAGTTGGTGCGTTAAGTACATGCATAGTATCCAGACTCCAGAAATTGTTCGAATCTCCGTAGTTCCGTTCCATTCACAGCTCATCCTGCGGCGCCAGCGTCGCAGTTTCTGCTTGGTCCCGGTGGCTTTGCAACACCGACACGATTCTGTCGCTAGAGGTAGGATGGATGGAATGTTGTAGTTCGCTTAAAGATTCTTCTGTCTGAAATTACATTTAGTATTAGCTGTAAAAGTTTTAAATGGAATTTAACTGTATGCAAGTGAGACTACAACAAACTTGTTTTAATATAAAATGGTGTTGTTAAAGCCTATGTCACCAACGTGATTCTGTACGATATGGGATGAATTTAGGAGCGCCTTTATTTCCTTTTTTCTCTGATTACATCGTACAAAATCATATGAAACTTCGTTACTAGTTTCATTACGGTTGATAGTTTAAATTGTGTTTTATTAGATCATTTTGATCAAATTGATAATTTATTTTTCCGACGACTGCTATAGAAAGTTGATTTTTGCACTTGCATATGTCAAGTTGATGTTTTCTGAGGAATTTTACTTTATTGCTCGTGTCCAATAGTGTAGTAATTAGTACAACACAATTTTCATATGATTTTTGCTGTATCAGTGTAACACCTTGTCATACATTTTTCATCGCACATTGAACAGCATCATGTTGATGTAACATAGGCTTTATTAGACAACATTTTAGTGAATTAAAATTTCATGCAAAAATAATATTCGTTAACAAGAAACATTGCATACAACGAAAAATAATGTAGTCATAAAAGAAATTGAATTTAAAGTTGAAATTAATGTAATAAAGTTGAAATTAATGTAATAAAAACAACCTGACGCAACAATTTAACCGCTGATTTAAGAACCCTCTGCCATTTCTGCATTTCTACAGAATGTAGAGTTTCTTGTTGCTGTAACAACTTCAACCATTCTTCATGAGATTTGGGAGGTTCCCTAAATAAAACATAAATTATGAACTCATCATTTCACTGTAAAAAAATATTACGTACTTAAGAACGTGCAAATCTAATAACGTATACGGAGGCGCATCTTCTAGCATCCAAAGCTTATAGTACAGTGCGATATTTAGTAAAACCAATAAAACCAAAACCACGAAAACCATCCACGTCACACACTCATATCGCGGTGGATGAGCGATTGTGGAGGCTACAGAGTGTACTCCCAAATGGGTACCTCGGTGATTGGCTTCGCCTACATCTAAAATTGGTGCTAAAACATGAAATTATAATACGTTTAGGAGAATTTTAGAATGAAACGTATACCTTTTCTACGTCTTCTAGATTTTCTCTTAACCACTGGATGAATAATTTCTTCGCACTCTACATGTAATGCTTTTGCCAGAGCGGAAAAAAATTCTTCTAAACCTTGCCAACAATTTTTTTCTATTAGATCTACAATGAATGTAAACATTAGCAGTTGTTGTATTTGAACGAATTGAATACGTACTTTTAACTAAACCCCACACCGATTTCTTATATTTAATTTGTGCGTAAATAGATAAGTGACTTTCATTATCAGTAACTCTTTCTACACAGTAATGAACTATGACATAGAAACTATCTGCATAAGGGATTCCAGCATTAACTGTCTCAACATCAATAGAATACAGCTGCCCAGGTCTACTACAGGGCAACATTACTTGAGTTTCAGTCACTTGGGACGATTTGGGTCCTATCGACTGATTAATAGCCACCGTAAGAGACACAACTCTAGTTTTTTGTCCCGTGGCGCAGTTGTGAGTCCAAGCAGTTTGACTCAAATCCGCGGTTCTCCTAGTCGCGTGGAAATCGAGGAAGAACTTGGAGCTGGTGAACAATAAAGTGAAGAGTTGATCGACGTGCATTGGGAAGGTTTCATTCATTAATTGCCGGCCTTCATGGCTGCCAGAACACGACGCTGCGTTGCTGGCGGGAGACTCATCGTACCTGCCACCCACGCGCGTATAAATAAACAAACGGAAGATAAATCGGGATCATGAGGTTGGTTAAATACCTGTTTCGCTCAACGTCCGATTCTGTAGTATCGGACATGTCCGTGGGAAGCTGCGTGTCGGGCGAATGGCGCGAGGTGAGGAAGGCTGGCGGTGGCACACAGTCCTCCTCGCCTTTGTCCTCCGCACCGCTGGGTTCCAACATTGATTCTCCGGCGTACTCCTGCACATCCACGGACATGTTTAATCGTTTGGCGCGCACTTACTACTAATTTTCGCCAAGGAAATGTTTACTATTTTATGCGTGATGATACTATTGTTTACAGAAATCAAACCACAATAACTTAATCAGCGACTACAAAACTATTCACGCTAAAATGATCGCGATTTTATTCTAATATTTAAATGAAATTCTATAGGAGTGTAGTAGTTGATATTTGACTCATATGTTCATACCATGTAGTCAAATTTCCAATTACTGATATGCTGTAGGATTAAACTTGATTGTTAACTGTTTATTTATTTTGTCTATATCTTTAAAGTTAATATATTTCGGTCATCACACAAACCTCAGAGAAAGATTCAACGGAAATGCGTGCAGAAAGTTTGAGATCCTCTGATCCGGGCGCAATGTAGTCTTCGTCGTCGCTCGTCAAGCCCAGCTCATCCCCATAACATTGGTGGACCTGTACGCATACAATACGTCGTCAATGCGTGGGAATGTTAGTAAACAATCCATCAGCTGGAAATGAGTTAGCACCAAATGGCACGTACCCATTGCCACATCTCCTGGGCCGACATCGGCTGATCCATTAGTGCGTTCTGCCATACTCGAAAGAGCATCAAATACGTCTTGTCGCGGGCACTAAAGCTTGTTAAGAAGTACTTATCGTTTTCCGTTGAAAGTAGGATAGCATTCGGAATAACAAGTGCAGTTTTTTCTTTTGTAATTGCCGTAACATCTTTCCATTGAAGAGTTACTGTAGTTTCCCATCGAAATATGTTTGCGTAGAAGCATAAGTAATTTTGTGTCACGTATAATCTACCATGAACTAGTATTTCTTTTTGTAGAGCACACGAATAATCTAAAAAAAAAAAAGTAAACTTACCAAGTTGTATCTAACAGCTAAACAAGCAAATAAAAATTAGTTAATGAGTATAGACGGATATTGTACTATGGCGCGAGATAATGTGCTTACTGATAACCATTGATAACTAATCAACCAAGTAGCTACTGATATTATTAATGGCAATGAAAGGTGGCTGTATTTTGTCTATGACGTATTAATCTACTTGCCCACAACAAGCCTCTCGTCGTCTGGGACGTCTTTAAATATTCTTTTAAAATCTTCTGATCGAGATTTATAAGTTGGATACAAAACGTTATACCAAGAGGATTTCTTTTTTGGCCTATCTGAATTCTTTGGTTCTTTTTTCTCTTTTGTAATACTGCCAGATGTACTTTCGTGAGAACCTGACCGGCTAAGTTCCACAAATGGTAGCTCTGCCTTATTAGAATTTGCACTGTTTACATCTAACTGAAAACATTAAAATGTGTAGTTTCAATTGAATTTAATCACTGTTGATGAAGTGTACGTTTTGTGATGAATCGTTTTTGTTTGGAGTGCTAGTTTGTGCTTCCTTGTAACCAGTTGATAAATGAGAATCACTTCTAGAATGATCCCGTTTATGTTGTGGACATGGAGATGGTCTAGGACTACCTCGGGGACTGGAACTTGGACTTAGTGATCTGTAGATGTAAATGAGTCCAGTAATAATAATAATAAGGAAAAAAGCTTTAAAACAAAAGAAAAATTTACTTAGCATCACTGCCTGATTGAGAATTCAATTGTTTATCGCTGCCACTGCTACTTTGTAGATTGTTAGTTGTTGGTAATGTCATTTTATCCTAAGTTAACACATATATTAACACATTACATCATTATACTATATAATTATCTTCAAATTAATTTAAATAAACGGAAAATTATGTAGATTTTTGGTTGCTGATATTTTATTTGCAAAATACATGTTTCTTTTTCATTTTTTAACTTTTATTTGTAATTTTAAACCACTGTTTATTTGTTATTTATACATTAATAAAATATAATTAAAAAGCGATGTCACTGATGTTCCGAGACTAGAGACACACGACCAACACACGTCAAAAGATTTTTTTCTGACATATAAACAAAGGTAGATATGTTTTCTCACTTTATTGTTCGTCTGCCTAAAGGAATATACACACGCGAATTAAAATATATTCTACGACATTTCTAGGAACTATTTCGCAAAAGTGTTTAAATGTAATATAAAATATGTTTATATGAAAAATTTATTATGTGCACGACACATGTGATATTATTTATTATTAGCAATTAAGGTCATATAATTAAATAAAAAAAATAAACAGTAATTAAGAAGGTAAACAATTTTTTTTCTGTTTTAAACCAAGCTATCATCCTTTCGCTTGATATACAAGTGTAAACATACCACATTTTTCATTTGGCTAGCAGTGGGGACGAGGATTGATGTGGATTGCGCACGCGTATCTTCGGTCGCGCATGTTTGCAAGAGAGACGCCATCTAAACGTCTGTTAGTGTTGGTGTGTGGTAATTGAAAATATTCGTAAAATATGCGTACAAATACATCATTTTATGATGAAAATTAATAAAATTTGATATCTTCATGTGCTCAAAGGTAAGGATATATATTTATTTTGCTATATTTGAACGTAGTTGTATGGAAAAATACGGAAAATTTGTGCACTTAATTTCTCTCTCCCCAAGCGCTATGTGGAATTAGGGGGGGTGGCATAAACAAAGCAGGTGAACTAAAGGAGGCGAGTCCCGGATATCAACGTTATTACCATATCGTAATTACTGTAAAATTAGTAATTGTTAATTAATTTGTTTACATTTCTCATATTTTATTTTACCTTTCAACAAGTTTAATAGTGGGTTGATTTTCCAAATTTTATTTACGTGGCAAATTACCAAGAACCATTAATTATTACTAATACGTTGTTAATTACATTATTAATTTTGTAGTTAATGTGAATATTTTGTATCATTACTATGTCTTGAACTTATGAATGTCAAGTTTTTATTGGTGTGCGCGGGATATTGTGATTGCGCAAGCGCGGGAAAATGCATTTCATTTTAAGAAAAGGCGGCAAATACATAATTCTCATTCAGTCATGCTAAATATATAACACCTGTAGCATTATATAATTCATTTGTTTTATCTAATTTCTATGGTAATTTTCATAGTTGAATGAAGCCCTGGCAACTAAGTTGGCGTTGCGATAGTCATTTATCAAGTGAGTGTTAGAAAAGTGGCCTAAGGAAACAGTGTAAGATCAGTTCGGTGTAGCTGTATATTTTCATTAAATAAATGAGTTCCGCGTTGAAGCCAGTGTTACCACCAACTGGGGCACAGACTTCCACGGCTAACCCTCCATCTGTAACCGGTAAACCACTTACTGGAGCTCAGGGAATGGCTCAACATGCCGGCGCTCCGGGGCCGTACGCAACAGGTCCGTTAGGCCATGTCCCGCAAAATCTAGGTGGATTACCTCATCCCGGAAGCATGGGGCTACAGGGCACAAATATGGCCGCAAATATGTCTATGAATACGGTGTCCAACATGTCTCAGATGGGCGGCCATGGAGGTATGAACCAAACCCCTCCTCTTAATATGCAAGGCGCTCACACTAGTCCCATCAAGAGCTCAGCGTTACCGCCGACGGCAGCAGCTACAGTGGCCACAGCAGCAACTGCTGGCGCTGCGCACGGTCGCCCGGCGCCTCATTCGTACCTGTCCGGTGGCAGTGCACCACCAGGCCCGCCTCAAGAGGAAGGTACCACTCTCCCTCCCTCACAGAACTCTGCACAGCTGATGGCCGTACATAGGGCACAGCAGCAAAATCAACAGCATAATCAAAATCAGCAGCAACATCATCCTGACCAACAACCGCAACAAATCATACCAGATCGATTCAAACCCCAGCCGAATCAATCGCCACAAGCAAATCAGCAACAACCGCAGCCGCAGCAGGCTCAGCAACATCCTCCTGGTCCGTTGCCGCAGATACCGCAACAACCACAACAGCCACAAAATCAACAACATACGCCTGTGCAGTCGAATGGGACAGTGAGCGGGTCGACTGATTCTACAAATAACAAAATTACAGTGCCTATACCACCAGCTGTTGACGCAAAAATAGAGAGTACACCACCAGCGGCACCCGCTGTTCAAAATCACGTAACCCCTTCATCCAACGATCATGACGTTAACAATGCTAAACAACCAGAAAATTCAACATCTCCATCAGTTGGTAGTTTATCAGCTCCGCCGCAAACTCAGGCAGCCACAAATTCAGAGCAAAAGCCAACGGTACCAACGACTCCTACAGCAGAGCCGGTGACGGAAGCACCGCAACAAGTTGCCACGACTCCAACAAAAACTGCTGCAGTCCTTAAAGAAACTCCAGTAAAACCGTTGTCAACGATGAAGTTAGCTACAACACCGCGTACTACCAGCAGAAAACGTGAAACAAAAAAAGTTTCGGAGAGTCCGAAAAGTACAACTTCATCGCCAACTAAGACACCGGATGGAAAGAGCCCAGGAGCGCAGAATAACAGACCACCGGATAAGACTAAAACTCCGCGGACCCCTTCCGAAGAACGTAAGAGTAAAAGGACTCGAACTCGGACCCAGCCATATCAAAGCCCAATACCAGAACTTGCGCTCATTACTAAGTTATCTTCGAGTACGGCATCTCCTTCAAAAGCTCAAGATGAAAAACTTATTGTTTTTTACAAGTAAATTAAATAATATTTATTCAATTATTATTGTTTCTTAATATGAATTTTTTTTTATAGGAACGAATTTTTGGCAGTACGAAATGCTGAAGGTGGATTTTATGTATGCCAAGCAGTTCAAAATGTTTACAAAAGTTCTCTTAGAATTAGGATACGATGGCTATCGCAAGATAAACAGGATAAAATCTACATTCCTGACTTCTATGATACAACTGGTAAATAATGATGTAGTGTATTAAAAACTAGTATAATACTTAAATAAATATTTTTCAGAATTCGATTGTATTTTAACTAATTTGAATATGGAACGTGTTGAAAAAGGTAAATACAATCTACCCAAAGACGAATTAGAAAGAACAGAAAATATTTTGAAACGTGCTCTTGCTGTGGAAAGTGGAGAAGCTACTCCATCATTAACAGAAGAACATCCTGATGGATGTAAGTTTCAGGAATACAAAACCTTGTTTTTGAACTAATCATATAATACATATTTTTAGTGGATTTATCATTGTTCCGCGATGAAAGTCAGCTGAAAAAGAAACGGAAATCACTAAAGCGAAAATCAACAGAACCGTTATCTTCTAACAACAGGAGCCGCAACAATAAACGAACGAGAAAAACACCTGATAAATCAAAAGTTAGGAAAGTTTCAAAATCGCCCGCCCCCAGAGTCGCTGTTAAACGGAATAATCAATCAGTGGAGAGGAAATCTGTGTCAAATTATAATTTAAACGCTACAAGCGCTGCCGACAAAAAAGACAGCGCCTCAAAACTACTGCGAAGATCCGATGGAGGCCGAGCTGAACGTGCGAAGAGAAGAGGAGAAGCCTCTACTCCCATCGTCACCAAGACAAGCCCTGTTGTCGATCAGAAAAAAGCCCGAGTTCTGGCTAAAGTTGCAATGAAAACTGCGATTCCAGCCAGCACTGCACAGAATAAGAAAAAAGGTATGATTTTTCGTAAATTATTTCTATCTAATTCAAATTAATTGATATAATACGCGAAAGTTTTATTAATCCCTGAAATTACAAGTCCGAATCTAATTCAATAATCCGATTAAATAATGGAATAATTTACTTTATAATGAAAAAACAAAACGGATTACAATTTATTTTCATAAAATCTTTTACATGCAAACATTTTGTCATTGTACAAAATTAAAAGCAATTTATATATCAGTTTCAATGTACTGTGTAAATAAAACAATGTATGTTTATTATGCCGTACGTGTCACAAAACAAACTGTTGATATTAGATATGAGTACTTAGAATCACTGATTGATAAGTTGTGATAAGTGAAATAATGATTGCGCAGCGGGCAGAAATACGCCAACAGGAAACGGCAAAGCGGCGTCCATAGCACCTGTGAAGACAGGCGTGAAATCCACTCGTTCAACGGCATCGGCGAGCAACACTCCCATGACGGTGACAGCGTCAGCATCGACCTCATCCACACGCCGCGGTAAGAAAACCAAGAAGTGAGGCCCGGGGCACGGATGAGCGTGCGAGCCTTGCAGCACACACAAACACACACACGCAGAAGTCAGACCGGACGTGGTACCTGGCTGCCGCCGGTTGGCGGACCGCCACCGCGACCGTCCGCCCTCAAAAACGAAACAAAATCACAAATTTGTTGATTTCACTACTCAACTCAGAGAGAAATTGAATTTGGATTCTGGTGTTGGTGTACCCCGCCCATGAGCCGCCCCTGTAATTATTTATGTGTGATGTGACTGTGTGTCGACGTTGGTGGATGTGTTTTACGGTTCTCATTTCTCATATACATATAATTAATTAATTATGTATTATTATAATGACACTAGTTTTGCGCACCTTGATTTTATCCAGTGAAATTCTAAACAAGAAATTTTATACAGGTAGCAATCGAGATTAACTTATTTTTATAATTTGTAAAATCGTTTAATGAAGTTATTTTATTTGTATTTGGTCAGAATACATATTTTAGAGTTTAGTTTTAGGCATGGTGTTAAGTAATATGATTGATGATTTATTAAATAAGAGTTGTATGATGAAAAGTGGGCACAATGCGAATAGTTTATATATCTATACACATGATTAATATTTAATTTAAGCGAAGCGGATATTCCGCGACGCAGCAGACAAAATATTGACAACCTGATCAACCTGTAAATACACACGCGTACATCTTGTTATGTCGCATTCATAAATGATACAAAAATACAGATTTGTTGTAGTTGTGAGAGTGCCATGTCATGTTTCTAAAATAAAATCGCTGGAACAACAAAAAAATCAAACAGTTATTTCGTGCGTATAGTGCGAGTGTGCGCACTTCTTTATTATCTCATCTTTCTCCTTAAATAATTTTACTTGTCTTACATTTAACAGGGATTAATAAAATAATCACTCTATATCATAAAACGTACAAGTACATAAATATTTGCATAACATTATGTTCAATTGAAAATCTGCTAACCGTTATATTATGAAAAAAACATTTAATAACATTAAATTTCGTAGATTTTTTTTTCTCATTTCACACGCCTACTATATTCGAGAAACACAAAAATGTTTTGACTAATAAGCATAAATAAAATCTACTAATTTAAATATTATTTATAGTTAATCATACTACGACCGTCAGTACAGTTTCAGTTGAACATAGTTTACGCGTCTACAGTGCTCATTGTAAATACTCCAAAAATACAATCAGAAGGTACATTGCGTGCGTGCGAAATGCGTGCCACAAGTGCGAACCTTCGCACTAGCTTATGGAATTGTCAATTGATCCCAAGGGCTCCCAATCACGGTAGTCGAGCATGAATTGGTGTTGTTTCCTCCGGACTTGGGCTGTCATCTCTTTGTCTAGCGCGAACCTTCACAACATTCCTCTCATGTTGAAGACCGTAGTTATATTCGCTCGTGTTTGCCGGACTTGCTAATCGAACCTTCTCTTCGGCTGTCACAGGATCTGTTGCTAACAGTGCTCCGATATTCAGCTGCGGAATATCGTAGAACACGGTGAGAGTTAGCATCATAAACGTGATGCCGGAAAATAAGTAGACCGTTGTAAGAACTTTGTACAAAGGCCGATAAGGTTGATCAAGTGAATCTCCAGGAATGTAGTCACCCAATCCAATCGTTGTGAGTGAGACGAAGCAATAGTAGAATGAATCCAAGTAGTCCCAATCTGGTTCCAAGAAAGCGAAAACAGCTGCAGGAAGAAGTAAGAACACTCCTCCGAGAACCGAGACCACTATACTTAGATGAAGAATGCGAACTGTGAATGGCTGATACAAGTGGCTTAAACGACTGTTCATCCAGCTTAAAATTCGGGATACTGGTCCTAGTAATCGATCAACTAAAGCTGTTAGCAGAACCAAAGTTAATGGGATGCCAACAACTGCGTAGATCATGCAGAAGATCTTGCCACCTCTACTTAGGGGAGTTACATGTCCGTAACCTAATAAATAAGAGATTTAATAATATTTCATTGATGTTAATATATAAATTATTTACCTATTGTGGTGACAACAGTGCTAGCAAAGAACAGTGATTGCCCAAAACTCCAATTCGGTTCACCAGTTGCATTTCTTTCTGCAGAGACACCTCGATTACTGGCCCGAACTACTTCCTTGATCAGATCTTCCAAAGCGGAATCTGCAAATATAAATATTGTTGAATTAAAAATTAAATTTATACTTGTAGGCAAAGAATTTTATATATATTATTTGTTATTATTGAATTATTTGGATGGAAAGTGATGTGGTTACCTTGAACACAAGGATATTGAGTTAGAAAGGCTTGTCGAAGTTCATACATCCGGTGCCGTAATTGAATTTCGTGAGGGGCTTCAGTTGTTGAGAAAACCAGCGCACCAAAGAGTAAGTAACTCACATATAGAATGAAATAAACACTGACAAGCCAAGGCGACCCACGGCACACACCGAAAACCGCTTCCGGTGCGTTGTATGTAGGTAGCATATCCGAAACCGGTGTAATGGCGCCATAAGTTTTTACTCCTTTAGACATTTTAGTCGACACTTTAAAACTGTTGAGCGTATTCACTAATAATAAGTTAAATCAGTCTAAGAATGGTTTTATAATATCACGTATTATTGATTTATATCAATATTATCTAATAATATCAATTGACGTCAATTTAAATGTGCCTGCACTCCAATTTTGCGATTTGAAATACTGATAATATTTTTAATTTTAGTTAATCGTAATCTCAATTGTCTATTTAATAATTAAGACGAAATTTTGCGAATAGTGTCATTGAGTTAAACTAATCAGTGTTTAATCAAAAACAATAACATATATTTTACGTTTATAAAGAATTTCCGGAAAGTTGACGTTGATGTTCGAGGTTCAACTGATTACGAAACTTTGACCACCCACTTTCGGGTTTCTTCTAAAGACACACGGCAGCTAGAAATCGTCAATCACCTTCTAGCGAATAGTATGAGCACAGGTTCCGCAAACGGAATAAGTCCTTTGTCATAAAATCACTTGGCAAAGGTGAAACGGGTAACTGACGTGTGCCGTCGGGAGCCCTGTTACTGGGACCAGCGGCATGGTGACACTGAAGTCGTCCCAACAAAGTCGCGCCCCTTACATACATTCCCAGACATCTCTCTCGTTCCCGCTCCCAGCAGTCATTTCAGTCAGTATTTATCTATCCCGATATCAGTGTCCCTGATGCATGTACGTTAGTGTATTTTGGTTATCACAGTTCAGGTCAACGTTACGATGTCAGTTATTTTCGATAAGATGACCTGAGTAATGATATACCGTACGTAGTTTTTCAACCCTACGCATAGTAACAGTGAACGGGGCTTGGAACTCTTGGAAATCGACGCATGATCATAACACGTGATTTTAGTGCACGGTATCTTTTTCGGGTTATTTTATTATTCCAATTGGTAAACAGTGGTTTATATGGTACAATGGTACGGGACAAAGATCTCAGTAAATACAGGGAGGGTGGGAGAAGGTCCATGATTTGGAGTAAATATTGCGCGCGCTTGCGTTGTCCGATCGAAACATCATACGTCACCTGTTGCCTTTGTCTCCTTATGTTTTTTGTTTGTAAAAACAAAGCGCCCAATTTATGACTCCCCATAACAATCCATGACCTAGAGTTATGAATTCATTCATAAACAATTTATCTGTACTAACCCAAGACGCATTCGTTTTGATCTAAGAAGCGCTGCCGAAATGTTCGCAATTCTTGGACTCGTTCTAGTTCTTCAGGCCCTTCTATCGCAGAGAATACAGCACTTCCAAGGATTAGGTACAACAGGTACAGGCCCAACAGGCCACACAACCGGCAACTCGAACCACCCATCATCGGATTGTTGTTGGGCATACCATCTTAGTCCTTTCCAGATGGGACTTGGTGTTCCCTTTTTAAAATATAAACATCGATAATAATACGTGAAATTTTATTTACACAAACGCATTCATCCGCCTGTTCTAATAATAAATTTATCAATTTTGACATTACTCATCTAATAAATAAACAATTGAACGACGCATATTGGTCTACCGAGATAGGCACTATTATCCGGCGTATTGACCAGTTGACAGGCGGACGCGGGCATACCTGTTGGTGTGCACCTGTACCGACGTCGCCCGCTACACTACATGACATGCCGGCGGCGTTGGCCGCGGGGGTGGAGCCGACGCCGTGCGTCGCCGGCTTTGTGTCCTGATGCTTTCGATTTTACACCCTACACCGCGCAGAGGGACTTGACGCCGATCAATACCGAACGACGCAGGCGTCTTTATTTCCTCTCGATATCTGTTTGCTGAGATCGCGACAAACGAAACAAGTAACTCCCATCACTTTATGTTACATTTTATTTATATTATAAATATATAAATTTGTTATGATAATGTGATGTGATATTTAATTCAATTTAATTACAATTTCAAGAGATTGTGCAGCAGGTGTAATTAATTGAAGTTCAGTAACAATGTCATGTTTGGGAGAATGTTGGGAGATCGGGCCTCCACCCGACACAATTTTGTTTATGCCACCGCCCCCGGCTCCGTCTTTTCTTCAACATCGACTACGGGATAACGCAACGGCATTACCTTGTGGCAATCAACTTTGCACTGGTGGTGAATGGGAACCTCCGAAAGGAGATTACGTTGAATTGTCTCGCCAAGACGTTACTAGCGCTGATGATACTTGGCCTCTGGTATTAGTCGCCGCATCCGTCGGAGTACTGGTCCTAGGAGCACTTCTCGCTCTCTTTTTACTCCGATGTAGAGAGTAAGTTAACATAATATTAACAATACTACCATTAAAGTAAAACCTATAGTTCTGCATTTGCTTACAGACAACATGGCACCAAAGAGCATCAACAACATCAACCACACCGGGTGGGGGGCAAAGCGGCAGCAGCAGTTGCAGCCGCCGCTTCGTCGATTCCAAACGGAGAAACAACTGGAGACGCTCGCGCTGTCTGTTGGGCAGCTTTAACTCCACGAGGAGGAACTCAACATTTCGTGAGTGTGGATGATGAGGAACATCACCACTACGAAACAGTTGATGGTCCGTGGTACAGAACTACAGCAACTTGTGGTAATTATGAATATGAAGAACCTGCGTTGCTCACTTCTCCGATTCCAGCATGGTTACAACAACAGCAAGACATGAGATGCATCAGTACTCTTCGTCGACCAAGACCCCGTGTTTCACCTCCGACTCGCATTGAACATCCAAATCTACCTCCGTTGAATTTAAATCCTCTCCCGGGGCCTCCTCCACCACCACCGCCGAGGCGACCACCCACTGTTGGAACTCTTTCTCGTCGACCAAGCGATGCCAGTACTTTGTTGAAGTATAACATGAACTGAGGAAGATGCAGTGTACGAATCCCTGCTAATTAGAAAGTCCCGAAGGCAGCACCTGCACCAATGCCCCGTCCCTCGATCCAAGTATCGTGTATATAAATCTAATCTCATTAAGTACTCTTATAAGTACTTATCAATGTGCTGTTTGTGGTGTATTTGCATATTTTTTACATACCTACCTAGTATACTGCGAGCATGTATAGTTGCACACTCATTATATAAACAGGGGTACATAATTAAAATGGATATAATACCAGTCATCAATACATATTAAAATAGAATAGGTAGCTGTATCTACCGACTCCATGTGAGTTCATAGCATAATGCAAGCGTGGAGCAAATTGTTGTATGTTGTATTGTTTTATTTATAGTCATTTCTTTATAATATTTGAAATGAAACAATAAGTTATATTTATTTTAGATCATAACTAAGTACATATTTTGTTATTTAGTAGTAAAGTCGAAATATTGATGTTGATATTAATTTAAAAAGTTTTATGAATAACAACAATGTTTATGTAAAACAAATTTTTATTTAACATATGTATTATCTGTGATTACACTATTTATTTATATAAAATTTTTTGGATTTTTTTCAGTCGATCAGCTTAAAATTACGTAACAATTCATATAATTTTTTTTTTCGTAATGGAGGTAGTAACGTAAAACATAAACCTATAGAAGACATGGACACAAAGGTATTACAAAGAATTAGCTGCTACGTTTGAAAGTGAAAATTGTACACGATGACGCCAAGCAAATAAGCCTAGGATAGTGTAATATAAAGACAATTTAAAAAGTGCCCAATACTGCGCAACTGTTACAGTATACTGTTGAAATTTAGTTTGAGCTTGTCGCTTACGATCAGCATAGACTGTTCGTATACATCTGTCAGACATAACTTTAAAAGAAGACATACGATTAGAAGTTCCAAGTGCGTATTCAATACCTCGGAGTAAATCATTTGTTTTAAGTACCAGTAACATCTGCCGGTCAACAGAATCCAAAATACCAGAAATTGCAGGTAAGACACTTGGCAATTCTTTACTCATGACATCTTTCTCCTTTTTATCCGGTGTAATTTTATCAATTCCTGCTAAAACTGAATCCCAAGATCTTCCAGTCACCATACAAGTAAATAAACCATACATTTCGGGCTTTATGCCTAAACGGGTGCAATGATCTCGCATAGCTATTCTATCGACATTTAAAATACTTAGCCACAATTCGGCGTACTCATTTCGAAATTCATGGCTCAATTCTGCATACAAGCCATGATCAAGCATAACTATTTCACAACCTCCATTTTTATGTTTACGCACTAAAATATTGCCGGGATGTGGGTCACTGTGTACAAATCCTTCAGTGAATATCATATCAGAATATAGTCTTCCGAGTTTATCGGAGACTTCAAAAGGATCTAATCCTTGTTGATTGATATATTTAGCGTCATTTATTTGGCCACCATCTACATATTCCATTGTAAGAACTCTTGAAGTAGTTAAATCCCAGATAATATCTGGCACTTTTAACCATTTACATCTCGCTTTAAATGTGTTTGCCAATCGTTCAGCATTATGCCCTTCTTGCCGAAAATCTAGTTCACGCGGTATATTCTTTTTTGTTTCATCTACCAACCACTGAAATTTAAAGTCTGGGAAAACTTTTTCAACTATTTTTACAAGTAGTTCCATGGTTCTCATATCAACAAGTGAATTACCTTTTACATAGGGATGTTGAACTTTTACTGCAACAACTTTTCCATCAGGTAATATTGCCCGATAGACTTGGGCTAGAGATGCCGCACCAAGTGGCTCCGGATCTATGCTAGCAAATATTTCGTTTGGTTCCCTACCAAGTTCTTCTCGAATGACTTTTCGTATATCTTTTAAATCAGTTTCCGGTGCGTGACTATGTAATATCTTCATTGTTTGTACATATTCACTAGGTAGCAAATATTCTAGAGCAGCAATGTGCTGTCCAACTTTTATGTAAACCCCTTTGTTTGTACAACATAATTTAAGTAGTTTTTCAGCAGCTTCTTTATGGCACTTTGATTTTAAATCCTTATATTCTTTAGTTGATTTGTCTAACCTTTGGCTATATAGATTTATTTTATAGTGTAAACTGATGTCAAATACTGTCGCAGCAGCGCGACCAAGGCGTACAACTCCAACAGAGTTGATATCGTAATTATTTGAATGTAAACTTAATGCTGTACCTGTACATGCAGCACCAATGACTCCATATTTTAATATTTTTCTAATGTTGTTTGAAAACATTTTGTAGTAATGTATGGAATTCGGAAAATGTATTTATATATAGGAGAAAGCCCAAAAATAAAACTTTCACAAGATGACACTTTCTATAATAGACTATACTGGTATATAATACAAATATGTAAATTTTAAGTACATGATAAAATATTCATATACACGTGTCATAATATAATAAATATAAATGCAAGTAAAATATTCTATTTTGATATTATCAAAATTTATTTAGAAAAATTTATTTTACAAATATAAATTAGACAATAATGCAAAAAAAATTAATTTTTCATTTCAGTATTTTAAAAAATCCGTTGACATTGACATTTTTACCGAACTTCTCTCTTCAAGCTTCATAACCTTCATAAAAAAACTAATATTCCCAAATTTGTTTTTTAAAGCAACATTTTCATCGGTATATGAAAAATAAACAGTTTTATCTGTAGATAAATTGTATATTTATACATAAAAGATATTTATATAATTATTTGTAAATATGCTAACGGGTCTATGTTATCTTGAAAATAAAGTTGGTATTCATCGTTCTGATAAGAATCATACAAGAAAAATTTGTTTCAGTTTAAGGTTATCTGCATGTAAAGTCAGGTGGTTTTGTGTGGACTTTTTAAATTATTGTTCTACTTGTTTAACAGTTTAAAAATTAAATACATTGAAAAATATGTTGTGTATTGTTAATAAATCATTAACTTTCAAGCAATAAACAAAAGAATGAAATGCGTGGCATGAGGGGGCACAATACAATTCACAAAAATTTATATAATCATCAGAGGCTGATTTGATTATGTTTGAAATTAGTTTTAAAAACACTTCGTGGCAAAATGTATGCTGCTGTGATTTACGCTATAATATTACATCTGCTTCATACGCTGTATGGATTTCTGAGGTTAATTCGTGATACCTGTTTATATATTACCAAAATATGGTTTAGAGACAATGACATAGAACAATTAACTTCAGAGTTAAAAAATCTGAAGAAGAAACCACATCACTTAGTTCTAATGTTAGGCAATGAAGAGCCTTCTTACAGAGATTTAGCAAATATTGTTCTGTGGAGTGCAATTGCCGGTATACCAATCATCAGTTTGTATGACCATAATGGTAAAATAAAAAACACTATTTTATTTTGTAATTTATATATTTATTACATCATGTTACAGGTATATTAAAACATACAAAACAAAAACTGTATGTTGAATTAGATAAAAACAACATCAAATACGACAACGGGCCACTACGAAAGTTTCAAAATGGTCATAGAAACGGAACATCACATTCACCAATTCACGTCAACCTATTATCAATGTCAGATGGACAAAACTGTGTAGCAGAAGTTACTAAATTTTGTGTTTTAAATAACGTAAAAGATTCTGAAATAGGAATTGAATATGTGGATCAAGAACTTCGAAAACGAATTGGAGAATTTCCCGATCCAGAATTAGCGTTATATTGTGGTCCCATTTGTAGTACGTATGGAATGTTGCCGTGGCAAATTCGACTTACAGAATTTGTGGATATAAGTTCACATCACGGAATTCTTCTTAGTAAATTTAAGACTGCGTTGCAACGATATGAAAAAAGTGAACAAAGATATGGAAAATAGTTATCGTCGTTGTTATTTTGTATTGTAAATTACTAATAATTTGTATATTGTTTTAATTTTTTAGTACAATGGACCATTTTTACAATTATTGATAAGGTGCAAATATTATAAAAATATGTTTTACGTAGGTATTTTACGAAAGGTTCTTCCAAAACTGAAGTGCTTTGTTAGTAATTTTTTGTTTATATGTATGTAAATCTAATATTTGAGTACACAATTACCTCATACGTAATTTACTATAATTCTTTATTAATAGTTTTGTTTCCTTTCAATAAAAAATAATCAAATATTTGATTAAATTTATTGATAACAGGATGTTAACAAACAAAATAAAACTGTTATTGTTTAGCACGTTTTTATTCTTTTGAAATTTTTATCAACATATTGCGCGAACACAATTTTTGATTCTGTTACGTGGTCGCAAATACAATAAATTTGTGACAAGAAATAATGAAAAAACCGATATCAGATGAGGTTTGGTCGTCTGATGTTTCTTTCGGGACATCGTCGACACAAAATTATCTAGTAGGCGTGCACCTAAAAAACAAAACACGCAATATGAGTAAACAACCCTCCTAACAAAATATTGATAGTCCCCTCTCCGTGCACGGGGAAACAAAACAATAAACTCTGGAACAAGTTACTGATAAAAAAGTAAAAATACACAACCTTGATTGGTGCGTTCAGTGTCCACGCGTTCTCTTACCACCGCCGCTTCGTGACCTTGTGCGGGACCGTGAACGCCGCCGTGATCTGTAGGAGTCACGTCGATCTCGAGACCTAGTCCGAGATCGTGATCTTCGGCGGTCCCTACGATCTCTGGATCTGGATCGTCGGCCTCTTGTGCTATGTCGCGAACGGGAAGGTGATCGTTCTCGTCTGGAACGATCGTTGTGATTCCTGCTGCTGGTTGTTGACTCAGTTCGTCTGCGATGTAAATCGCCTCTGGATTCACTTCCACTACTAACAGATCGACTACATTCTGTCCTCCGTCTCTTACTGTTACTGCTAGTACTACAGCTTGGTGCTGATCTTCGTTTATCACTATCCAAGCTTCGGCTGCGATTACGACGGGTTTGTTGGTTTCTGCGATTCACGTCACGACTAGAAGTAGTTCTAGTGTCACTGGTTTTTGAGCCAGAACTGGAATCGTCATCCGACTGCGAGGAACTAGATCTACGATGCCTGCGAGGCGATCGTGCATGCGATTTCTTTTTTGGTATTGCGCTTTTCTTTTTCTTTCGCTTGCTTTTGCTGGTTTCGGAGCTACTTGTTCGGCTTGAACTGGTGCTGGAGTTGCTGTTGTTGCTGCTACTGCGACGGCGTCGATCGCTTCGTGATCTGGAGGAACCGTTCCCTATGAAATATATCAGAAGGATATTAAAATTTGTTTCAATGATGTGCGTAGTTGATTTCATCGCAGTCGTTTCCCTCGGTAATGAATGCTACTAAAACTTACCGTGGGATCGTGTTGTGTCTACCTGTTCACCGCCTTCTTTGCCGTCATCTACGGTACTGTCACTGCTACCCGCGTCACGAGACTCTGTATTATGTAGTCGCCTGTTTTGGGAGTCCGATTGTCTTCTTCGTGCGTTCTCCTATTCAATAATCAATTTAGTAAAATAATTATTACCTCCCGCACATATATGTAAGGGAGTTATTGGGGCGCGTCAAAATTTTCGATAGTGAGTTTTCAACGTTTTGGTTAGAATACGACTTCATTTTTTCACGATGACGTCTGTGTTTGTGTGACAATTTTTCGTCCATGATAACTTAAAATTTAATATAGCTATCAATGTCAAATTTCAAATTTATATATACATGGTTAGATTTTGGGAGCAATCCATCAATCGAAAGTAATAGTTTATTTGAAGACATATTAGTTTTTTCTGGTAATTTATGATATATTAAAAAATTGTAAAATAATATTAACTACAATTTTTATTTGAAACTTTTCTATATTATGTACCGTTTAGAGAATAAAAATTTTCGGGAAAATTATAATGGCACTATCATTTTCAAATAAATTTGGATGTTCAATTTATAAGTTGATAAGATTTTGGGGGCTGGTCATCAATCGGAAGTTGTAGTTTACTTGAAGACATAAAATATTTTGAGTATATATATCTAAATGAGTTTTTTATATGAATCTTTTTGCTTTTTGTACTGTTTAAAAGTTGTTTATGCGGGAGGTTATATGTTGATATATGTTTTCGTGTAGAAACACAAACCTTGCTTTGTTGTTGCTGTTGTCGCCTGGAATCTGTGCCGTCCTCGTTGACACTATTGTTGATGGTAGACGAGTTCCGGCGCTCATTATCCACGTGGTCGTCTCCTGCTGCAGCTTGGCTTGGCCCTGGACCTTCGCTCTCCGATTCGCTGTCGCTGCTGCCGCCGCCATACATCCCCAAACCTGCACCATAATAATTTTGTTAAACTTTTTGTTGTCATCAGCATACACACGTACAATCATTCTTACACGCTCTCTTACATTTACACAAATTAAGAACACAGAAAAGATATTTTTAATTGTTTGAAATTATATGTGAATGTATGATACAAGTGAAAATGGATGAAAGTTATGGATTGTTTGATTTACTTGGTGAAAAGAAAGCTGCGTGTATGGTACTCACCGAGAGTTCCAGCGGCGAATGGGCCGGCACTGGGTGCCGCCGGTCGCCCGCCCTTCTTAGCTGAAGCTCACACAAATACACGCATTTAGTACAAGGGTTGTCCGCGATCCGCGCACCTAACACCGCGGCGCTGCACTGATAAAATTACATGCGACACGTTTAGTTTGTACCTGTAGTCCGCGCGCGGAATCGGTTCATTTCCTCCTGGCATATCGTATCTATCTCGCTACTTGTTACCTGAAGCAGCACTTCCGTCATCATTCTGCGTACCGTGGCCATCTGCAACTCAACCACCGCGTCACTAATCCACTCATTCTAATCATTTTATGTACGTACCCTCTCCTCTTCCGTCAACGCAACTGGCGGGCTGCTGGACCTGGAGGACGGCACCGGGCGACGTGACTTCGACGACGGCGGGCGACTTTGACTGCTGTTCCCATTACGGCTTTCATCCCCTGAATCTCCGGAATCACTATCCTGTAAATTGATACGTTTATGTATTAGGATCATAGTTAATATTATCAAGAAATTTTTACGAATTTGCTTTTTGGTGGAAGAATAGTTCCATCTCCAGACCGAAGTAGTTCCAGTGCTTCCTCCTTTTCTTCCTTTTTGCGATTTATCATTTCTTCTCGCTCTAATCGCTCACGTTCTTTGTCCATCTGTTTTTGTTTCTCACGTTCCATTTTTTCCAAACCTATTAAAAATTTATTACAATATGCTTTTATTACAATATTCTCCACTTGCCTTCTCTAATCCAAGCAGGTAGTTGTCGTCTTTTTGCTGCATCTAAAGTCACTGGTTCTGAACTTGGTTCAGGTCGGATATCAGATGAAAATCCTTTCCGATGGGTTCGATTTGGTTTCATTGGATGTTTGCCTCGACTCGCGGATCCTGAGTTTGTCCAGTAACCACTAGAATTTCCTCCAAAGTCGTTTCCTCCACTGGAGCCGGCCCCATCATAGCTAAAATGACTACGATGATCAGTTTTTTAACACAGTTCAAAAACTATTTCTTTTCTTACCTTGGATAATCTGTAGAATGAGCACTGTTACTGTCACTTGTATTTGGGGCAAAATGAGTATAAGGGGTGGGAAGCAGAGCTGTTTTATTTATGGAAGAGGCAGTTGTAGGTTGAGGAACAACACCTGCTGCAGGAGGCGGACCATTCCAGTTTCCTGGCCAAGATCCCCATTGTTGCCAGTTCCAAGATTCGTGAACTGTTGTATTAGGAGTTTCATTATTTGGCCACTGATCTTCCGCATCTTCTTTTTCTACGTCCATCGGCGCTTCTCCGCCTTCATTTAGAATTTCTTTACGACTCCCGGTTCCGGTTGGCGGATGTTCCGGCGGTACACTTTCTTTCATCATTATCCATTGCTGTGCAAGAGCTGCCCAATCTACATTTTCATTTGAAACATTTTGGTACGCAGACGGATTTAATGCCCATTGCGTAGGATAGTTCTGACTATTTTCTTTGCTACGAGTTCCACTTGAAAACATTTTTAAAGGCCTTGTTTAAAAATTTAAAAAAAGGTTGAATAAATAATATAGTGCTGTAATTATTAACTCATATCTGCAATGTATTAACTACACTATCACTGTATAAGTAAATTTAAATTAACAAGTTTATTATGCGTGCATGTCAATTCACTTCAATCAACTTCACTGTAACTGAACTGAAGGGAGTTACAGTTACACATATTATGCCACAACATACAATATTCCTGTAGGTGCCTTTTAAAATTATAGCGCAATTATTAATTTTTTAATAAATTTGCTAGTTTATTTGAAATGAATGTTAAAAAAGGCTATTAAAGAAAAAACATAAATATTTTCAAATTATATATTGTACAAAACGTTTATAATATATTAACATTATTTAAAAAATATATACGTAAAAAATGCAACAATTTCTGCTAATCTACCTTAACCACTTTAAAATACTGATGAAATAAACATATACTGAGTATTATAAATAAGATAAATAACAATCAATGTATAAAATCTGAATACATTTAACGAATAACATGCAACGGGAATGTAGCATTTTTAGAAGACAACTTCTGTAGTAGATTATTTCCAAGTTCGTCAGTAGTTTCGTGCCAAACACATTTTCCAATAATGGGTACTTCTTCCATTGGGGCTCGAAATGCAACTAGAAGAGAGAAACATGCTCCATCTCCATTGTCTGCATTATGCTCAACCTGTTAAAACATTAAGTTTTATTTATAATTTTTAAATAAGATAGTTATTAAAAACATACCGAAAGCAATCCTTGGGGTTTATGTTGAGGTAATTCAGCTCCAAAAAGTTCGATCATAAATCGTCTCAGTGTAGAATGGACAGATTTTGTTGGATGTAATTCACAAGTTGGTAAATGCCAGGCAGTTTTTTCACAAAGCAGTACATGCGTCTTATTTGTTGCTCTCTTTTTGATAACAATTACCAGTCGTAAAAGAAGTTTATTATGCGATCGTAGTGCTGGTAACATGTCATTATGCCATCCTCTTTCATGAAGTTTACGAGCTGTTGCATATAATCTGAAAATACACATCAATTATAAATATTGAAAATAGAACTTAGTAAAATTACACACCTAGCTCTTTCAATTAAATGTGTAATATCAGTTGATCGTAGTGACAGTTCATCGAGATTTGCAATCCATTTTGCTTGAAGAGATTCTTGGTCGGCTTGAGATGGAGTTTTTAAAGTGCCACCTATTACATTCCCCGTCAACACAAATCGAATCCATGATCCATTAGCACATTCAACCATGAGCAACGATGTACATTCAATTTCTAAACCAGTTTCTTCTAAAACTTCTCTCTTGGTAGCCTCACAGATATTTTCACCCTGTTCCATACGCCCAGCAGGCAAGTACCACTTACCGGCGCAAGATTCCTTTGCTTCTTGCATCATTAACACTTCACTATGATCATTTATTAAGACAGCAGCAACAATGAATGTGACAGTTTTACCGAGAATCGGTTTATAATCAGATTTTGTTGTGGGTGTGATTCCTTGTGCTTCCATCGCAGCATTTTGTTCCGCCAGTGAAAAATCACATATTTCTGAAGCTTCATCTTCCAATGGTAGACCTTGCAAAATTTTCTTTATATTTGATTCCACAGTGTCAGGCATTTTTCGGACTATATCAACTATTTTTAATATACAGTTCACTTATTTACACACTTAATTGATATAAGAATGTTTTAATTGTTAACACATGGTCGTCATATTCAAATGTACCTGTTAATTACGGAATCCATACGGTATGCATGGAATGCGGAATGCGTGAAACAAAAACACGTAAACATGCATACACTACACTAGGGCCGTGTTCGAAGTGTCACTTTGATTACCCTAAATACCAAATCCTAATTTTATATGCCCTAAATGACGTCATAATTTAGGGTTTTAGCTATGAGATTTTAGGATTTGCAAGAGCACACTACGCCTTGAAGTTCGTAAACACTAAATTAACGGTCATGTGCGTTACGCACAAACAATAATAAATTTTTGTGTTTATTTACGTTTGAAGGCTTTTTATTTATTATAACACCTTCCATAACTATTTATACTTATTATATAAACTTAGGTTTAGATCTACACTTTGTTTGTCAAACAATTCTACCTACAGACTACAGATATCGTTAGTATTGCACTATTCGAAGTTGTATTTATCTGAATTCCTCATTTTTTCTCTAATTCCTAAATCCTAAATGTCAAAAGGCTACTTCGAACACGGCCTAGGTTTTCTCGTTTCCATCTATCTTAATCCTAGTTTCACAGCAGTTCTTACGTCATTTGTAGTAATTGCCATGCTTTTTTGACGTTTGTGGTACAATTTGATCGACATTGAAAAAGTACATTTTCCCTGAGAAAACATAGAGAAGCTCTGAAGGAATATAAAAAAGACAAATTCTAATGAATTATAAATACATTTCTGAACATTTGGAGAAGTAACAACATTCTGATGTAATACCTTTAAATTCAGTCAGAGTTTAAAACTGTTGTAAACTTTTTTTTCTTAATTTTAGGGTTCCAATTCAGAATTATTCTCATGGACATAGGAGGAAATGAAACAAGCATCCATTTAGGAAATTGCAGGTTTGTTTTTTTTTTTTTTCATATAACTTAGAGCCGATATTTCCATCTACGAATAAAGTACCGAATAAATTATTCGCCGAATAAATGAAAAATGTATCGAAATTATAACTTATTATACTTATTGTTCTAGCTGTCATTTTTTATGCGTATTTTTTTATTTATTCAACGAGTAACTTATTCGGAAGTTTATTCGTAGATGGAAATATCGACTCTTAATATAATAAAATTAATTGAAACGCTATAAGTATTGCGGGTGTTTATTATACACAATTTTATATTCGAAAAAATATATTCAAATAGACTGTGATAAAGCAGAAAATAAAATAATTTCAATTGCTTCAGCCTTTACTTTGTGATACATTTTATAAGAATTACGTTGAAATAAAAAGTAACTTTGTCTATATCACTTTATTTATATTATATAAATAAAGTGATATAGAACAAAGTTACTTTTCATTTCAACGTAATTCTCAGAAAATAAAACAAAATTCAACCATCTGTTAATGTCACTCAAATGTACATGATAATTCAGGGTTAGCGTAGAAGGGAAGTTATTTAGAGATAAGGCTCATTTGTGGTTATGAAAGATTTTCACGTTATAACTTTACCAGAGCGTTTTACTGAATTTCGTAAATATTAAGGGATAATTTTATGTTTAATAAAATTCATTATGTTAACATTTTGTCCAACGTGTGGTAGTGTATTATTTGCATCAGAAGAAGCTGGAATTTTAAAATTTATATGCAGTATATGCCCTTTTGTGTATAATATTACATCTACAGTTCGAAACAAAACATATTACAAATTAAAGGTAAAAATGTATATTTGAATATTCAATAAAACTTTTAAAAATTGTTTTAGGAAATAGATGACATAGTGGATGGAGAGGAAGCGTGGAAAAACGTGGATTCTACACAAGAACGTTGCCCGAAGTGTTCTCATCCAAAGGCTTATTTTATGCAGATTCAGACTAGATCAGCTGACGAACCTATGACAACTTTCTATAGATGCTTTAACCGCGAGTGCTCATTCACCTGGCGGGATTAAAGTTTCATTCAATGTCTACTAATATCAGTATTTGTCTTCGAAACGTACTCAAACATAGGACATTTTTTCCCATGGCTACTCAAATACACGTAACAAATAATCCCAAAGCAGTTAAATATGCAACAGATCTTATTTCTTTCGGTGAAGTAATCGCTGTTCCCACAGATACAGTTTATGGTTTAGCTTGTAGTGCAACTGACGCAAAAGCAATCAATAAGCTGTATTCTATAAAAGGACGAGACGATAATAAGCCTCTAGCTATATGTATAAGTCATGTAGCTGATGTCGGACGCTGGGCTTGTGTTGAACACCTGCCAAAAGGTTTGCTGTCTGCTTTATTGCCGGGACCTGTGACTGTGGTTCTCCACTACTCTTCACAATTGGAACATTCGCTGACTTCGGACGACGGCAAAGTCGGTATTCGTGTTCCCAACAACAAATTCATTCGATCTGTGGTGAATAAACTAGACTTTCCAATTGCACTAACTAGTGCGAATATTAGTGGCAATCCGAGTTCAGTAGTAACGAGCGAATTCAAAGAGCTGTGGTCGCAACTTGCAGCCGTGTTCGACGAAGGTATTTTGGGCACTGACAAAGATCGTGGAGCTTCTACAGTCGTGGATTTATCACATCCGGGCTTTTACAAGCTCTTTCGTTTAGGTGTTGCAGCGAAACAAACCAAACATATATTAAATAGTTACGGTTTAGAAAATATGGAGTAATTATTTTTCTTTAGTTGCAATCTGCGTATTTATTGAACTGCTGTAACAATGTTTTCATTGTGATCTTGTGTAATAAATAAATTCATTACAATTATAATATTATTGGTAGTTTTAAGATATGTCCTTATACGAAGTTCAAAATATATTAATTAGAGGTAATTGTATAATTATTTATAGGAGGTTAATAGTACGCAGATCTAATAAATGTCAATTTTCTGTCGTAAAAAAGGATTGTTTAAGATTCAAATGGAGCAGCAGAATATTTTTCATATTTTTGTAGATTCATAATATTGTACAAATAGTAAAATAAAAGGAACCAAAAATATAAAAGCAAATTATATTAAATAATTTAAGCAGAAGGGAAAAAAATACAACACCAACTTCTGACCAATGCAGAGGAGATGGTATTGCAGCTAGAGGACCTGCTTATGGAAGTCATACTTTGCGAGTTGATGGAAATGATGTATTTGCTGTATATAATGCCACGCAAAAAGCCAAAGAGCATGCTATTAATAAAAGTAGACCTGTTCTAATAGAAGCTATGACATACAGGTAAAAACTATAAATTTTAAGTTTTAGTTGATGCATAATCTATTTCGTTTCTTTTAGAGTTGGCCATCATTCTACTTCGGATGACAGTACAGCTTACAGACCAGCAGATGGCGACCCAAGATCACCCAATCGCAAAATTAAGACTTTATATGGAAAGACTGGGGTACTGGAACACAGACATGGATAAACATTGGTTGGAAGAATGCAGAAAATACGTTATGAGTAACTTTGCAGATGCTGAAAAGAGGTTAAAACCAAACTGGTGAGAACTATACATACACTGATGTGTATGAGGAAGTCCCGCAACATCTAAAGTATAATAGCTTTTATAAAATAAGCAACATTTTAATTCATTTTCTTTCTTGTAGAGATCAAATGAAAGAAATGGAATCCCATGTCCGCCAATATGCTCAACATTATCCAGAAAATAATTTTGCCAGTTGAAGTACTGAAAATAAAGCGTAACAAATATAAAATATCAATAAACATTATCTGCTGTAATTTTTTCAGGTAATAAATTGTAGATTTTTACAGGCAGATTCATAAAAGGGATTAGCGTTAACTCAATTTTTCCAATCATCTGTAACTTTGTTTCTAAATTAATTCTATTATCAAAATGTATCAAATTTTGTACTAATCAATCTTGATTACAATCGTAGTTAAAATAATTATGTTCTGATATAGTTTAAAAGTAAATTGTAAAAACGATTCTTGTTACATTTAATGTTGAATATATTGCTTATATACGCAGTAAAAGAAAAAACATTCAAAAAAATATGCAACACCCAACCTGAGTATACAGTAGGGAAATAAAAAGATACTATACTTCAATTCATCTCTCGTCTTGGTAAAATATCATTAATAATTAATTAGTACTATTCAGGCGTGCCTGATTATGACTATTGTTTTATTTTTAAACAGTTCGTCTATAAATATTATTTCAATGTCTAAAGTCATTTGTAAGAAAATATATTTAAAAATAATAAGTAATATTGTTTATATGTTTTCGTTTTCACATACATTTTGCGCATAAAGAAACAATACATAAATTCAAAGAAGAACTAATGTGTATTTAATAAGCAGATTCTATTAGTGAATTCATATTTTATGCACACTGCTATATTTTATATGATTAAAAATATACATATTTTAAATCTATATAAACATATCAAGATCGATTTGAGTTCATATTTTGTGCATTTTACGTGGATTTTAATTCAATCATTCAATTAATTCTATATGTTTTAGTTCAAAGCTGTGTAAATGAATATTATTACTAATAGTCATTTAAAATTGTTAGTTTAAGCGCTTGAAATACATTCAACCAATCAGATTGCTTGCACATCTACCAGTGACGTTCTAATCATTTTGCATGCTTCAATTTTATTTTTATTGATAAATTATTAATTATTCGTTAATTAATAACGAGAAAAAGCCTAGTATACTCAAAATTATATGGGTTATAAGGTAAAAATAATTATTGTTACAGTTTTAGCTAAAAAATGTGAATTAAAAATTAGTAGCCCACGATATTTTGAAAAAAATCTACGCCGCTGCTAATTTCCCCACCACTCAAAGCATCTAGTTCACGCAATCGTTGTATAATGGCGCCACATGTCTTGTGTTCATTTTTTGACAGATAGCAATTTAAACTCTTATGAAACGTCTCTGAATTTGTGAAAATATCTTTTAAAAACAGAACATCAAAAGGTATTTTCACATACAGTAAATCCTAATTTATCTATTTTGTGTTCAATCCGTAAAGTCCTTGTTTAAATTATTAGAAATGTGACCAATATTGCATAAGTTTCTTGTGACTATGACTAAAAATGTGCTGTGATTTTACGTTGAAATTTACAGGATGAAATCATTTTCTATTTGTAGTTTGTTCCTGTATGGTGTTTGGAGTAATTTTGTGAGTATTTTGAACCACCCAAAGACTTGAGATCGAAGAGAAGTTGAAATTAAGTGTTCTTTTGCCGTAAAATCTAACGCAATTTGTGGCCCAGAATCTTTCTGCATGCAACTTGAAAATCGTAAGTGTATTTTGATGTCTATTGTTTATTCGGCATATTCCAGATGATTCCTTCAAACTCCTACTTTTCTAAATACGCGTCCACGAATCCATGAGTGAATTTGGCTTTGACAGTCAAATAATCTTAAAATCTTTTTTCCTATGCATCCTAATGGCATTATAATGCTGTGAAATTTACATATTAACTAGATACACAAAATAGTGATGAACATGGTTTTTTAATCTGATAACAAAATATAGAAAAATGTTTCAAATAAAGATTGTAGGTAATATTAATCTATATTTTTTTGGTATCAATGAAATTTACTCCATTTACTGTTGATGTATTGTTACCAAAATCTAATCAATTCTAAACATAAACATAATACTTCCCTTCCCTTACATATATGTATGTGTGAGAGCTAAAAATGATAGAATGTAAGATATAAATATGGAGAATTAAACAATTTTCCTGTGTATGATTTTCACTGGGGCAAATGATATTATTCTGGGCTCGTAATACCTTTCCCCGGAAATACAATTGTGGAACAAATTTAAAATAATATAGTTATGTAAATAAATAGGGTAAAGGTTTCTATAAAAACCAGAGAACTAATAAAATGTATATATTATTAAATATATGATGAAAATAACACATCATGAAAATATTTAGTAGTTTAGGATCTGGTTGTTTATTTTGCTGTTAATGGAATGCGATGAGGCCTTCGTACTGTCTTCAGAGACGCTGATCTTATTATTCTCTATTAGAAAAAATATTAAATTTTTAGGAAAGATGTTAGTTTAGAAATTATAATCCCAATATTTCGTTTTTAATATGTTTAACTCCAAAACAAATACTTGTCTAACATTGGTAGTGTCTACTTAATTTAAACCTATCTGAAGATGAAATGTTGATTATTTTTGTATATATTTGGCATGGCATATTTCTATATGATGTTTTAATATACAAATGCTATCAAAATGGACTTGATAGTTTATAATTTTTATTAGGAATTTGTTAATAAACAAATAGGTAGTTATATACATACGACGTATAGATATGTTATATCGTGTGAGTAATTAATTTATTTATATCAAACAATATTATTATTGTTGTCATTATTATTACATATTTTATTTGCAATAAGTTTAAAAACAAAAATGTATTTTTGTTGCAGACAAGGTTGATCCAATTAAGGAAGAATGTGGCAAATATTGGTCGAAACTTGTTCATCGAGCCGTCTAGCATTGAAAGCATTGCAGCTGTGCTGGCCTACGTGACTTTTACAAGATTGTCCGGGAGCGGGGAGTAGTTTTAGGTATCCATGCGCCATGTTTCTCAGTGTTCAGTCGAGTAATGGCCGCGTTGGTAGAAGCTGCGTCGTTTTGTGCTCGTTTAAATTGTGCAATTACTCGACTCCTCGCGTGTATTAAATGTGAATTTTATAGTTAGACATGGTATTCAGTTACTGTATTTAAATATAAAATTCCAGTTTGACCGTTGGGTGATTCAGTGGGTGACTAAATTTTGTGAAATGTGTTAGCAGTCGGGCATTTTGATGTGGGCTGGGCGCGAACTCGAGCAATGTGTCAGGTGCCTGGACACTACGCGCGTATTACAATCAAAATTTATCGTTCGCGAGTGGGCTTCTCTCACAACACAAGAGTATGATTTCGTATGTTTGGCTTACGCAGTGCATGCCTGGAGTGGCTCGTACAGTCTGTGAGTCTATCCATCTTCCTATAGGGTGGGTGAAAACAAACCGCTGCAGGTCATACTCTTGTGTCCGTTGCAACTACGTGTAGAATCAGCCGGGAAACGTTCGCGGAAGTATGATTTCGTATGTTTGGCCTACGCAGTACGAGCTGGAGTGCTTTAGTACAGTCAGTAGGTGGGTGGGTGAGAACAAACCACTGCAGGTCATACTCTGTGAACGTTCGTGAACGTTCGCGGAATTTTTGCAAAGCGCTCTGTCTTCACGTGAAGACCATCGATTAAATTTGTAACGATTGCTGATCTGGCGCTAACGCGGCGCGTGGGGCATGCTCACAGCAGTCCGATCATCTAGAGTGGATCCAGAGTCATGACTGGTACCATCTCTCGGCAAATATCGCATCCGATGCGCCTTAACAGAATTCTGAGGCTTCACGATAACTTTTCAACCACACATATGATAGGCTCTATGTGAATGGTTAGGTTTTCAAAGTGAATTCCGGATGGCAGAGAAAGTAGTTGATCGGCTAACGTGATTCTGTGACATGAGCTCGGGCCCCTGCGGGATCGCGAAGTAGGAGACCATGCGGGGTTCGGCTAGACGACCCACGTTTCTTTTTTGAAAAACAGACAACACACCGGTTGCTGTTATTAGAGTCAAAGAGGCACAGGAATGTCTGTGGGGTGGTGTGAATCTTAATTTTAATTTAGCTTTAATGGTTTTGGGTACCTTTAAGCTAATTTTAAGTTAATCCATTTTATTTCAGCTTAAATTTAAGTTAGGTTTAAGTCTACTAACCCATGTACTTGTATTCCTTTACAGCATTTCTCTTTCAGATTTGTATTTTTAATACGTAAGTTTTTATTTGCAGATTTAAATTGTTTCAATGTTTTTAATTTGTTTGTTTTTATTTGTTTACAGAGATCAAGAATAATGAAGACAAGAAATAGTAGTACTAGAAGTAAGATTTACTTTTATTTTTTTTTTAACATTTCTGTTTATTTATTTCAAATTTATTGTTTTTATTTTTCTAGAATCATTGCAGTCAGCCACCGTGGGAAATGAGAAATGTAGCTGAGACAACCGTCGTTGGAACAGTAGCGCTGCAGCAGCCACCGTGAGAAATGGACAATGTTCCTGTGTCTACCATCGAGGGATGAAGTTGCAGATTCTATCGCCGATGGAAATGAATCATCCGCCGTGGGACAGAACTTCTCGTCCTTAATTTCTCTTTATTTATATATTTTTGTGCTTTTTTCTCTTCCTTTTAGTATAGGTGTTTACTGCTTCCATTGTTTGTTTTATTTTTGTGGTTTGTTTTTGTTCTGTTTCTTAAAATAGGAATGAAGATGACAGGGAACTTAGTCGTCTTCGCTGGATTTCTACGTGTTTACTTTCTACTTCACACATGTAATTATACATTGTTTCATTTTAATTTGCAGTTTCTTATTTATTTTGTTGTTTCAGCCAAGAGTTTACGGCTGACAGATGCAGATGAAGAGTCTTTAAGAGAGTTTCACCCCTCGTAGTCAAGAGCCTGCGGCCAGCAGATACAGTTTCAGAGCCTTCAAGAAATTCTTCAACATAGTTCGCCGTTCCCAACACAAATGTAAGTTTATTAAATTTATTAAAGAATTGATTTATTTACTGATGTATTTCTGTTTGTTTAGTGGACGGCGACGCTGCTCTTCTGTCCTAGGTTTTCTGGAAGTTTCCCTAGGATGTCAGGCGAATGCCAGAGGAGTTTCAGTCTCTTTCTTCCAATGTCAATCCAGGAGATCTGATCTTTGTATTCATTCCAAATAAATAATATAATAAAAATTATATACTTGTACATGTAGTCTTGTGTTTTATTTAAGTTATAATAATAAATAAATGATAACTTGTATTTATGCATTGAGATAATAAAGATATTGTTACAGAAATAAAATGTTTTATTTACTTTCAAATTAACTGGTAAAGGGCTAGAAATGATTGTATACCCCCTTTTAGAATGTGCTGAACACGATTTCACAAACCATTTTGCGATAGGATGTGTAATTACATAATTAGAGCAGTATTTACTTTGCTTCATTTAATTACATAAGATTTAAGGGTGAGCGCCAATTTTCGAGACCGCCATTGGAGTTTTTAGGACTGAATCTATAGGAATCCACCCTTAACTCGATTTTTTTGGGTATTTTCCAAAAAAAAGTTAGACTATAGTCTTGGTGTTTTTACTATTAAATTTTGGGGTAAAAAAATTGAGATAAGGGCGCGACACCCTTCATTAGGGTCTGTAGATTCCGAATCTGTGATTTAAAATAGCCTAGGGTTAGTATTTCTTACGTAATTCGCATTTAACTTTTATATGTTATGACCCACTGCGGACTTGTGGTTCATAATATGTATCACTTCTGACTTGCCGTTCATAGTATATAAAATTGCTGGTACGCTGAGAAATGTGACATACAATAATGAACCTTATATACATACTACATAAAGCACATAAAATTGGAGAACTTCAAAAATGAATTACCCCAAATTTAAGGGTGAGCGTCAATTTTTGAGACCGCCATAGTAGTTTTTAGGGCTGAATCTATAGGAATCCACCCTTAACTCGATTTTTATTTATTTATTGATACGTTCTACTCGAATCCGCGATATCCTTTACCATTTGATAGATAATATTAACAATGTATTGGTGTTATAGTCGAATCTGTGATATCTTAAACCGTTGCATTAAAAATCCTTTGAAAATGTATATCACACATGCCCGGAACTGGCAGCAGAACTCTCGCGAAAATCGAATTTCGTACCAGGGCAGCAAAGATTGGAAGAGCACTTTTTAGGATAAGAAGAAGAACTTATCCATTTTTGCTATAGTTGGCAACACTAAAAAATCAATGTTCCCAACTATAGCAAAAACAAATTTCTTTTTCGTATCTGAGGGCTCTGCCAGTCTCTGCTGCCCGGATACAAAGTTAAAAATTTGAGTTTTCAGCCAAGTAGCCCAGAGTCTTCTGACAAATATGACGTCATTTTCTCATTACGGGAAGACATTATCTCTTAATTCAAAGGATTATTTAATTAAACAAGGATGATGAAGGATAAATATATGAAACACAAGCATCATTTTAATTATTTATTGCAATAAAAATAGCATTTTAACAAAATAAACAAATAAACAATAAATAAAACTAACAATACAATATGAATATTTTTATTTGCTAATAACTTATTAATTAACAATAACAAATTAACAAATGTGATATTTGCTAACACTACGACTAATAAAGGGATGAAAATTTAAAACTAGACAATTGTAGGTGAAATTGTTTAAGAATAGTTAACAATAGAAAAATATCCGCCATGATGAATAGACGAACATTTTTTTATCACCTGTATCTTGTTAATTAACAATAACAAATTAACAAATGTGATATTTGCTAACACTACGACTAATAAAGGGATGAAAATTTAAAACTAGACAATTGTAGGTGAAATTGTTTAAGAATAGTTAACAATAGAAAAATATCCGCCATGATGAATAGACGAACATTTTTTTATCACCTGTATCTTGTTAATTAACAATAACAAATTAACAAATGTGATATTTCCTAACACTACGACTAATAAAGGGATGAAAATTTCAAACTAGACACTTGTAGGTGAAATTGTTTAAGAATAATTAACAATAAAAAATATCCGCCATGATGAATAGACGAACATTTTTTATCACCTGTATCTTGTTAATGAACAATAACAAATTAACAAATGTGATATTTCCTAATACTACGACTAATAAAGGGAAGAAAATTTCAAACTAGACACTTGTAGGTGAAATTGTTTAAGAATAATTAACAATAGAAAATATCCGCCATGATGCATAGACGAACATTTTTTTATCACCCGTATCTTGTTAATTAACAATAACAAATTAACAAATGTAATATTTTCTAACACTACGACTAATAAAGGGATGAAAATTTCAAACTAGACAATTGTAGGTGAAATTGTTTAAGAATAATTAACAATAGAAAATATCCGCCATGATGAATAGACGAACATTTTTTATCACCTGTATCTTGTTAATTAACAATAACAAATTAACAAATGTAATATTTTCTAATACTACGACTAATAAAGGGATGAAAATTTCAAACTAGACACTTGTAGGTGAAATTGTTTAAGAATAATTAACAATAGAAAATATCCGCCATGATGAATAGACGAACATTTTTTATCACCTGTATCTTGTTAATTAACAATAACAAATTAACAAATGTAATATTTTCTAATACTACGACTAATAAAGGGATGAAAATTTCAAACTAGGCAATTGTAGGTGTAATTGTTTAAGAATAATTAACAATAGAAAATATCCGCTATGATGAATAGACGAACATTTTTTTATCACCTGTATCTTGTTAATTAACAATTACAAATTAACAAATGTGATATTTCCTAACACTACGACTAATAAACGAATGAAAATTTCAAACTAGACACTTGTAGGTGAAATTGTTTAAGAATTATTAACGATAGAAAATATCCGCCATGATGAATAGACGAACATTTTTTTATCACCTGTATTTTGTTAATTAACAATAACAAATTAAAAAATGTGATATTTCCTAACACTACGACTAATAAAGGGATGAAAATTTAAGACTAGACAATTGTAGGTGAAATTGTTTAAGAATAATTCACAATAGAAAAGTATCCCCCATGATGAATAGACAAACATTTTTTTATCATCTGTATCTTGTTAATTAACAATAACATATTTGCTAACACTACGACTAATAAAAGGGATGAAAATTAAAAACTAGACAATTGTAGGTGATATTGTTTAAGAATAATTAACAATAGAAAAATATCCGCCATGATGAATAGACGAACAATTTTTAACGCCTATATCTTGTAAATTAACAATAATAAATTAACAATTGTGATATTTCTTAACTCTAAAATTAAACTAAAGTTGAGAATTTGTGACTAGATCATTTTAACTTGAATTGTTCTGAAGATATTAGCAAAACAAAAATTACAATATGGCGTCATACCAAACAAATTTTCTTCGCCAATAAGTCAAGAATGTGTCGCAAAATTCTGACAAATCTACCAAATCTTGATACTAGACATCGTGTTCCATCCATATTTGTCGAATTGACGCCATAGCTTTAACACTTTCTGAGTTATTAACGAAATAAAAAAAGTTTACTGTGACGTTATATCGTACATTTTTATTTTGCTAATATCTCAAATATGTTTTACAAAATATTAATAAATCTAACAATTATTAATGCTAAAATTTCTAAAGAATATAATTTCAATAATTGAAACGATAAATTAAATAGTTCATGAGGTGTGCAGACGCTGATCCTTGACGAAGATGTTGCAGCTGTTTATCTTGGGTCCACAGTTGTGTCGTCTGTTCTACAAGTTCACCGGATGGCTCTTTGTATCACCAGAACTCTGCAGAATCCCGAGGAACCCAGCGAGCAATGTTGTCTTCATTACGTCCTGAAAAGTATAAATAAAATGTTAATAAATACTTGAAAATATTTCCAAATAATTAGAGAGACTTTTAACAATATTTAAATTCATTTTTTATTATTTAATATTGGAATAAATAAATTACAACAATTTGAAGTTCTAAGAAACGGCAGAAGAATCTTCAAATTTGACAGCTGCTACTGGTGATGATTTTAAGTTGAGCTAGAATGATGTTCACGATCATAGAAGATCTAACCGATGATTATACATTCCAGAATCTGCAGGAGAACAGAAATTTAGTTTGTATTTACAGAATAAATAATTTGGTTAAATAATTATTTTGTTTTAAATACCTGTGCCCCTTTGCTATTTGTCAGACAGTCAAGCAATATTTAGACATCTCAAATCCTCTTCATTCAATTTCAGTTATGAATTCATCCTTGCGCCTCATTCTGAAGGCTGTAATTTAACAGCTAGTAACCATTGATTCTGCTAGATGTAGTCGATCAATATTTGTAGTTGTAAACTTGCAACATTAACATTTGAGTGAATGATGTGATGATATATTTATTTAACAGCCCGACTATTGTTCTAAAAGAAGCCTACAAGTAAAGGAATTGCTTATTATAATGTCATTAATCATTCTGCAGCTACAAATACAGTAAACAATAATAAATAATGATAAACTAGAAAGAAACTAAATAACTTACAGTTTATGGGAATATTAAAACCTATGCTCTATTTTCAAAGTAATCCTGGATCTGCTTGCACAACATAGAAACACATTTTTAATGCTAAACGTGTATAAAAACACTTAAAACATATAAAATGTCAGTAAACGGTAACGAAATAAATAAACAACTCAGCCATTTTACATTGAAGTGTCATTACTAATAAGGGGATAATAGTTAATCAATAATACAATAGATGACGCTAGGGTACTTGAAACAATAGGGCAAACAATTTATTTCAACTTATTTTATGAAATAAACACAACAAAAACATTATTTTACAATTGAATTCGTCCTGAATCACTCTCTGCTCTACTTTCCGGTGATTTCAGGGCCTGGGCAGCGCACGAAATGCTACATTACAGCATCTTCAAAGATGTGCAGATGTACATTTACCACAGGCTGTGTTTAAACTGTTAATTGCTATTAATAATTTTAAAAGTATTTGAGTACACAGTTTATTAAATACAACGTTTCGACAGCCTCGTGCAGTCTTAAAGAAGTCTTCAAAACATTTTAAAATGAGTTCAACGTGAAATAATTCATTTCGATTCAAATTAAAAATCATTTACGCCGAATCCATTTTATTGATCGATGACGTATGATCCATAATGGGTGTAGCCAAAATCTGCTTTGGAATTTGAAATATGCGGAAATATCAAATATTAGAATGACGTCATATTTTACAGTCTTAGTTCATCAATATCTCAATTACTATTTACAAAATATTCAAAGAGTCCAGCCTAACAATTCTTATTACTATATGTTTCTAGGAAACCATAATTTCAATCATTGAAACGATAGCATAAATAGTATAAAATTTGAATAAATCAAATAGTTTTTATAAATAAAAAGACTCTTTATCATTTTAAACATTTTCTGGTACATTCAGAATTGTTCTTAATATAATTTTAAATGATTGAAATATGTATTTACTGATGCATCAACTAAGGAAATTCTTTCATCTTCTAGATACGTAGACCCTGTAGAGGTGCTGATTCTTGACAGAGAAGCTACAACTGCTTGTCTTAGGTGTGCCCATCTTTTTTTATAGCAACAAATATGTGTTAGCCCATATATCAGTCGCAGTAAATGAGTTACTACAACTATTATTCAATAAAAAATTCGTGAACTTTCTCGCAACCCGTATTTCAGCATGTTTTTTTGTTAAAAACTATAATTTCAAGTGAGTTGTTGGATCTATTGAGTTCGAATGCTTATAATTGTTATTGGTTTGTTGTTAAAATTATTCCGAATAAAAAACCAATTTTGTACAAAAATTATTGAACACAAATTGACACTACACTTTACATATGTAAACAATCAACTATCTAAAAAATGGAGCGCTCTGATGTTCCAGGTACTAAACAATATTTAATTTAAATCATAATAATAATTACATATTGCCTTTATAAATGCATTAATAATCCAATAAATTAATCATTCTTGCATATGCAGCCTCGAGTTGAATATGTACATCAATAAATGTAAACTATTTTTTTTTTTAAGTAATATACTGAAATGATGGCTAAAAGACTTAATCGATTCATATAAGTTTTAAATATGCACACTTGAATATAAAACAATATTTCCACGGACAAAATTACTTCCGTGCATTGTTTGTCAATATAAACAATTGAATGATCATGGGATGTACAACGCACCAAATTTAAATTCGGAATTAAATGCACTGATATTCATTTTTAAATAATGCGTTAAGACGCTGATCAAATTCGACATATCTTTTTTTAGGGGCGTTAATTGTCAGTAATGTATGAATACTGAATGTAGTTAATCATCAATTATATATCAAATAATGAAATAATGTATAAGATAGTATTGAATATTTTATCCACCTACCATTATTGGCTTCCTGACGTATCATTTAACGTAAACTTGCTTAAGTCTAAATTTTAAATATATGTATTATATGGGTAATAAATACCTCGCTAAACCCCACACTTGAGCAATTTTTCAAGTTCTAGTCGTGTAGTAAGAGGAACATGTTGCGAATGCAACAATGAACATAATTAATCGATGGTTTTGAACAACACACTGAAAGTAAAATTCGTATGTGATGATCCGAACATGAAACAGCCACAACTTGTCCTTGTAGCAACATCAGAGAATCCCACTACTGAAAACAGTTCTTTGTTTTGCTTGACACAGAAGTTCTTGCAGATTTTGCCTACTAAGTTACACATAATGTATATAAGAATGCTTGTATATATTTAAATAAAATGTAATGGCATACCTTAAATAAAGCTTCTGTACTTGTAAATGGCTGAGTTGGGGCTAATTGTAACTGAATATCTTGAGTACATTGTTGCAAGATCTTAGGTACTTGGTAATCTTCACAGTGAATTGATTTAAGACTGGAATATTATATCTAGCTTTTCCACGAATTGTATTCATGCTTTATATGCATGGTACATAATGTCAGTATAAGAGCATAATAAAAATATATGATTTTGCTTATTAATTTATTATCAGTATAAAATATTTTTATTTGCTTTACAAAATTTGATCACATATTAGTCACTATAACGGCAGTTATAAAATTAATAAATAATATTTAACATAAAATAAATAGTACAAATTTAAAGCACTTAAGAGTAAAAATTTTTATATATTTATTACTGATTGCACAGAATCAATATATTCAATTAGTTATACAAAATTATATATATTATTATTGGCGAAATTTACATGAAAAATGATAAAAAAAATAATTTTTATTAAACATCTTGAGATTCAATAGTTGTATAATGAACTTTTCTTGACATGATATCAAAAATAGGTCTAAATCTAGTCGAAATTTTTTCTTTACTCAAATATGCCAATGCAGCTAAAAGTAACACTAAAATAATTGCAAGAACTATTAAAAGAACAGTGATGGCTTTAGATGCTGCAGCATGTCCATGTGTATCTCCAAATAATCTTTTAAGACTAACAGCACCACGATTTCTTCCCCTTAAGCACCACAGGCCATCTCGGTCACGTACAGTAACATTTGTCACTGCCATCCAATTATAAAGTATTTTAGTGTTATCAGAGTTACATATTAACGGATTAGAACTAATGTCTATTATAAGTTGTCGGTGTCTGGCCGGATATGTAAGAGTATCAAATTCTGCGAGTTCTTGAATTGTGAACTGCGAAATATTATTACGTTCCAAATCTAAATATCTAAGTTTCTTTAAACAAGAAATTTTAAAAGTAAGTCCAGTAATAAAATTGTCTCCTAAATGCAAATCCATCAAACTTGGTAAATCGCAGAATACATTTCTGTCTCGGAAATCCCTTATTTCATTTTGTTCTAAATGCAGTTTGTTCAAGAGACTCAAATTACTGTTAACAAATATATCGTGTAAATCATTAGCGAGTGCACTATCTGTATTGTCTAAAAATGCATTTGTAAGGTGCAGTTCTTGTAAATTAATAAAGTTCGAAAATACTCTAGGATGATGGAAATGGTCATCGTCATCGGATATGGTAAGATTGTTGTGGTTCAGAATAAGTCTTCTCACATTTGGTACATGATGGTACGACTTGCCTTTTATTTCTCTTATTCCATTATAGCTCATATCAATGATAGATAAGTTCGTAAGATTATTTATTTCTCCAAAAATATTCCATGGTAATTCTGGGATATTATTTCCTGTGAAGATCAGTACTTCTGTGTTGGATGGTAATGTTTCCAACATATTAGTTGAACGGAAACCAGTGTCAGTACAGTTTACAACATAGCGCCTCTCGTGATCATATATTGTAAAACCACAAGAACATTTCTCTAGAAGTAATGAGCTACATTGTGACATAGATACTACTTCATTTATAAATAATAAAATGATAATTGTTAAAAAATAATATCTCATCTTTGTAAACATTGGTTGCGACACAAAAAGAATTCACTATGCACTTCCCTTTGTCAGCAACTTTGAAAGTGTTTGCTTCTGCCTTGAAAACTTTACCCCCCACTGAGGTACACTATTTATTATAACTTCAATTAGCAAACATAAGATCTGGAATTATTTAATATTATTAAAACATGTGTCACCGTGATTACTTCACCTGTGTTGACTTCTTTTTACCTGCAACTAAGGCGACACCTGTTGCATTAAAGTCTGTCACACACTGTAAAAATAGATTTGGGCAACCTGTTTTGTTTTCAAACTTTTTTTATTACTCAAAAATTATTTGCTTTTGTACTTGTTCTTATGATTATTTTTAATTCATCTTGTAACTTTTGTTTTATTCCTGCCACGTTTTTAGGCGTTTGCTATTGGGCATTGTACTCAAATAAATAAATATTGTCACAATACATCTTTCATTTGAAAATAAAAGAAGCATTAAACTTTAAATTTATAATAAAATCAAGTATTGAAAAAATATGATGTCTGTATTTATTGTATAAACTGATTTGTAACTATAGACATACGTATTATTTATGATACGTAATATGAACTTTATAAGTTTTATTTAAAGGAGATTCGGTTTTCATACCACCGAGAAGTTTATTAACTACAAAATGAAGCTGGTTGAAGATGTTATCTTCAACTAGTGTAACATGTGTCGACAACTTTTGAGGCAAATCACTAAGCTACAGATTTTCAATGCTAGACCAAGCTTCAAACTGAATTTAATAAAAGAAGCTCCTTACCATTAATTTCCTAAAACACAACATCATTATTTAAGGCAATAATTAATTTAGAATAGTGTTTACAACATAAATTACATTTCTAATTAATAAATAGTTTGTAAAAACGTACTCCTTCAAGTTTTCGAAACAATTCAGCATGAACAGCTAGTTTAGAATCAGTAGCTTTAATAAATTGTATCACACCTTCTACTGAGACCATTCATTAGTAGGAATCTTCGTCAGCAGATTTCCTAACGGTGCTGTATTGGCGTTGGATCCGCAGACGTTGTTGAACCATTGTCAGTACAATTTACAACATAGCGCCTTTCGTCGTGACCATATATTGTAAAACCACAAGTACATATCTCTAGAAATACTGAAATAATGAGCTACATTGTGTCATTCATAATAATAATTGTCAAAATATATCATGTTTGTAATCATTGCACACTTCCCGTTGTGAGCAACTTTGAAAGTGTTTAAAGCTTTGCCCCCCACTGAGTTACTCTAATTAGTTATCATAAGATCTGAAATTATTTATGCCCGGTTGCACCACCGTTAGTTAAATTTTTAACTTGGTTTAAATAAATAAAAGCAAATCGAAGTTATGTCATATGGAGTAATTGACATTGATGTCAAAAATTAGATACGCTTTTATTTATTTAAACCAAGTTTAATATTTAACTAACGTTGGTGCAACCGGGCATTAATATTATTAAAACATGTGTAATTGTAATTACATCACCTGTGTTAACTTCTTTTTACCTGCAACTATTAATGAGACACTTTTGCATTAAAGTCTGTGTCACACTACAAAAATAAGATGTTTTGTTTTCAAACTTTATTTTTTTATTACTCAACAATATTATGTCACAATACATCTTCCCTTTGAAAATAAAAGATGCATTTTTGAATGTTTGCATTCAACTTAAAACTAATAGTAAGATCAAGTATTGAAAAAATATGATCTGTCTGTATTTATTGTATAAACTGATTTGTAACTATAGACAGTATACGTATCATTTATGATACGTAATATGAACTTTATAAGTTTTATTTGAAGGAGATTCGGTTTCCATAATACCGAGAAGTTTATTAAATACAAAATGAAGCTGGTTGAAGATGTCATCTTCAACTAGTGTAACATGTGTCGACGACCTTTGAGGCGAGTCACTAAGTTGCAGATTTTCAATGCTGGACCAAGCTTCAAACCCATGTATTTCATCATCATGTCTGAGTTTAGTAAAAGAAGCGCCTTACCGTCAATTTCCTAAAAACACAAAACTATTATTTAATGCAACTATTAAATTAAAATAGTGTTTACAACATAAATTACATTTCTAATTAATAAATAGTTTGTAAAAAACGTACATGTTTTCGAAACAAGTCAGCATGAACAGCTAGTCCAGGATCAGTAGCTTCAATAAATTGTATCACATCTTCAATTGACCACTCATTAGTGGGAATCTTCGTCAGCTGATTTCCTACCGGTGATTCCTGCATTGGCGTTGGATCCGCAGGAGTTGTTGAAGTAGCTGCTTCTAATTCCGCCGGCGGTTTACGCTTCGCAGGTGGTGATGAAGCTTGTTGCTGTTGTACCTGTTCGCAGTGAGTACAAGTATCCGTCCGTGGTTCCAACCCAAACACATGTGGACAACATGCGATGGAGGTGCTAACAGCCGTGAAGACGTTCACCAGATCACTTGGTTTATTCAACACTGGAAGTTTGATGTTATAAGTGGTACCGTCATGAGTAATGGCAACTTCTTCGCCTCTGAGAGAACCCAATCGAGCTAGAAGTGTGTCAGGTTTCGAAGAAGCAGCTAACAAAATTTGGATTAATCGTTTAGCAACACCTGTTACAGTTGTATCCTCGCAGGTCGTTGGAAGGCGCGATGCATCCAGAAGTTGGCCTGAGACGCAGTTTCGACGGAGGTACACTGTAACTGGAGGTGGTGGTGGTGCCGAGGTATCAGCCTCAGGCATCAAGACCTCGGAGGTTATTGTTGTTGAACTGCGGGGTTTAAATCTATAACACATACAAATACTTTCAGTTATATTTAACTTCGAAATTTCATTTTATTTCACAATATTTTATTCCGTCTAATATCACAATATGTATTCAAGTTTTTGTCAACAATTTAATGTCACTACAGATACATATCAGCTGTTTCATATTTAGTTATGTAAAATGTTATAAGACTTTTAACGTTTTATTTAACAAGCAGCTTTATGTATTTCAATATATTATCCAGTTCTCATGGTAACCATATTAAATTAAACGTTAACAGACTGAAAACTTGATTTTGATTCAGAAACTGTCCAAATTCTAACAGATAATTCTTTAAGAAAATTTTTTTGACCTAACCTGTTTGCTCCTGCGTTAGATTTCTGTCCGGGTGGCTGCATAGGATGTCCAGATTTAGCGCACCAACCGACCGGAAAAATATCTCTGCTGTCATAACGACACCAATAATCAAAAGCTCCCCGCCATCCATCGAATGTCACATGAATTTGGTCATTTTTAACTGCACCAACAGTAGCTGTACAAATTAACTGTGGATTCTTCTTATCTACAGCCTCCAGTTTCTGCCCGATTTGGAACAAATTACCTCTAGGACTCGGTGGTTCACGCTGGAATATTTTTGCCGGAGCCATTTCTGCTCCGTTTAGTGTTTTTAAAAGGAACATCGGCCAAGAACTAGCATTCATACGAAAACCAAGAGGTGGTTGTAACATTCCTCCTGATTTTTCGCAATGACCGATTGGATGAATTTCACTTGAATCCACCAAACGCCAAAAGTCATTTTTGTTATCACTGCCATCAAGGCGTAACCTTAATCTAGGACCCAACACTCCTACCACTGTACCGATGCAAGTTGATGTTAAATTCCTCGGATCGAGAGCTTCAAGTTTCATACCAATTTTAAAATCGTTTTGGGGCGGTAACGAGGCTTGCTTAAAACATTCTGTTGGGGCAGCAACACTGTTTGTTTCTCGCAGATACTCATCCCAATCAAATGTCTGGAAAGTTTCATACTGAAACGGTCCAGACCCTGTGTTTTCAATGGCAGGTGGATTGGTTACTGACGATACTTTACTTTGATGTTCAGCTTTCTTTTGGTGTTTATTCATACAATATGTAGAACAGTAGTCTTTATTCGGACAAGACGCACTACCACGAATAACATTATCACACTGTAAGCATGCACCTTTTATGTAAGCTTTGCGAAACTCTGATAAACATGTTTCCGAACAGAATTCCTTTTTGCCATTCTGTGTTGGATAAACATATTTTAGCGGGGCTTTTCCTTCTCCGCACCACGTACAAGTCACTATTTTTTTAGGGGGCCTTCCCGGTCCTCGAACTTTACCCGTTCCTGCACCAACATTATTTGTTCCTGACATTATTATCAGTACATTTTATAATTACACGAATATAAATATAATATATATTGCTTCTTAATTTTTTTTCGCTGAGGATGACACCTCACTTCTTATTTTTAAACATTGTACACGGTTATCCTATGTTCGTAAACATTCTGAAATGTATTTGCTATTAATTAGAAATTTGTATAGCATGTACTTATCGCCATTTAGATTGTTTTATTCAGAAACATACTTTACCGCTAACACAACATACCGATGTCAACAACGCAGCGGACATGATTTTTTTTCTTTTAGTCACCAATACAACGCAACAAAATTCCCTAATGACAAATATTCAAATATACTACCGCGAAACAAATCAACATGCTTGGTGCCTGACTATTTTTCTACTATACAAATAAAGTGAAATATTTACAAACATAATTATAATTTAATTCTTAAAGAAAAAATATATAATACAAATATATAAATTGAAATTACATAATTGATAACGTTATTAATTTTCAAGTTTTGCTTCTTTAGAATTATTGCCTGCAGTATCTTCAGCAGCCTTCCTTTTCACAGGTGAATGACGCAGTCCTTTCATTTTGCGAGTTTGTAGTTTGCTAAGATCTTGTTTACCAACATGAATACGGCCATGTGTTGTACCAAATGCATCACGAGAAATATTCTTTTTCTTTTGTACTTTAAGAACTTTAGGTTTCTTGCAAGCCTGCTTCATTAAATCATGAGATGCGAGCTTGCTTCGTCTAATAAAAAGATCAATTTGCGGTCCTACAATAAATTTCTATGTAAACAAAATATATATTCAAGTAAAATTGATTAATTACCAATTTCTTCAAGTTCAACTCGTGGAGTTTTTAGTCCAGATTTCTTGAGAAGTACTCTGTATGAACGTAATAAAATTTTACCCTCATCTGTAGCGGTGAAACTAACTACATGTTCTAAACCTTGTAATCTTACAGCGTCAGCTTTTTCTCTGTGGAATAAATCAATAAAAATCGAACGCATAGTTTGCATTTCCTCTGTCTGTTCCCAAGCAGGACCAGTAAACATAATACAAGGTTTTATGCCAAGTGCAATCGATCCAGGGAAGTCTTTAAAAGCTTTAAAGTTTTCAACACCTAATTCTACCATATCTAATAATGAATAGTTAAATGTACGTCCAATTATTAAATTGTCTGGACGTTTCTTAGAATGTGATGCTACCATAAATAAAGAACATTCTGCTTTTTTCATTAGCTGCTCCAGTGGTGTACTATCTTCAAATAAAGTTAAATCATTCTTTCGAGTAAGTTTTACACCATCTGGCTTCTTTAATTTATGTATGTCACTAAGTATTGTTCTTGTAGTTTCTGATGTTTTTCTGCCATACACGAACAATGTTTTTTTAGGCCCTTCAATAACTTGTGGCTCTCTTGATAGTAATATTCGTTTGCCTTTTCTTGTTGTAGGTTTTCTGTTGATAAAAGAAGTATAATAATACAGATTTCACTACTACAAACAATTTTACTTACACTACACGTTGAATTACTGCCATTTTATTAAATTTCACTAATTTACAATAAAATTACTCCGATTCCCACGTGCAAACAAACCAACTCAAAACTCCTATGAAGTTGGCAACGTTGGCAATAAATGAAGTCAAATGTTGCCAACATAAACGTAAACTATCACCATTTTTAAAATTTTTAATAATTATTAACTTATAAAACTAAAGTATTAGAAGGATAATGCATTTTAAAGCTTTATTAATATAATTATACAAATTATATAAACAAAATAAACTTTCACCACATTGATAGATGACCAACACAGCTTGTATGTAATGAGGAGAGCAAATATTTGCAATTCTATTTTGTAAAATTTTGATTGTTCCTTGGGGATTTACCAATACCGCTGACCGTTCTTAGCAGTTCAAGGTGATAACTTTATATTTTATTTTACATTTTACAACCACAGGATAAATCATGTATCGTTCCCGAATTGACAATAATTCCCAGAACAGGAAGTTTGTGGTTCCAAAGATTTAAATTTATCACAATTTGCTACCGAAAAATTATTTCTCATTATTGGATAACCGCTTGATCATTTCCTTAACAATATTAGGAAGAATTTTTGTGTAAGCATATTATTACTCATGACCTAAAAAATAAAGCACCCCCAAAACGGATTTATTAGTATGCGGTTTTTTAAAATTGCACTTACTAATATTGACGTCATGACTTATTCGTAATATGATTGGTCAAGGTCTCTAGTATAAAGTCACCAAGCATCTGCCGAGCAGACACAAATAAACAGACGGAGCGGGAGTTAGTTGCGAACAAGGAAATTTGTTGGTGAAGATTTATAGTTACGTGTTTTGCACGTATAGCCGGATTCAATACTCTGTTTATATCGGTGTAGAGAAATGCCGCACAGAAAATATGCGGCAGTGTTTTGTACTTTTATTTTATTGTTATTTTTATCGGAATCATTTGGTAAGTATCATTAAGTTTCTATTTTCATCTATCATTTTCCATAACCATAAGCGCACTATTGTATTTATTTATATCGGGTATTCCTTCATCGGCTTTCGACTTTTAACAAGGTCGTTTATGATTTAGCGCGAAACGGAGAAACCATGAATATCAAAATCAGGAGGCGGATATTCATTATCGCTGTTAAAACAATTAATCAACAAAAACTCGATAACTCAATAATTAACTGCCGATGGTTTTTGTTTGCTAGGTCAGCGATCCTGCGGAAATATTGGCGGAGAATGTATAGAGGTATTCGATTGCATAACCGCACGAAATTCAATTCATAAATATGGAATGCATTCACTGGATCGGTGTGGATGGAATGGCCTAGTAGAAAAAGTTTGTTGTTTGGACAACCCTCAAACTGGATCCGTCACTGTTACATCTTCGGAAGAAGAAGGAAGTGTTTGGATTGATGATGTTGATCCGACAACTCCGAAAACAACAGTGACAGGAACTACTAAATCAAATGAACCTCGCGGAACTGTCAGAAAAAGCGAAGCAGGTAAATTATACCTTACTTCTTTATTTATAATCGGGATTTTCTGATTCTATTGTGATAAGATATTTATGTCATACCGGATGTAGCGTAAAATTGTTGAATTATACAAAGTGAACGAACAAGAAACCCACGATCCAAACAAATAAAAATGTGTTTGCGAATTTGCATTGTAATGGGTCTATTGCACAAGTAGTAGCGCAGAGGAAATTATAATTTATTTTTTTGAGAATTTATTATCATAATTAATTTTATATTTAAATTTTACAATGCGAGGTCTTTGATCTTAATTTTAATAACGGTTTACGAAAAAAATATCGCATCAAAATCATAGCCATATCATAGCTTAAATAATACTATTTTTCTGTCTGTCAACTTTTGATGCGATATTTTTTGTTTAGTCCACTGATATAATTGTGCTTTAGTTTATCTGAGGGTGGAAATACCGGCCCTTAATCTATTTATATTACGATTTAGGCTAGTTGTATTTGGTGTTTGAGTTAAATTATTTTTTTTAGCCTGCGCCCAATATGCAACAAGAGTGCGTGGGCAAATCGACTGGCATATTCTCGGCGGAGAAAACGCCGAAATCGGCGAATTTCCTCATATGGTCGCTTTAGGCTACCAAAATCCAGATGATCGCCGGTCTTTACTCTGGAACTGCGCGGGCAGCCTTATCAGCGACCGCTGGGTGCTAACAGCCGCGCATTGTGTAATAAGAGTTCAACCAATTAAAGCATTGGTTGGTGTGCTCAATATTACTGAACAGTCTAATAATAGAAAAGAATTCGATATACAGAACATAACTATTTATCCGGAGTATGTACGGAGACAAGGGAAACACGACATTGCGTTGTTAAAAATGAGTGAGACGGTTGTGTTTGATACTGTAGTGTATCCGGCATGTTTGTATCTGAAAGATAATGATCCATTGGGGCTGATCATCACTGGATGGGGCAAGATCTATTTGGGACGTGAGTACTCCGTCTTTTTTGTTTTGCTAATATTTCTTACCAATAATGTTTCAATATTCCTAAACCCAGATAAATATAAATGCGAAAGTGTTAAATCTTAAAACTTATTTTATTAAAAAAAATAATAATAAACCCAAACACAGATGAACCAATGGGATCGATTCCTCTGCAATGTAATCAAATGTCAATGGGGTCTTTCACTAAAGTCACAAAATGGTAACTAAACCCAAAAACATTGTACTAAACAGAAATTTAAAAAAATAAATTATGAAGATATTTGAGTTTTAAAGTTAGCAATTCTGACGTGAAAGTATTGTTTCTCTGCTTTAGCTTCTCGCTCACATAGCTATTCTTTCCAATTTTTTGTACTTCTATTATTGAACTGTTAGATTGTCGAAGTGTCAAATGGTTCCACCTAATTTGAAATTTTTCTTTTGTTTTGAATTCGTAACTAAATAACACAAATCCACAACACTGACGACATAACATTTAAAAAAATTCATTGTGTGTTAATGAATAACAATTAATATTTAAAACCGTTTTAACAAATGAAAAGGCAGTTCATAAAAACAAAATCGAACCTATTCTCTAAAATGTTGCTACCGTAACAACTTGTTAATTGTGACAAAAATGAATCATTTTTTTGACAGCTAATGAAATATTTACATTAAACATGAAGTTTTGATGCGATTTTGTCACCATTAACAAGTGGGCCGAATAAGATGTCTTTGTAGACAATTGTGTATAAGTATCATACAGTAAATCCTTGAATTTGGAGGACCTCGGTTAAACGGGCTAAATTTTCGGTCTGTGTCATAATTTAATTAACAGGTTATTTTAAAGTCCTTTTGGTTCATCTGTACTACTCTGTACCTATTTTTGTCACACAGGAAATACAATGGTAAATTTTCATTTGGTGACAGTTGCATCCCTATGAATTTTAAAACATTTAAAAGTAAATACAATAAATGTTCAAAATTAGGAACTGCATGCAACACCTAACAAATTTGCGTTGTTCATATTTTCAGTACTTTATACATATTTCTATCTACTCTATTCTTTACATTTACATAATTACCTATATACTGTATGTACTGAAATTAATTATAATAATAATGCTTTGTTAGTATAATGAAGTATTAAGTTTTAAAAATAATCACCAATACTTGTTTGTTAACTGTTTACTGGTTGCTTACTAATTGAGTAAATTGTAAAATGAGTCGTTACTAATTTATTATTATGTCATAATAATTTATATCATTTTAAAAATAAATAAGAACTTTGTAGCAGTTCATAACAAATATGCAATAATGACTTAATTAATACGATTTTACAAACTATTCTAAATAATACTTTGGATAATAACAATGGCTAAATGACTAAATTTTTTTGTACAGAGGATATCAGAAGCGATACTCTTCAAAAAGCTCGTGTTGTCCCGGTTCCTCTTGGCTCGTGCAACAATACCTACGTGAGTCGACTCAACCGGTCTTTGAACCCGGGACAACTGTGTGCAGGGCCCGCAAATCCCAATATGCCTACGGATAGTTGTCCTGGGGATTCTGGGGGCCCGTTACAAGTGTTGCAGCAGGACAACACATACGCTGTGGTGGGAATCATCTCCTTCGGTTTAACAGATTGCGGAGGAGATGCTCCTTCTGTTTACACAAGAGTCTTCCAGTACCTGGATTGGATTGAGGGAATAGTATGGCCTTGAACACTTAACCTTGGCCATAATCTTGATTTCTTGCCCAAACGCTTATGTACTTAACTAGTTAGCGATGCAGTGGCGTAACTACAACTTTTATGCTCCGACGTTATCAAATTTTAATGTTATTTTTATGTGAAATTTAGTTTTGGAGCGTCTCTTGCCAATATAGTACGTTACGCCACTGATACTACAGACTGAATGATGAATGAGTATCAGAATGAATGCAACAACAACGAAATTAGTATAAGGAACAATATGTAATTCTATCACTGAAGAATTTAAAATAATAAATATAATACTAAAGATAAAATAAAGACATTATTTAAACTGTGACGCAGTATTGTAATAATATCACCAAATAAGATATTTTTAACTTAATATTTCGTATATACGAGTTAGGTAGGTACAATGAAATCACGGCAAGCTAGCAGCTACATTTACCCTTCTCACTTTCGGGGGAAGAAGGGCGAGGTTCATACACAGCGGTGGCGGGAGGTGAGCATCGATCTCCATCCGTAGAAATGGCAATCACAGAGAGGTTCATCGTTCCTTTAATCTCAAGACCGTTTAGTACCGTTGCATTTCGTCCAGCACTATGTATTCGAGACTTCACTTCTCCGTTCACCTCCACCTATGTTGAAACATTGTTAGATTTTCCAAATTGTCTCACTGTATTGTTAGTCCCGTAATATAAAAATAATTGCTATCATTAGTAGACATTGTATCAACTGGTAACCATAAAGAATAAAGTTCAGTGGAAACAGAATTCGACGGTATTATCGTTATTTAATACGTCATATTAATAGATATTATTGGTATATAATGTTAATGCGTGTAATATAAAACGTCAAACAAATTTCCCGAAACAGGATATCTATAAACTTATTTATAATCCAAAACAATGCTTCAAAAAAATAATCATTGTAACTGAAAAAGTAATTAAAATAACGAACAAAAAATACAGTAGTTATACCGGATGATTCATCGGTCTGTTATTTTTTTGTAACTCTTTTATTTTAAGTTATGAGCTGAATTCAGAGATTGTATAATAAAACAAAACCAGGCTGATTAGTTTAATGTCTTGTTTGAATGAATCGCTCATCATACACTTTATATTTTATAATGGAACATCCTATAAATATTTACTGTTTTTCTAAATTAGATTCCCTTCAAAAAAGTATAAGTGACATATAAAATAGATTTTATTTGAATAGTTATTATATAACTTAAAATTAAACAGATAAAAAAAGAACAGATCGATGAATTGACAGTAAACTACTCAAAGTAATTAACAATAATGTACGTTTTTCATAACGATTATCAAGTTATAAGAGGTTATTATTATAAACCGTGACTAACCTCGTATCCTTTGATGTCCTGGCTGGCCGGGCGGTCCCACTTGAGCAGCAAGGAATCCGGCGAAATACGTCGCACGTCAGTGAGAGCTAGGGGCGAGGGGTCCACGTTTTTGGATGCACCAGTTTTGCAAGAACATCCGTCATCTTTGGGAGATGCAGGCTTGACAGGGGGCGAACACGGCTTTTCGGCCGGCGTACGCATCACCTGCCGCTGCAGGAAACACAACACAGACTCCATGACAAGAATTTCGATGAATTTTAATGGAAATGATGGTAATGATTGATCGTTAAATACACGTCAAAAAATAACAACTAGTGTTACCAAGTAAATGCAAAAGACAAATGAAAAACTGCAATTCATATTACGTTTTCTAAATAGTTTATAGTGTGTACTTGTATCTTTGTATTTTTCTTTTTCTTTTCATCTGGTACTTAGAAAATATATCTTATTAAGTTCAATCTAATTACTGTTTTATTTTTTCTCACCGGCGTATCAGTGGGTTTGGGTAACGTGGCGGCGGCGGTAATTCTGTCGAAATCTGGACTTGGTTTAAACTCTTTCTCGGCAGCGATTTTGTGCAGCACTGAGTCGAATACGCAGCTGTCAGCACGCAATCGAAGCTCCTCGGAGAAGGCAACAATCATGCGGTCTTTCTTGCGGCACTTTTCCTGTAGAAATGCCAACGCACACTGCAACCCCGATATCGTCTGTTCGAAGGATCGCGACTCGGCCATTTGATTTTTTGCTCCTGATTGATTTTGGCTGCAAGTACATTGTGACTGCAATCCGCCTATGAATTTGCGAATCTGAGCGATCTCGTTGGCCTATTTCAATAAAAAGAAAGAAATAATTATTAGTCAAGGAAATCAAAAGAAATTATGCGATGTTTCTTACTCTTTCTCTTGCTTCATTTTCCATTCCCATCAATTTTCGTTTAAGTGTGTCCGAATCGAGGTTGCGCCAGTCCTCGGTGCCGCTCACAGCCACCGACCGAACCGCCGCCTCCTTGCCTGTAAACAAAAAACAATAGTTAAAGATCAACTATAAGTCAATGAATTATTTTTAATGGGGAAAAGGTAAAAGATGAAATTCTCACCCGATCCAATTCCACATTCATATCTAGATGATACACTTGATTTAACTGCTGATTTGGAAAAACCAGGACCAAGTTTAGAGGGGGGTAATCTTTCGGGAACATTTTGCGAGCCGGGAGGAGCACAAGGATTACATAAACATTGAGGACACTCACATGAAACACTGTGCGGTACCTTTTGAAGGTTACTAGTTCCCGGGGACTCTTTAGAACAGGGGTTACAAACACATGTTACACATTGGCAATCAACAGGATGCCCTGACGGGCATACATTGAGAGTTCTAATACTAGATGAACCAATCGGGTAGTGAATCCCAATTGAACGATCGGCGACTTGTACTGTTTGCATTAATGGACAAGAAGCAGTTGCTTGTTCTGGTTTACATATACAAGGATCTTCAGTAACTGATACACGCTTATTTTGTGGAGCAGTAGAAGGTTTTTGTATTGATCCTCCAGTATTTTTTGAACAAGGATCACAAACACATGTTACACATTGGCAATCTACAGGATGTCCGGATGGACACACATTAAGAGTTCTAATGCTTGATGAACCAATCGGGTAGTGAATACCAATTGATCGATCGGCGACTTTTACTGTTTGCATTAATGGGCAAGAAGCTGTTTCTTGTTCTACACGCTTATTTTGTGTTGATCCTCCAATATTTTTAGAACAAGGATTACAAATACATTCTACACATTGGCAGTCTACAGGATGTCCAGATGGACATACATTAAGGGTTCTAATACTAGATGAACCAATCGGGTAATGAATGCCAATTGATCGATCGGCAACTTTTACATTTTGCATGAATGGACAAGGAGCAGGTTCTTCTTTTGATTTACATATACAAGAATCATCTGCAGTAACTGGCATACGCTGAATTTGTGGAGCAGCAGGTTTTTGTGTTGATCCTCCAATATTTTTAGAACAAGGATTACAAACACATGCTACACATTTGCAATCTACAGGATGTCCGGATGGGCATACATTCAAAGTTCTAATGCTAGATGATCCAATCGGGTAGTGAATGCCAATTGATCGATCAGCGACTTGTACATTTTGCATAAATGGACAAGGAGCAGTTTCTTCTTCTGATTTACATACACAAGAATCGTCTGCAATAACTGGCACACGCTTATTTTGTGGAGCTGCAGTAGGTTTTTGTGTTGATCCTCCAATATTTTTCGAACAAGGATTGCAAACACATGATACACACTGGCAGTCTACAGGATGCCCAGATGGGCATACATTAAGAGTTCTAATGCTAGATGATCCAATCGGGTAGTGAATGCCAATTGACCGATCGGCGACTTGTACATTTTGCATAAATGGACAAGGAGCACTATCTTGTTCTGATTTACATACACAAGAATCGTCTGCAATAATTGGTACACGCTTATTTTGTGGAGCAGCAGTAGGTTTTTGTGTAGATCCTCCAATATTTTTCGAACAAGGATTGCAAACACATGATACACACTGGCAGTCTACAGGATGACCAGATGGGCATACATTAAGAGTTCTAATGCTAGGTGATCCAATCGGGTAGTGTATGCCAATTGATCGATCGGCGACTTGTACATTTTGCATAAATGGACAAGGAGCAGTATCTTGTTCTGGTTTACAATCACAAGGTTGCATTGCATTTGGAGTAGAAGCAGCTTTTCTTTTAGCTTCAAAACTATCAGAACAAGGATTACAAACACATGTTTTGCAATCACATTCTGCAGAGTGTTCAGATTCAGTTCCAACTCCAACTCCAACACCAGGTCCAGCTCCAACTCCAATACTTTTTGAACACGGATTGCAGACACATTTTACACATTGGCAGTCCACAGGATGTCCCGAGGGACATACATTGAGTCCCCTGTTGCTAGATGAAGTAATCGGATAGTGAATATTTACTGTTCGACCTGCTACTTGAACAGATTGCATCATTGGACAAGACTCAGCAGTAGTTCGTGTACTTTCTGCAATTGGTGCAGTCCCACCAGGAGGATCACAAATACAAGTCTCAGTTGCTGAGGTTACACCAGCTCTTGTTGCACCAACAGAAGTTCGTGTACTTTCTACAGTTGGTGCAGTCGCACCAGGAGGACCACAAATGCAAGGCTCAGTTGCTAAGGTTACACCAGCTCTTGTTGCACCAACAGAAGTTCGTGTACTTTCTACAATTGGTGCAGTTGCACCAGAAGGACCACAAATGCAAGGCTCGGTTGCTAAGGTTACACCAGCTCTTGTTGCACCAACAGAAGTTCGTGTACTTTCTACAATTGGTGCAGTCGCACCAGAAGGACCACAAATACAAGGTTCAACTGCCGAGGTTACACCAGCTCCTATTGAACCGGCCCTTGTTGTACTAGGTCCAAAACTTTTAGAACATGGCTGGCAAAGACATTTTAAACATTGGCAATTTACTGGATGTCCAATTGGGCACACATTAAGAACTTTAGAACTAGATGAAGAAATTGGATAGTGTATATCAATTGTTCGGCCTGCTACAGCAACAGATTGCATCATCGGACAAGAATCTGCATCTTGCTGTTTCTTGAATTGTACGGTAGCGGCAGTTCCTTTCCGGCCTCCAAAATCTTTAGAACAAGGATCGCAGACACATTTTACACATTGACAGTCTACAGGATGTCCCGATGGACATATATTAAGTCCTCTTGTGCTAGGTGAAGCAATGGGATAGTGAATATTAATTGTTCTGTCTTCTACTTTAACTGATGTCATAAATGGACAAGTTGCAGCATCAACTCCTGATGCAGTTGTTTGTGTTCCGGCTCCTATGGTGTTCGAACAAGGACCACAAGTGCATGCTAAACATTGGCATTCAACTGGATGACCAGATGGACACACAGCAACTGATCTCATATTTCCTGCAGAAACTGGATAGTTAATATCAATAGTTCTGTCACCCACTTGAACTTGTTTTCCAAATGGGCAAGGCGCAGAGTCACATTCATTTGAAGATCTTCTTGTAGATTCAGCTGCAGCGCTAAAATAATCAGAAGAACCTGCGCTGGGAGGTTCTAAAAGAACTGTTGTACTGGCTCCTTTTTCCGTTTTGCATGGATCACATTTACATATTGGGCAATCACATTCAGCAGATTCAGATTGTATTTTATTGCATGGATCACATTTACATATTGGGCAATCACAATCAACAGGATGTGTTTGTGTTATGTTGAGCGAATGAATATCTGTACGATTTGCTGGGAATGCAACTTCTATTGTTCTATCACCAACTTGAAACGATTTAGCTGTGTCTACCGATTCACATGTTTTCACGGCTTCGGATGATAGTCGAGATGTTCTTACAGCTTCGGATGATGGAGCTCTTTCTTCTTTTATCGGTTGGTCAGAAGTTGCTTTAGTTAAATCGAAAGTTACACTAGATCGACGCCTGTCGGGTGAAGTTAGTACATGGTAGTTTGGATCATCACATGGATCACAGACGCATGGAGGACAAGGGCAAGGTATTTCACATTCGACAACTGCTGCAATTGTTGGTGCTTCAGTATATTCTTCGCCTCTCATCGATGGAACTGAAGTGGCTTCTGAACATTCTCCAGAAGTTACACTTTTGATTCCTGCAGCGGAACTGGTCTCTGAACTTGAGGGTGAGCCAGGTTTCGCACCTACTATATTGGGATCTTTGCATGGGCCACATTCACATTCCTCACAATCACAAGGAAGTCCAAGGGTATGAGGTAGAATGTTTTTGTTTAGGAGGTCTGCTGCAGTAACATCATCAGCTCCACTTCTCTGTGCTGGAATTCTCTTTTTCCTAGGATCTACACAATTTGGACAGCGACATACCTCGCACAGACATTGTGGGCAACATTGTGGATATAGTGCATCGTAATCTTTAGTTTTATGTGCTGCAATCTTTGGATCTTTACAAGGATTGCATTGGCATTTTTCACAATTACAACCTTGTCCGTGGAATGATTTAGCAGATCCTGTACGCGATTTATTAGCAATGATAATTCTGCCACCGTCACCACTTTTCTGTGATTCTTTGCCCGAATCAGTACTTTTTCTTGATGCTTTTGCAGATACTTTGCTTCCAGACGACCTAACAGGAGACGATATTTGCGGGGATTTAGAAGTTTGTGATTTAGATGGCGATTTAGTTGTTGGTGATCGAGAAGCAGTAGCTGATAATACCGGGCTTTTAGATTTTGGTGACCGAGAAGTAGCAGACGCCGTAGCAGGAGACACCGGTACTGGTATTTTACTACCTGATGAAGTAGTACTCTTATGACTACCCATTGATGATTTACTACGTGCACTTTCTTTTAAAGATTCTTCTGTTGGTGTAGCAGCTGCGGGTGTGGATTCTTTTGTAGAATGTGCAGAAGGAGATCCTTTTGAAGAGCGTCCAGAAGAAACTGGAGTAGTTTCTTTTTCTATTATATCACCTTCACCACCAGAATGAACGGAACATACCGCTTCTCCTCCTGATGTAGCCGAAGCTATGAAAATATTTAAAAATTAATAATTTAATTTAAATTTATATATATAATCGATCTAACTTTTTGAAGGTGTTTTAGCTTCGTCAACAGAAATTTCCAAACTAACTGATAGAGTTCCCGCTGCCGATTCAAATTGTTCATCTGGTGGCTCTTCTAAAAGTCCTTCCTCGACAGTTATTTCTTCTGCTGGCTCTTCTATTGCTGATGCTTCCTCTGCTGTTGATTCTTCTGCTGTTGGTTCCTCTGCTACTGGTTCCTCTGCTACTGGTTCCTCTGTTGTTGGTTCCTCTTCGGTTGGTTCCACTCCTGCTTTTTCGTAAGCAGGGCAAGAGTATTTCTCACACTTATTAGATTCACGTGGCGGTGGCTTTTTGCCCGAACATGTAGGATCACAAATATCTTGCGGCCCTTGAGCATTTTGATAAGGAGCCTGCTGTTGGAGTGAAGGATACTGTGGAGAACCATATGACATGGATGATCCAGGATATCCATATGCAGGGCATGGTACGTAAGGTTGGTAATACGGGGAAGACATGGGTTGTGGAGGCATCATTTGAGGAGGCATCATTTGGGGATGCATCATTGGGGGTTGCATCATTTGTTGGGGAGACATACCTAATTAGTACATAATTAAATATAAACTTTAGATATAAGGGAAAGTAAATAATGCGAACTACCCTGTATCATGTTAGGAGGCATACACTGTTGAGGCTGTTGCTGCGGCTGTTGACTCTTGTACATAGTACACACACAAAGTAATTGTTGTGAACCTGGAGGCTGACCATACAAATCTACAGGGAAAATTCCTATCGGACAAGTACAAAGAGCTGATTCCGATTTTTGTCGCGGAGCATTGACAGTTTGAGATGCGGTGGAACATGCACACGGTATTTTCGACTCATCTTTAGTTGGTTCACAAATGCAAACATCTTTTGTGGGTACTTCTTGTACTTCCTCTGTTCTTAACAATTCTGATTTTTGTTCTGGTTCTATTTCATCCTCAACTAATACTTTTGTTCCTTCGGGAGTTTCACCCGCTTTAGTTTCAGACTCTGCGGTAGAAGGTTCACTCTCCACACAGACACTGCACACTGACGATCCAGATTCTTCTTCGTCTTCTTTGATTTCTTTAACGGCAGCTATTGTTTCTAATACCTCACTGCTTTTCTCGGAAGCTGATTTTACCTCACTACTCTTCTCTGACGGTGATTTTATTCCACTAATCTCTTCCAGTGGTGCTTTTACCTCACTACTCTTCTCCGATGGTGATTTTATTTCACTACTCTTCTCCGATGGCGATTTTATTTCACTACTCTTCTCCGATGGCGACTTTATAGATTTCGCTGAAGGAGATTTTGCTGAGGGCGAAATAACTCCAGATGACTTTTTAGAGGATTCATCGGTTCGGTCCATTATTTCTTCTAATTTTTCCGCAGAGTAAGTAACTTCTTTTAATAATTCCACAAGTGAACCTCCGGATCCCGTGGAAGATTTTCGCACTTCCTCACTTTCGATTGAGAAAGATATTTTCTGTGGTACGACGTCTATCTCAGCTTCTATTTCTGATTGTATTGCATCAATACCAGGAACTGATTCTTCTAAAGATATTGTAGGTTCGGCGGTAAAATCTGTTTTAAAACTAGCTGATTTCCTTTCTGATGCTTCTTCTCCCTCACCTGAGAGACCTGTTCTTGCAGATTCAATGTCCACCATTTCTGCATCGATTGCAGGTTGGATTTCGTCCCCCGCAGACGCTACATCCGGCTGGATAAGTGATGGCTCTTGGCCCTGGCTCTCTATATCTGGTGCAACTGGTTCCTCCTCCCGGTGAAAATAAGACGGAACCTTATCCAGTTCGCTTGAATCTCTAGGCGAGAACCCTGTAATTACTTCCATATTTCCGGATGGCGTATATGCCATTGTGTGTTCAATTAGTCCAGGGGGACTTTCTGTAGTTAATTCTAAGTTACCGCTATCAGTAACAGAAGCCATGACTGTAACTCCTTCTATTTCATGCTCTGGGTCCATATCAACTCTGGCTTGAATTGATGTATATTCCGGTTGGCCTGCTACCATTACTTCCGTTAGAAGGTCATATTGCTCAATTGAATGTTGGCTGCCTTCATCAACAGGAACTAAGGCTGCGGCATCAGCACTTTCTTTTTTAGCAACTTGATCTGCGAAGGATACTCTTGAGACTGGGGCACAAGGTGCTTTACAAGCAGCCGGAGTACAAGTACTTTCTGCTGACTTCTTCGCTATACTTGCTACTGGGCATACTTCACTGGCTTTAACAGACGGGGCACAAGGTGCCTTGCAAGTACTTTCTGCTGACTTTTTCGCTATACTTGCTACCGGGCATATCTCACTGGGTTTAACAGACGGGGCACAAGGTGCCTTGCAAGAAGCAGCAGTACAAGTACTTTCTGCTGACTTTTTCGCTATGCTTGATACCGGGCATACTTCACTGGCTTTAACAGACGGGGCACATGGTGCTTTGCAAGGCTCACCACAAGTACTTTCTGCTGACTTTTTCGCTTTACTTGCTACCGGGCCTACTTCACTAGCTTTAACAGATGGGGAACAAGGTGCCTTACAAGAAGCCGCAGTACAAGTACTCTCTGCTGACTTTTTGGCTTTACTTGCTATTGGACATACTTCACTAGTTGCAGATTCTGGCACTTTTCCAGATGGAGAGCAAGGTGCCTTGCAAGAAGCTGCAGTACAAGTACTTTCCCTTGATTTTCCTGAAGGTGTCTTGCTTTCTACTGGACCCAATATAGTGTCTTTCACCAGGGTACTACCTCCAGGCGATGTTACCGTAATTGTGGGAATTCCAGCTTTTTCCTTAGAACAAGGAGCTGAACAAGATTTTTTCATACAGGTACTCGCGGCAGAAGCAGGTTGAGATTGTTGGGACGGTTCTGCTGACAGTTTAGCGGATGTTTCTTTCGGTGCATCTCCCGCATCTCCTGCATCTGCTTCTTCGTCGGATTTCGCACTAGTCGATGGGGTTGCTGATACACCAGATTTAGAAGTTTTTCCTGATACGGGTCCTGATGATTCTAGATCCACCGATGACAACTTCGATACCGATGAAGCTTTAGAAGAACGACCAGATTTTCGTTGCAATAACTTTTCGCATACGCTCGTTGAACACACTTTATCATCTTTCACATCACCAGTAAATTTCGGGGCTCGTTTATCGCAGGTATCGGTAGTACAGGGTTGCTTGGGGCTGCGTGAACTTACCTGCGCATCGTCTGGAGGCCGTGAGTCCTGGCAGCTCATCAGTTGGCACAGCGTGCGTACGCCTTCCACTGTGTCCACCAGGACTGGATTCACTGATTGTGAACACACATCACAAGCCTGCAACCCAGTAAATAATCATATTTAAATGAATTAAAAGGATGACCCTGGGTTTATTAAAAAAAAACAATAAGAAATTTTTTTTTGTATTCTAATAATACGTCATGAGTAAAAAAAGTAAATACAATACTTTTCTTTACAGCTTTTATAAATGTTTTCTTTTGGTTTACTTTGAACGTTTCTTCTTTTCCCACGTATCGTGAAAGGTTTTTCGAGGGATTACATATTTGCAGTAAGAGGAAAAAAGGGACTGACATCGACAACAATAAATTGATAACAAATTAATATATGTAGTTTTATGTCTTCTTAAAAAGACATCAACATTGATTGCGTTTACAATGGACATACTGTTTTAGTTCGTGGACTTATCATTTATTAGTAAACATTGTTAAATCAATATAAATTAATTGCTTTGCGAATATTCTAGTAAAATGTTATATAGGTTGTGGAAGAATTTGATCTAGGATGTTCAAGAAATAAATTATCAAACATATCACAAACATTTATTAAACTATAATCAGAACTATACCAAACTGTACCTAGTAATTATTCGATTTTCTTTCTTCATTTGTAAACAACTTTAAAGTATGATGACAAGTTCAATTGACATTGACATCCACATTGCATTTTCAGTACTGCGCATAATATTAATAACCTCACGGTAGACACAAAATTATTCAGATTATTTGTATAAAAATTAAATATTACATTTTTAGGTGATGTAAAAGTGACAAGAGTAATTTATAAGTCATAAAAGGCTAAATGGTGGTTATTAAAATATTTCGTAATTGAATGTGATTTATTAAGGCTACATTTTCATTTTAATATTCTAATTTGTCTTAGATTTTTAATATTCAGAATAATTTAATAATTATTATAACTTCATATTTACAATGAATATCGTTTACAATAAAACAGAATCTCGACATTTCTGAAATATTTACATTCATTAAAAAAAAAAAAAAAATAGGCCGATATAAAAATAATACTGAATACTTGTATAGCTGCTAAAAGTACTATGGGCGTAAGTAAATATTGAGACGGCATCGTCGTATATTGTAATGGCTCGAAACATAAAAAAATTGTTAAGTTTAAAGAACAAAGTAAGTTAAAGTAATGTCCAGGAACTTATGAATTTGTAAAGCAGTCAGATAAATTTGTTACAAACCTTTACGCTCTGAAGTGCATTGCCGAGTCGTTCTCCGGCCTCTGCAGCGAAACCTTTCTCCTTCATGTCGGCGAGCTCCTTGTCCCGGTCGTTGAGTTCTTGGCTGAGACCGCGGATGACCTGCTCGTCCGCCGCTGCTCGCTCCTGTGCTCCTCGATCCAGCTCTGCAATTTTGCTCTCTAGAGTGTCTACCTCCTCGCGTAGCTCGCCGTTGGTGACCTCGAGGTGCACCAACTCGTTCGCGGTGCGCGCCAGGCGCTCACGCAACGCCTCGGCCTCTGCAGAATGCGTGCGCAAGGCCTCGCTCAGCGTTGCATCGTCGTCCAACAAGCGCTGCTCTAGCGCCTGTGAACGGCGACGCTCGCGCTCTAACTCGCTGCTGAGTTTATCCGCCCTAGCCTCAATCTCTCTAGCTCTATCATCCTGACTTATACACTGGCAGAGTTCTCGCTCCAGGCGTTTGTTTTCCGCCTGCAGACGAGAATTCTCCCGAGAGAGTCGCTCTGCCCGCGCTGCTAACTCACGTTCTGCGTCCTCAAGTTCGTCGTAGTTAACTGGTTCACGTTTCTCCAATCGACGCATACGATCTCGCATACTGGCTTCACTTTGTTCAGCGTCGGAGATACGTTGCTTGTAGCCCTTTTCCATATCTGCCCAGATATCATCGGCTTGTTGCAATGTTTCCATGTACGCAATTTCTCGTTGTTCTAAGTCTTCTATGCGTTTTTTCATTTGGTTTTCACGGTCTCTTAGTTCTTGTACTACATGCATCAGCTCAAAGTCCCCGGACATCAGGGACGTGCGACTCTGGCCGCCAGATGGTGAAGCAGCTGTAGTTGTAGTGGATTGCTTTAAATCAGTTAGTTGCGTTTCCAAAGCACGTACTTTCTTCTCCATGTCCTGTTTTGCATCTACTAATTTTTGGCGTTCGTTCTCTAAAACTTTAATTTTCTGATCAAGGTTTTCACAAACGCAACTAGTTTTGTTGCGCTCTTTTTCTAAATCCTTTATTTTTTCTAGATAACTTTCACAAACGCAGTTGTTAGAGGATCTGAGGGGACTTCTTGATTTTGAGCGCTGACTGGAACGGCTACGACCTCCTAAGCGTTTCAGTCTGTCGACGGTTGCACTTATAACATCCAATTTGGGTTCGTCTTGCAACGTTTTCCACATGTTGAACAACAAAATTGCTGGTGCCGTTTTTTCCATGACTTCTAATCGATGTCTAAGTTCACACTCTCTCTCTTCAAGTTCATAGTTCCTTTCTTCATATTTGTTGACCATACTCTCCCAGTAGGTAGCCTGCTGGCGAGAATCTTTTGCACGACGTTTGGCAGACATTCTGGAGCGTTCCAACTGTAAAATATCTGCTTCAAGTCTTTGACAACGAAGACGAGTATCGTTCTCAGCTTCTTCTAGTTCACAACGTTCTTCTTCTAATCTAGAATTTTCAGATTGTAGTTTATGAATTGTAGCTGTAAATTGTTTAACCTGTGCTTCGAGTATAACCTCTCTGCTTAATCTTTCAGCCAGTTGACGTGCTTGCTGTTCGCCGCTACTTTCATATACACAGAGTTTTCGTTCTAAAACTTCAACTCTCTCCCGATAGAATTCTAATTGTTTGGTGTGTTTTTGTTCGCAACCACCAACGCAGCCACTTCCGGAAACGACCAGTCGACCGTTTCTGTCAATGGTTTCTCGTAGTTTGTCAAGTTTACGAACTTCGGCTGTAAGATTTAATGATTTGGTAGAATTGTCTTCCTCGGCAGAGGCCTCGGTGACTTCTGTTTGTGTTCCTCGGCTGTTTACAGGAGCCGGGGACGTTGAAGAATCGTGTGAACGAAGCGGGGATTCTCTATCGTCATCCGAATCGGCAGTTCGTCCAGTGAATGGTGGAACTTTCGCTACCAAGCGGTCCCGATCGGGTCCAGTTCGATCTCGTGCACCTCTGACACTCTGCAATACCAATGACCGTCATTAACTTACCCAGTATATTTATCTAACACGTCACATCGCAATTTTGGACAGAAATTTGGATGACAAGCCCAAATTGGAAAAATTTCGAAATAATCCCGTTGGTATCCAAAATAATACTAAAATGACATACGATGTTCTATTTTTCAACAAACATGATTTTAATTTTATCATAATTTTATTCTATGTACATAAGGAAATAATTGATTGATTTTCAAAATTTTATAAATTGCAGAAAAATATCTTACCGTAAGAGAAACGGGCGGAGTATGTTCTCTTTCATTATAAATTTGCATCGCAGTCTCAACATTATATGGCTCAGTTCTTTTACTCAGTTCATCCAATCCATGCAACAGCAACAATACTTGCATTAAACACCTTTTATCTTCAAGATCATCAGTTCTACTAGCTATATCTGTAAGTCTTCTTCTTACTGGTTCATCATTCAATCGTTCCGCTACATCATCAGTAGCTGTAGACACATCTCGGTGATCAGGAACCGACCAGGTAGACGTAGAGAAAGATGATTTGTCTGGGCATTCTGCTAATTCAAGAACACGGAACTCGAGAAGTTCGTTTTGTTCTCGAAGATCGCCCAATTCGCGTAAGAGTTCGGCTTCGCGTTCTTCCAACTGGCGGACACGTTCTGAGAGGGCTGTTACATGGCGGGATGATGATTTTGTTGCTCGTGTCTGCATGACATAAAATATAAATATGTTAGACAAGACAATGCTGATATTAGTTGATAAGTATTTTTTAAAGAGTTTGAAACGAGATCGGGAAAGATGCATAATGAATGTTTAATAAATTAATCCGTCAAAGCTGTGGCGCGCCAATAATTGTTCACTAATAAAAATAGTAAATTCGATAGAGATCGAACCATAGACATGCCAGAAAAAAATTCACTGTAATAAATGTACAAACGTTACAGAAATGACAATGACAAACTCGTGGATATCAGCCAAAAAGGGTTTATTTTAAAATACATCATCGACTAGTTTCGGTGACACAATTTACAAATTTGTATTTTTTATTCCAGCTTATTTCCGAATGGACTATGGCGGCATATTAGTTGATAAAAGATTCTTTGAAAGAGTATTAAATAAAATCAACTCAAAAAATGGAAAATTGCTTTCCACGAAATAAGTGGAATTAAACAACACTTCCTAATGTGACAATTTTTTATTTTGGTCTAATTGTAGAGCGGAAGATCTCAATATATGTTTCAATAAGTTGTATTTGTTAAAAGCATCATACAATCTGTTTATGATTTTATGTTTGGAATCTACAAAATACATTCTTACTCACCACAAGTAAAGCACGTTCAAGTTCCCTAACCTGTCGTTTAGCCATCGACAGCTCATTATTTCCTCCATCATCGTCGTAGCTTTCGAGGTCAGGCCAGAGACCCGGGGGCGGTGTGGTGTAGCCCTCTGAGGGTTGCGGGGACAGCGACGTGGGCGGCGGCGTGGCTCGGTCCCTCAGAGACGCCGCCGCCGGCGAACATGGCTGTGGACTTAGTGATGATGGCGCAGATGACACAGCGGAATCGGTGTCTGTTTCTGGGTGCTCGATTAGGTCCTCGTTCGCTGCCTGCAGGAATCATGACATTATTAGTGAAATAAATATTGAAATAGAAACATAGAATTATTGAGATTGAGAAGAATGTTAAGAAAGTGGGAGTGAGTCCGTTGAGGTGGTTTGGACATCTTGAGCGAATGTTGAATAAAAGGTTGGCGAAACTAATATATGCGGGTGATATTGAAGGTGAACGATTGCGTGTGCGGATGATTCCGAGTGTGAAGAAAAGACGAGAACTATAAATGTGGACGAGGCGAAAGTGATGTCAGGATAGATATGTTTGGAGGAGATTGATTGTTGGTTGACTGTTTTTCTGGGTACGTGCTACCCCACTGAGTGGGAGCGTGACGTTATGTATCTATGTGTATTGTTGAATAAAGTTACAATTTTATGTGTAGTAACACTTGGCTAAAAATAGACAAATAGAAAATTTATCCACACTTGAACAATTCTATGAGACTTCCTATAATTTATGTGTTTTGTTAAAACCATTTATTATGTAAACATTTGTAAAGAAAACTACAATAACTACGTTTTTAAATTACTACTAATAATAATATTTTAATTTTATTACAGTAAGATCATAAAATGTTGCAATTTATTCATATACAGACGATAAGAGAAAGGAACGCATTTTTCATTCAAGGTAAAAACAATGCCCATATTTAAATATCAAATCATCTTGAAGACTTTGAAGTTTTTATAAATTCATAAAAACATATCCTTCATTGTTAGTTAAATTATTATGCTGTGACATTATGCACTTATTGGCCCTGAGCAAAAGATACTTAATAATAAGTAATTTTAATTTATGCAAATAGCTACTTACCCCGCAAACCATTTGGTCTCTCTGTTTTATCGATACGTTTAGTTCAACTTCGTTTTGACGGAACTGAAACAAAAATGAAATAAATGGGTTAATATTTCTTCTACTAGCATTTTCAATGTAGGTACTCCTTCACTATATTAACAAATTAGTCAAAATAGTCAACAAATAAAAAGTATTAGTTTTTTAAATATTCGAGTTTTTAATATCAACAGAGATTACAATCCCTTTTCAACTTCTCTCACTCACACATGTACCCTATTTACAAATAAAAATTAATTTATTGTACTGTAAATTTATTTATTTCCATCTTCTATGTAAATGACACTTTCCAGGTACTTTGGAAACTAAGTAAGTAAAGTAAGTAATTACAGCGCATTGTCCTGTAAAGTTTGACAGGTCTGTAGAAAAAACCTGTAAAGTTTTACAGCAGAAGAAACCTATAAAGTTCTACAGGCTTGTTGTAGAGACTGGTAAAATTTAACGGGCTTATAATAAAAAATGCTGTGAGAAGGAAATTAATCTTTACTGGGCTCACTGTATTATGGAGGCTCACTCCTTCGCGGCTCGCCCATAAAGATTAATTTACTATGCTCCCCACGTAAATAACTATACAAATAAATAACAATAATGATTATGGTTGATGATTTTCATACGCCAATGAATGGTGAGATGAGACAGAATTAATACATCATCAGAAACTAGATTTCTTGTCTGGTTTTCTGTATGAAAAGACAATCATTTTATGAGTAAAGTGTTGTAGAATGAATAATAAATGATTATTCGAAAGTTTATATTGTAATTATTGTTACTAAAAGAGAATGGCAATGAACTATTGACTCCTTAGATCAAATTTAAAATATGACAGAGACTGGAAGTTCGCTCATTAGAAACAATCGACAAAATATTAATTACAATCTATCGAATCAATCGATCATAACGGTATATTTTTTACTTGGAATACAAAACCTTGAATGGAGGAAGAATACACAAAATTTTAAGAGAAAGTAAAGTTATTACAAGAGTATTGTTTCATAACATCATTGTAAAATTTTATGAACAATACTCAAATTAGCATAAAAACTGTAATATCAATTAGAATAACTATGTAAAATTAGAACAATTTTACTTGTAAATAAAAAGCATAATTTCTTTATTAACAAACGAGTAATTTAGCAAAAACATTTCAGCAAAAAACGCACCGGACTAAGTACTTCTTCACTGACTAGACTCAATAAAAACTGAAACAACGCAAAAAATTAATTCTTTACAACCGTCTAAAAACTTAACTTGTAAAACTAACTGTACAAGCTCATCATATTAAAAGTTTATAACCATATATAAAATAAACCAGTAATCCTCAAACTGTAAATAACAATTTTACGAGTTCCCATGCAATTTTAAACAAGCCACATTTTTAAATGCTAACTAGTGTAAAAATTATATAATAGGAATAGTTTGCATAACAAAAAAAATATGTTGATATTTAGCAAGAATTTTAGGAACATTATACTTTGTTGCATAACAAAATTACATTTTTTTACTTCACTCACTTTCAAAAATGTTTATTTTATTTATTATCCTTTCTGACAAACAATTTTGAATGATTCATCTATAGATTGAATTTACTGTGACATTATTTAAGTTGTGTAATCTGTAAGGCACTATACTAAAATAACGAATAAAATAAACGATCCATAATACTCTTTTATTTCAACGCATTTAAAGAAAGACTAACAAAAGGGCATAATTTACAGGAGCATTTAATAATCTGCTAACAAATAAAGAAGTATCATAAAAACTAAAAAGATAAATATACGAAACTGTAATAATAATAAGACCAGTAATCAGTAATGGATACGGATGTGAAACTTGAACACTTAAAGCACCAGGAAGAATAAACATTACAGATTTGGAGCGCAAATTAAAAATAATATACGCATTAAGGAAGATAATCAATGGAGAAGATCAAATTGAGAAGTGGAAGAAATTTTCAATGAACTCAAAGCATAAAATAGTATCGAATGGAAACATGTAGCCACATTAATTAATTAATTAATTTTGACTTAACTTTGAAAAGTCGACTTTTAAAAAGTAAAATTACTAGTATGTTTACACATTGAGAACAAATCTACTTTACTTTATAGTATTGACTTGTCCTTCACTTATCTGCTAGTTGATAGTCAGTAATTTGTGTGGTTATGTTAAAATTTGTAGATAAGTTATCAGGTAAATAATTTATTTAACTGCGTAAAAAATACAATTTATAGTATTTATATTATTTATAAAAAAAAATCGATAGTGATTTGAAATCATACATATTAAATACTAACGTGATTTTTAAAAAAATATAATGACAGTGCAAATGCAATCACAGTTTTGGATGCAATATAAATTGAGGAAACAACTGCTGACTTTTTTTTTTAAATTACGAGGAAATTTAATGTCACTGTTGACAAAGTAAAATCGATCTGCGTTTTCACGAATCTTTCAGTCACTACATGAGTCAAGTCTGATTTATTTTATACTTGACTTTAGGAAGAAAAATAGTTAGTTAATTAATGTTTAGACAGTGCCAAAAATGACCTTTTCAAAGTCAAATCAAAGTAATTTTTGCCCTAAGTGTAAACGTAGATGAAATGAAATGGATATTTTTGTATACATATTATTTTATGTTAAGTTACGACAACTATAAATCCAGCTCGTAATCTCACACCCCTACCTACGTTGAGCGCAAGACATAAACATGTTCCATTTGCTTTATGCCCGATTGCAAACATGGCTGATTTTATTGCATAAATTCTCATGAATTAAATATTGTATTATATTTTATTTCGTATCAAACAGAAAAATCTTACTGAGCTAAACTCTACACTCTAAATCATGAAGCAAACCAACCCATATTAAAATACTTTAAACTTCTTTTTGCTAACCAAAAAGACTAGTTACCTTATCGTGATGTGCTAGTGTTTCGGGTTTAGGATCACAGGCAGGTGGAAGGAGCGCAGGCTGCTCGTTCTTCCTCACTTCCTCTCGCAGTTTTCGCATCTGGAACAAGAAGAACACGTTGTTAACTCCAAGAGGTTCCCATGTATAATGTTTTTGTTCTTGCGTCACAATGCTATACGTGCTCTTGTATAGAGCTGTGTTTCATATTAGACAATCAACTTCCTGATTTCTTCTTGTATCGGTTGTTGAGGCTGATAGTTGATAGTGGTGCAACCATCGGTTGATTGCACCTCAGTGCTCGCGAGAGTTTGAGGATTGGATTGTTGCTAATGATGGGAATATACTGCAAGTATGATCGATGTGACAGTTTGTTATTGACAAGGAAAGTTTACAGTTTATGGTCTGTTGCTATAAAATGTCATATTTACTATACTGTGTATATTAATTGATAAATATGCTACGTAATAAACTGCCAACGATTTACTGCTTGAGTAAATATTGAATACGACTGTACCAAGGAAATTTTTACTTCTAGAATATGTATGTATGAATGTATGGAGTGATAAACCGATATAACTCTCAATCAGGAATGCATGTTAACTTTTCTCTACCAAGTCAATACAAATGGTGTTAGCATCTACGGGTACTTATACAAGTTTAAATTGTACCTTTTGAGTCAAAAGTTCATAATCACATAAGAAATAATATTGGAGTGAATTACAGAAATTGCATGTGAAATAATAAGTACACAGTTGGTTACATATCGACATATTCAACTTTGGCTTTAAAAAATGTTCAAATGACGTTTTATCCGATATCTGACTTTAAAAGTAATAGTTTTATTTGAACGGAATAGTCAAAATAAAATATTTTCTGTTCTCAGAACAAAACTATATGTTTGTAAGAAGCACAAAGTATTTTTCTATTTCGGCTTAATTGTATTATTCTACAATTTTGTGATGTTATTTTTGCTAATTCAATGTAGTTTTATTTCTCGTTATTTTTACTATTGACGCCAATATTTTACAATAAAATATTATGTATGGCGTATTTATTGTCGTCTAAAAATTAAATATTTGTACTTTCTGGATATGAAAATAATATGATGTGGCGAACACATAACCTTCCACATATACAACTCTTAAACGGTACAAAATACAGAAAAATGCTTCAAATAAAAACTGTAGATAATTTTAATCTACATCTTTTTTAATACAATAAAATTTACTCTAACTCAATTATTTACTGAGATACGCGCAAATAATCTGATAGATCTTCAAGTAAACAACGACTTCTGATAATCAGCTTGTAACTTACACATGTAAATTTTAAATATGTAATTTTAAAATTATATTTTAATTCAATTTTGAGTTATTGTGAACGAAAAAAGTTTTACTGAGAATTAGAACTTAGTTTTCGAAATACATGTACGAGATGATTTGGAGGGTAGATTTTATCTTAGGGTCGGAATTTTCAAATTTAGTTAACTAGAGAGTATATATGTATCAATAGAATAAACAAAAATTATCGCATCAAAATCATTGCTAAATGACGATTATTATTCTAGCTGTCATCTTTTAATGCGATATTTTGTGTTTATTCCATTGATAAATTTATTCTATAGTTCATTTGATAATCCGGGCCATAAATTAGTTATTTCTACTGTTAGTCAACTAGTTAATTATCATGAAAATATTTAAATCGTATTCTAGGGGCCCCAAAACGTGCTCACTCGTTGAAAAATCTCTAAAAAAAAATATTGGTCCATCCGTTATATGCATGTGCAGGCAGTAAAAATATTAAATTGTTACTAAAATTTTCTCCAAAACCAAATTTATTATTTTCATTTGTATAAATTACTTTCAGTTTTATGTTCATTTTAATAAACATATCAAATATCATACATAAACTGTATCAATATAAATGTTAATTTTATAATTAGAAATTATAAGTTTCACTGAAACGTCAGCTTAGAAACTGTGTCAAATATTTTACGATATTTTGAATATACATAGAACTATTGTTAGAATTAATTTGATGTGGAAGAAATGTAATAATAATTAATGAAACTTTACAGAAAAAAATGTTGTGGTATATTAGTTGTGTTGTGACTACAACAAAAATCTACTTAGAAATTAAGTACTATACTCAAAAAAAAAACACCTGCCTATGCGATTAAACTCAACTAGAAAGATCAAGACAACCGATTAATCCAAATTTGCAACCGGGTAATTCAATGACCAATAAATTACATTACCTTACAAGTCGAAATAATTATCCTAAGTGAAAGTCCCTTTTACATTTTACACACACCCAAAACATTAAATTGTCACCAAGTCCAGGAGTCCAACGTAACTGCACATAACCTTATCATGTGCATGTAGGCTTTCTCCATTTAGCACCGGATAACCGGAACCGAACCGCACCCGCGGTGAAATTTCGGTAGATGCGTTGACGAAAGGAAAAGTGAAAAGTATTCGTGTATTCGTAACACCGGAGTGAACGACGGATGGAAGACTCCGAGGAACGGTTCTCGGACGAACGGCTGCGCTCGAGTGTTTTGCTGCACCGACTGAGGCTGTGAAAGTCGCAGGTCTCAAGTACCGATGAGGTGTGTGCTGTCGTGAAGAAGAGGAGTGCCCTTCATGTGTGGATGGATGACGGAAGTTGTAGGAAGAGGGGAATAGACACAGACACTGAACGTTTTATGTTTATAATGAAGTTGAATTAACAGTTAGATTTGTTTTGTTATCGAGACTTTGTAAGCATTGCAAATTAAAAATTAGCTTGAATGATTTCATTTTGTACATTTCTATAAAAAAGGATGATAGATAGGTATGTGATTCATACGAAATATGATGAAGCTTATTTCCAATTTGCACATTTCTAGATCTTCTGTATAAATTTCTACATTAACAGAATCATTTTGCAAAACTTATAACAATTACTTTATGATGTAGACTGTAACAGTATTACGTCCTTAAATAAATAAACATAAGATCCGATCAAGTAGTTTGTTTTTCATTGATAAATGATCCTAAACACTAATGTCCGGTTGCACCAACGTTAGTTATATTTTAAACTTGGTTTAAACAAATAAAAGCAAAACGAAGTTATGTGTCAAATTGAGTAAATGACATTGATGTCAAAAATTAGATACGCTTTTATATATTTAAACCAAGTTTGAAATTTAACTAACGTTGGTGCAACCGGATATAACACTTTTATTCATACATTCACATTTTACCTCCTGTATGTAAACAATGAAATATAGCAATTCTGTAGTCTTTTACGAAAATGAAAAACGAGCCTGAGATAAATTAATGTCGTGGGCCACTCTTCTGCGTTTGTTGAACAGTTGCTATGTAAAAACATCAATTCCTATGCGTTTGTTGTGCGGTTACTATGTAAAAAAAATTGTACGACAAAGTCAAATAGTCCTCAACTGGCTGTCTCCCTCGACTTGCATTTTCAACGTTATTAAGTGGTCTCAATTGCTGAGGTCAAGTTAGTGCGCTTCTTGAAATGCAATATATTTTTGTTACAGCAGTTATATATGCCGCCTCGGAACCTCGTTTTCGGTGGTGTGACAACGGGACGCAGTATTCGCTAGTATGCGTTTTCGTAAAGCGGTCACCCATTCAACTACTAACCGCGGGCAGCATTACCATTGCTTAACTTGTGTTATCGGGTGAACCGGCTTTAACGCTACCTGCCAGGCTGTTGCCTTCCAGTATTATATTTCAGTGTATGTAAGGGAGATATTGTGAGTCATCAAAATTATCGTTAGTGAGTTTTAAACGGATAAGCATGTTTTGGGATATTTAGAATTCTATTTTAATATTTTCACGATGACGTCTGCCTATCTGTGTCTGTGTGTGTGACAATTTTTTCGTCCTGATAACTCAAAATTTAATGAAGCTAGCAATGTCAAATTTCATATTTAGATTTCAGATGTTCATATTATGAGTAGGTAGGCCTATAAGGTTTTTTGGGTATATCTCCTTAAATAAATGAGTTATAATAAATATTGTGATATCTAAAAAGATGTAGAATAATATTGGCTACAATTTTATATGAAACTTTTTTCTATGTTTTGTACCGTTTACAAATTAAAATTTACAAGAAGTTATGTGGTGGATACATCGAATTCTAATGTTTAATTAAATGTCTACGAGGTATTTTGAGAATATCTCAGTAAATAATTGAGCTACAGTAAATTTTGTTATGATAAAAAAGATGTTAAATAATATTAACTATAATTTTTATAAGAAACTTATTTTTTATGTTATGTGTTGGGTACACAATATTATTCTTGAGTTGATTACATGAGAGATATAACCCTGGGATTACATATTATTGTTAGTTATTTACCCTGTTTAATAAATAAAATGTTTGTTAAAAACAAACCTTTCAATTTTACAAACGTTTCGAAAAAAAAAAATATTGAAAGATACATCAATTATGGATTGAAAAACCGTAGTAGTATAGAAAAATTTTAGTGTGTACCAGCTAAAAAGTATGGCTTAACAAATAAATTGAAATCTGAGAATACAAAGAAACGAAATACTTGTAATAAAATTGTAGCACAAAACAAAATCTAGAACAGTACACTGAGGGCGGGAGTGAAAGGCATAGTTTTTATTTTCATTGTGTGGAAGTAAACATTTAAAATTCGTACCGCAATCGTGCGATAAAGTTGTCTCGATCGCTTGAGAATTATTTTACTGCTTGTATGTAGCGCACGTCAGTTCTAAGAACATGCGTTAAGAATATAAACGTTTTATAGATAAAAGAGAGTTGAATACTTGATACTCCACCTATAAATCATAGAATTTCAAAGAAACAACAAACTCAAATAGATTTTAAGAATTGTATCCATAAACAACACAAACAATACATGATATGTCATAAAAAATATTCTAGTACCTTTCTCCAAGAAACCAGTAATTATTCTATTAGTAACTATTAATGCCGGAATGTTGTACAAAAAGAACAAAAAATGTTAGTTATGCTGTAAGAAATCAGGTTTATTTTCTCATAAAATTATCATTTCAAAGCGATTGTTTCTTCAAATAACAAATGCAGGTGTACTCAAACATAACATGATGTCTCGAGTCTTGACTTTCAGTTGTTATAAAGCATATCGCTCCTCGATTGTTTTGGAATAAACAGTGCATTAAATTGAGGCACTTATAAACGTCCTGCACCCAATAACAAAAACTATGATTGTATATGATTGATCGCTTCCAAGGTTGGTAGACAGTTAGCCCATTAAAAGGGGTGCGGAAATCCTGCCAACGACAAAAATAAATCCAGACAAGATAATTAAAGCTACGAAGAAACATTAGTACAGTTAAAGTTGTATTAATTCCTGGTTTCAGTTTTTCAGATGAATGTTTTTAATGGAGTTTGCCGCTACACTGCTGATTGAAGTCTCCAGGATCGAATTAGACTAATCACTTTATTTCCAGTGCATAAAAAGCGGATAGCTGTTCTTCTTTATGCAATCCTGATTGTAAAACATACAGAGCGATTCAGATTTGATAGCCACACTCGTATTTTACTATTTTCCAATGTAATACAATTAATTAATTTCGATTTTATTACTTCTACTAACATTTGCGAGTATGTGTCGTTTCTATTTCTAGTAAATTCTATTTGGGAGGTGCATTTAGCATACCATTAGCAAAATATTTAAATCCAGAACTACGTCTGCAGTCTGCGTGGATGGATAGATGTGGGTCGGTATGTTCAATAACTTACGAACGATAAGGATAGAGTAACGAAACAAAAACCAAATGGATCTTATTGCATGCATTTTAAAATTCTGAACACCTTTTTTATTTAAACTTGTAAAAGGAATAAGTAAGAAATTACAGAAATACATAAAAAGTAGCATTGAAACTCCTATATGCCACATTTCAATTCTACACCTTGTATATTAGCGGTGTTCCTATAGAATACATTAGTGACAGATTAGTAAATATTGCAACTTAGCTGAAACTCACTGTATAAGAAAGTTGTTTGGTGCCCACACTAGATTTTTTAGGTAGAGTATAGGGAGAAAATATCTAATTTGAAATCTATTTAATCCATTCCATTCAAATAGCTCAATTTTAATCCTACATCACTGGCTGGTACTACAAGCTCTGTATTTGGGTGTTTTACGAGAAGTGTATTAGCCTCGGTTTTAGCGCTTTACAACGTTCTAAAATTATTTTATATAAAATACTTCGAATAGAAGTTACAGAGAAATATATTATGTACCACTTTTATTTAAAGTATATTTTTATAAAATAATTTTAGAACATCTTTCAGTGCTAAAACCGAGGCTAAACACTCTCAAAACACTCAAAAACAGAGCTCGTGGTCCCAACCAAATATTTGCCCGCTTTTTAATTCTCTTGAGGATGGAAGTCAAGTTAATATTAAATATTTCGATAAGATATTGTTCGAAGTTTCTATTTTTTTTTAAATGTAACATTACACAAATCGTACAGATCAGCTTTCAATGCAAAGTTTAAAATACATTACGCATTGAAGTAAATGGCCTCTAATTCTCTATAGACACAATTCTCCAGCTTACGGTTCTGCACCATGTCTTGCAGCATTTATTGAACTTATTAACCACATCGCTATATTTGGGCAGTTCTGCTCATTAAGCGACTTGGACTACAAGTTGCGAGTGTCGGGTACATGGTACAGGTTTTGTGCATTGGAGAGACTAACACATGCACGAAGACCGTGGCTATGTGGCTGGCACCTGCTGGGAGCACGCGTGCTCATCTTGCTCTGTGTCAGCGGGTCAGTTCAAGTAACGGTAGCGGTGGCTGTGTGTGTGAGAGGATGTCTGTGATGTTGAGGAACTGATGAAGAGTAGATGTGGTGGGAATTAGGAGGCGATGGGGACTGTATGGGTTTTGAATTGTAAGAATTATATGAAATAGAAACCGTTGCTAGTTGTATTGACACTTGATTAGCTAGATTTTAACTATACTTCAGATGGCAACACATGAAGAGAATATGGGATTTGAATCTAAAAGATTTGTGAAACTGAAATCTCGGCTGGAGTATTTACACTTGACTAAGGGAGATTGTTGAGTTTCTAGCCAGTTTTTGACTATTTATATATTTTAGATGATCAATAAAAAGCAAAATGACTTGACTAAATACCAGTTAATTGTTTTTTATTAATCAATTACACAGTTTCAACTGTTTATCCTTATGTATTTTTGATATCGAAGATGTACTATTATAGCCAAATATTATCTGGACAAATACCTTTTAAATTCCCTTTAGACAAGGTTTTGAGACAAATAAACAACAAATATCGTTCATGTCTATTTGTGCAAGTTTAAATTAAATAAATGTATTATCACACCATTTACCCATTTTTAGTGTGACACTCTACTTTCGTAAAACTGGTAAGCGATATATTTTTATGCATGCAATATAGTTACAGCAGGGGTAAAGTTAAAATGGTATCTATCGGTTTCAATTGCTGAGGTTTTATGTTGCCTCGGTTCCTTGTTTTCGGTGGTATGACAACAGTACGCAGTGTTTGCAAATAAATTAGTAATATTGTTATTATTATAATATTCGAATGTATTATCGACATGGTATATATTGTTGTAACGTTTCTTAGAATTTTGAGATTTTGTTTACTTCTCGAATAGTTGTAATTTTAATATAGTGTAATTATGCAAGTATGTTTTAGATTCAAAAGATACAGGCGATACTAGGCGGCCTCCGAAACCCCTCTCCCAGAGTTGGAGATTGGTTTTTAGACCTATACTGTAGTGCAGATTCGATTCATATTTATTAAAGTTGTTCAAGAGATCTTTAGGTTTTCTCTACCACAGTAGGAGATACTAGTTTGTAAGGGTTTTATGTTTCCAATATATACCCTTATAAATTTAGAGATAATCCGTAACTAGTGGCACGTTGGGAAAATACAAAGAAGTCATTTTCATAATCTTGATTCGGACTATAGCTTTTATGAATATTACTTAAAGGAAAAATGACTATATGTTCAAAGTTCAAAGAAATAGCTAATCCACGTTGGGAAGAATAGCAGGGTATTTGTAGATTTTACCGCGGCTTCTCAGGTACAAAATGGTTAAACGAAAAAAGATGTATTTAGTATTCAGATATTTAAAATTAAATAAGAAGTAGCTTTTTCCATGATAAATACAAATATTTAATACCACTTTATACATATTTGACCAACGAAACAACTAGAAGTAGTAGGTACCTGTTTGTAGTCTCTTTACGAAAGATTCTACCCTTTTTATTAAATAGTCAACCTGATATACTATATCTATAGACATGCTATGCAGTACTTAGGTAATATTCTATAATTTTTACATGAAATATTATTTGAAGAACGTTTTACAGTAAAATATACTAGTCTATTTATAATAACTAGTCACTCGTTGATCACTTAGTCAAGTGTAAGGCTTAGATGTTACATTTAAGGCAGTCTCGACTTGACAGCTGGTAATTGAGTACTTAACTGATTTTCATACATATGGCAATGCTAATTTTGTCATTGATTGTATATCTTAAATAAAGTTTTTTACAGGTAAAACAAAAATTAAGAATTTACAAAATGTATTTCAATGTTCAATTTTATTGTCGTGTTTTTGGACATAAACTATAGCTGTAATAATCAATTATACATTTGTTCCCGTTTTACCCTACAAACCATAAAACCGAAAACTTTCCAATTGTTACTGCTTTGCCTTATATAAATCAAACGTAATTTGTAGCAATTTTTATAGCCAAAGAAGCTTAATAAATGGTTATCATTCGAAAACAAGAAGCCCCCTAATATTTCAAGCAATGAGTTGTAAAAGTAGAAAGATTGATAACTTTTTACGTGCTGCAGTAAAATATATAATTAGAAAACTTTTCGTTAAATTACTGTTCGTTATCGTAAACAAATAACAATGCTACAATGGGTAATGATAATGGTAAAAACGACGGTAATTGTAGGTTAAAACGATGTAATTCCAGAGCTTCTTCTTGTTAATAATAGGTAATAGTCTCCCAAATAATCAACGTATTTATTTAGCTGATTCTCAGAAACACTAGACTAGAGTTAACGATTTGGAGAAAGCCACACTTAAGCTACTTTACAAATAAAACGAAGAATGATAGCAGCATACTTGGAGTCATGTTACTCGCATTAGATATTTTAACAACTTGCTAACTTAATCAGCAGAGTTAAAAATAACATTTGGAATGACTATCACTAGTAATTTGCACGTTGTGTCATAGTTAATTAACACCTGATACGCTCTGCATATTTTTAATACGAAATAGGTAAATTAATATATAGCATACTTGAATAACATTTCAAAAGTTAATAAATTAGAAAATACACTTTCAAGGTCTGCAAAATTTATAGACACTTAATCGAAAGCAAAGTATTTCACACATTGCAGACTGAAAATAATACAGACAAATAATGATAGTGAGGACTTAAGGGTGCTTTAATTAAATAGTCTAAATCTAAATCACCCGGTTTACAGTTAAATATCTGAAAAAAACCGGTGTTTTGATAATTGGACGATTGGCCTCTCATGAGATTTATGCAAAGCGATTCAGACAGATTTTAAAACTTTATAAATTGGTTTGCAATGATTTTCAATCCAATCCATATACCTATCACAACTATTTGTTAATCTGTATTACTAAATTTAAGGGTTAAATAAGTTTGAGTTTAAATAATTGATGTGATATTTGACATGAATATCTAAAGAAAAGGGTAAACAAACAGTAATCATCTCAGATTTTTTGGCCAAAATTATCCAGTTTCTGAAAGAAAACATATACCTATATCATAATGCCATTTACTATTTTGATTTGGGTTCTGTGTTTTGTTTTTATACATGATTTTTTCGGGTGAAGAGCAGTTACTAGCCGTCAAGTCACGGCTCTCAAAGATGGCGGAGAACCATATGGGTAAAGTTAAAAGTGACAATAGTTTTCGTCAGTAGTAGGAATCGAACTGAGGATCTCATTTGTTCAATAGTTTGATGCGTTACCATAAAGCTATTTAATTCATCATCAAATTATTTGATTACACATTGTTTAGACATAAAATATTTAGTGTGTATAATAGGTATGTTAGTGTCTACATTGATGTATGATTCTGAATGTTGGGTGTGGATGAAGAAGCATGAACGATGTGCAACTCTTGTGGAAATGAGGTATTTGAAAGGAGAGTAATTGTGACCGGAATACGTTGGTGTACGATGATAATAAGGATTGAGAAGAATGGTGCTAAAAATGGGAGTTAGTCAGTTGAGGTGGTTTGGCTATCTCGAGCAGATGTCGAATGAAAAGTTGGTGAAATTAATACTATATGCGAGTAAGATTGAGGGTGAACGATTACGTGGACGTAAGAGGAATAACAAGTTAGGTATGGTTGATGGGTTGTTGCTTGAACGAATGATTCCGATAAATTTGTGTATAAATGTGGACGAGGCGAAAGTAGTAATGTTAAGAGAATATTGATTGTTGGTTAATTGTGTATCAGGGTTCGTGTTAATCCACTGCGTGAGATAGACGAGATCTATTCAGAAAATAATCAAACTTTAAACTTTATTATTAATTTTACAAATTATTGGCCCTTGTCCCTTCAAAGTATTCCCGTCCACTATTCGCACACTTTTCCCAACGGTGTTTCCATTACGCGAAGTAATCCCGGATAGCTTCATTTGTAATATCCTCTAAGGTTTGTAATACATTTGCTTTTATGTCTGAAAACAGCGTCCTTTCAGTTTCTGATTTTAATTTCGGAAATAAGAAAAAATCGCAAGCAGCCAGGTATGGCGAATCATCTGATTTTTGGCGAGTCATATCTGATTTTTGGTACAAAACTGACGAAATGACAAAAGCTGAGTGTGTGGGTGCATTGTCGTGGTGCAAGAACCATGAGTTGTCTCGCTGTAACTCTGGTGTCTTTTTGCGCTTCTGTGAAAGTTTTCCCCAGTTTCACACAAAATTATTATTTGACTTGTTTAGATTATTTCTAAATGGTAAATGTGTCCATGATTACTCTGAAGTAATTTAAACATGTCAATAATCAATAAAACTATACCAAATGTTATCTGTCAAACTCAAACAATACGACTGTTTATATGTTTTGTTTATCATGCCACTCTGGAAATAACTAAAATTATAAAGTTTATTGCACGTCTATCTCATGACAGAAATGTATCACATCAATAAATTTAAGCTCATTTGGTACAGTTTTTGTTGCGCTACATTTTTTATGTTTACACTTTTGCTCTAAAATTCATGGGGATCGAACTATCGCATAATCCAAATTTTAAAATTGTATTTCCTGTCCTATACAACAAGGAGACACCCGGTATAAGTCAAAATGTTAACGATTTGTCATTAAAAATAGATAATTTCATACCTAGACACATTTTAATACCAGTTCGTCTGAAACAAATGACACTAATCATTCAAAATCCTAGAAGATCTTCTGACACATATCCTCCACGTGTCTGTCTGCTCATCGAAGTCACTAACCCTTCAACTCTGTTCTGACATGAGAAAAATTTCTCCAATTACCGAAATTGGTAGTAAAACCATCAGCTGATACAAATAACCATCCTAAATCATGCTCGTAAGCTATGATCCATCACGCAAGAACTAAAACAGTGAAACAGCAGGCGCTTAAGAGTAAATTACTCATCCCGAGTGGCCGATGTATCATAGAAAGTCGACAATCACCAGAGACTGACAGTCGAGCTTAGTTACTTTCATTAGGGAGGGAGGCAACGGTGGTAATACAAACAAGTGCAGTCTTCACTCAGATATTTTTATTTTTACGATTTACAACGGATTTAGAATGCGTTTTGTTTGTTAGTGGCCGTAAACGACTTTCGAATGCCTTTTGTGATTTGTGTTGAGAGGTTAAAATATCGAAAGGAGAGTTAATGTAGTAAATCATGCAGTGCTACAGGTAATGTGACGTTTTTAGCGCTAGTTATCTGTCTTATGATTCTTCAAACGCAGTATTTACTTGTAATTTTAGTATAATTATACGGAAGATTGTCGCCAGAAGCAAAAGTGGATTGATTACAGTCTAGATGTCGCAGGAGTTTTCTTGTTGTATGTAGATGTTTGCAAGGTTGAAATGTGAAGGAATTTAAAGCATCTAATATCTAAAATTTTCTAAATTAGGCTTGGCGAACATATTTCTATATGTCATAATATATTATGGAATTCTAAAAATAAAAACTTTCTTTTTCAAGTTAGTCTCATCCTGCAATTTTTGTAGAGATCGAAATTAGAAACATCCATAAAAATTAATATTTCCCGAACATGGCAATGTTCTCACAACGCTAAAATTTAATGATAATTCTACAGTTTAAAATAACAGTATTCATAGTATTGCAATCATTTGTAACCTACATAATTTTTAGAACTCGATTTCTGGCCTAAATGGTATTTATTTAGAAAATGATGCTTAAATGAATTTACCCGATATGAGTGTGACACTCTGCTTTGCAGATCTTGGTCTTAACAGCCGTCAAGTTATAATCACGAATGATGAAGAAGAGGGAACCACAAGGGTAAAGTTAAAAGTGGTGAACTGAGGGTTTTTGCGATATTTTAAATTTGCAATTTCACATACAAGCTATAGAATTGAAATGTGGCATACAAGGATTTGAATGCAATTTTCTTGTATATTTCTGTATGTTTAACAACAAAAGTGGAAATACAAATGTTGTTCCAAACTAAAAAATGCATGCAACAAGGCCTATTTGGTTACATAAATATTAGTATAAGAAATTAAGCAAAAAAATAATCAGTTTTAGATTTATTTATTTAACAAAAAGAAATGAATTCTAAATTCGTCATTATGTTATTACAATCTTTTGCAAAACTTCTACAGATCTAAAAATGTTTTATGTAATGTCAAACAGTTTAATTTTTACAAGGTCGTGTGACAATTTTTCTAATAAATATTAATTTTAATTTGATTGATATATCGTGAAATACTAATATTTAGGTAATCAAATGAGCCTTATTGTTTGCATTTTGAAACTCTGAACAAGTTTTGTATTTACATTTTTGCTGTAAAATTAATAGGTAAAAAGCTATAGTCATGTAATACAAACAAAATTTTGAAGAAACAGACTCATAAGAGAAACTATAATAATTTATAATGCAGAAGAATACAAGAATATATAATTTGTTGTTACTTAGTTATAGTTCCATTTACTTGTTTATGTTAGGTACTTGTCCTTCCTGACGAAGAATTACGTGATGTTGACATTAAATTAAAAATTTCCAGAACTTAAATGAAAAATCTTTTAATTTAAGATTGTAAAATTTGTTAGTGCACGAGCCCTTCTGAAACGAGATTTGTTCCATAGTACTGCAATTACCTATTGTCATAATATTTTAATTATGTTTAGAGTTTAGTTAATAATGTAAGGACATATCCTTGAACTGCAAATTCAATTTCCTGTTGCTGCGAAATAAATATATAAATTATGAAAAAAATGTGATGATATTTTATGCCGAATCTTTTGTGCTTTTAAAAATTTATCAGTCACAAATCAAAAGGAGATATGGAGCTAAGTAGTAATTAAATTTCTTTTCCAATATCAAATTAATAACAATTTGCCGCCTATAAACTTTTATCACTCAAGAAAACTCCTCCTTTTCCAATCCAATAAAAAAGAAACTCTTCGGTTACCTTTTTCACAAACGTTGCTGAAAACCTGGGACATCCACAAGGAAAAAATCCAACCTGCACAGCACATTGCCCAGACGCATACATTGTAGCACTCACTTTGTAGCTACCGTAACAAACACAACACTATCGTTTATTGTTTTCCGCACTCTTCGCGATTCTGCTCAGCAGAGCTCCCAGCCCAGAAATGGGGAGAAGGCGGGATAAGTTTAAATGCTTTTTGCGTGTTTTTGGATACGTAGAAGTTGTCGCGAAGCGATGACGAAGCGCACGGTTTGGACGCGAGGCCCGCAGTGATGTGACGATGGTCGCAGGTACAGTTAGGCACATATGGGTCACTCGGGAACTGGGTGATGAACCAGAAGTTGTAGGATGGTGTGTGCGGATTGAGAGCAAGTTTGGAAGGTGTATTGTTCGAGAAAGAGTTGCAGACATTTAAATCAAGTGGATTGAACCAAAATGGTTTTTAACAGCTAAAAAGATCATGTTGGAATTACTTTAATTGTTGATAGATCCGATGTTCAGCAAAACTTCAAAAATAAAAGAACACCTAACTGCGAATTCACCATGAATCAATCCAATTTGCCATTGAAAATCAAGCTAGTCCTGGTCAGTGATCAACTGCTTCGTCAGATGAATCAAGAGCTGATCACTCGTTTTGATTATTGTTTTGACATTTGTGATTTTATTTTATATAAAAAGAGTCATTTATACAAGGAAATTTATATGAACTGTCAAAAAATGAATCGAATATTTAAATCAGTTGATAATGGTTTTTTGATTCATGGATCAAGTTGCTAAAAACGGATAAGATTGATTCTAGGATCAGTTGATCACTAATCAAAGTTAAATTGGTGAATTTGGTTGTAAGAATCTAAATAGACGTTTCGAGAAGTCAGGTTCTTTAGTAGTACTTGTTTGCAAGCTAGTAGTCAAGCTTTAGATTTTTATTAAAGAACCTTATTTTAGCACCTTCTACTAACAGCATCGGCGGGAGGGGATGATGGCTGATGAGAGCAAAAATACATTGCTTACCGATATCTTCAAAAGCACAGTGCCACACTTAAATTGGGTAAAAGGCGTGATGAAATATTTATTTATATTTAAATATATAATATAAAAAATCTGATGTGCCCAACACATAGCCTTTAGCCTAAACAACTTATAAACAGTTCAAAAAATAAAAAAGAAGAAAGGTTCTAATAATAATTGTAGCTAATATTTTTACATCTTTTATATTATAACAAAATTTATTATAACTCAATTATTTACTTAATTATACTCAAAAGAAGTAAACTACCACTTTCGGTCAAAGGATTGGATTGAATTTGAACATTCATGTTCTGGTGTAAATATGAAATTTGTAAATAAGATTGTCATTAGAATTTGGTGTGGACTCCACATAACTTCGCCAAAATTTTAATTTCTAAACGGTATAAAATATAGAAAAAAATCTGATGTGTCCAGCACATAACCTCCCGCCCAATACTACTCTTAAACGGTACAAAATAGTATTTAATGTTACAGAAACATACCTTCTTATTTGTTTATTATTTTTATATTTGAGAATTTTCATTTTCTTATGTATATTTATTTAATTTTATGACATATATTTCACTAAGAAAACAGCTTCACAATCACAATGACATGTGTCACATTTCGTAAAAAATTGAAAATTTTTAAATGTTTTCATGGTGTACTAGGAATGCAAAATTTGTAAAATCTAATTTCTTTATATTTTATTATCTCTAAATCTAATGAAAATTAATAAAAATTAGTGTAATCAAAAAACATGTAAAATGAAATATTCTTCAACTTTCAAAATAACATAAATTGTTGAAAAAGGAAATTTAACCGTGTTTTTCACGAAAAACTGTTAAGGGCTTCAAGCAAACTGCTACTTCCGGTTGACCAATTTTATCCAAAATCTAATCAGCTCTTCATTTAAATATAAGAAGCAATAATTCACAAAATTGTATTTTTTGGTATTATAGTATTTGAGTTATGCGAGACGAAAAAATTGCCACAGACTACACACACACACACACACATACATACATACATACATACATACATACATACATACATACATACATACATACATACATACAGACATCATCGCGAAAATAGTAAAATCGTATTGTAGGGACCCTAAAACGTGCTTATTCATTGAAAACTCACTACCCAATTTTTTGACCAAAAACAATACCTCCCTTACCTAGAGGTAGGCGGGAGGTAAAAATTGTTACATCTTTTTGAATACAATAAAATTTACTCTAACTCACACAATTACTGAGATATGCACACTCAGATGTCACGCTTATCTGTTGAAAACTCACTACCGAAAATTCTGATCCGTCACAATACCTCCCTTACATACATATGCAGGAATATAATGAAGCTTACAGTAATAGCAAAAAATGCCTTTCATAATCATTCATTGACAACCAAACTATTCAGGCTGATCTACTATCTCTTCCCCCGACAAAAACAGCCTCATAACACGCCCGGAAATAGTAAACAACACACTTCCCCTTCGTTCCGGTGCTAAACATCCGGTTAATAACAAACACACAATCTACACTCTCCTAACGACTCATATCGGAGGCAGCCCTGGGTAAAACAAAACAACGACAACAATACTTGGGTGTGGACAAATGAAGGCCGCTTCATGCAGCCCGCACAGCCGTAGGGCGCGCCGGGTCAAGGGTAACGCAATGCACCCAAGCGTGCCTGGAGGTAGGCATTTGTTATTGTAATATTGTAATATCACTAGGCAACTCTGTGGTGATATTGTGAACGTCACGGTATTTAAATAAATTGTAAATTGAGGAATTATAAATATTGATGAGGCGTTTGTGTCATTTAATTAATTAGAAAGAAGGACATGGTGTGGTATCCTTGCAAAATAGCAAATTACATAAATATACAGTTGGAATATATTCATGAATTAACCAGCGGTACATTGGTGGAAGTTTTTATACCGCAAGGGAAATATAAGCACGCGAAGATAAAAAGAGATAGCTGATGGTGACGCTCTTGCTTCTTGCTGTACCCTCTCAAAATTATCAAAAATGAAGCCCATACCTATACCAATATCTAACATTTTATCAAGTTTTGTTAATATCGACTCAACCATTTAATTTCTAGGGAAGAACAAAACTGAAACCATTATAAGTTATCTCGCTCTCGTCATGAAAAAGGCATAGGTTATATATTACAGTTTACCTTTAGAATGGTTACATAGACATGTATATTATAAAGAAAATGAAACCAGCTCTTATTACTGAAACATATGATTTGATAGCTTATTTATATTCGATATTGTAAAACAAAGAAAATACCGGGTGTAGAATTGAAATATGGCATGTAGGGGTTCCAATGATATTTTTTATATTGCTTTATCATTTTACCTATTCACTTTACTACTTTACAGCGAAAATGTAAATACAAAAGTTCTATGGGCTTTCGTGGCTATTGCCTGGCAACAAGTTTTCGAAATATCTGTCAAATTATTTTGAATATATTCGCACTCTCTTGTTATATTACTGAAAATTATAAATAATTTTACTATTAATACGGCTATTGCCTAGGTTACGAAAGTATACTATTTTCTTATATGGAAAATTCTAATTTTTAATATCATTTTTCTCGAAATAATTATTACACAACCATAACATATTTATATCGCTGAAATAAGAAAAAAATCTCTATAAAAAAAATATTTTACCGTTTGAGAAACACTAGTTGAATTTTCTGTTTGTTATTTCTATTAAATGAGGCCCTCTTTCCTGGACATTTTTTGTATAAAACACTTTTCTCTAGTCATTAGTTTGCTCAAAAGAGCGCTTAAAGGAAACATCCTGTATAACAATTAACAATATAAAAAAACAGCATTGTAACCCTTACACGTCACGTTTCAATTCTACACCGTGTATACCCTGAGTTGCAGTTAAGTTTCAATATTTACTTTTCTGTCATATTAATGTATTACGAATGATACCAGTTATACATATTATGTCAATTTTTGAACTTATCATACTTTTAATATTCGAATGGTTCTTGGTAAAATTCAGGTTATTGTTTGAGAAATGTTTGTGATAAGTTTGCTAATTTATTGCCTGAACATCCTAGACCTAGACCAATCCTTACACAACCTATGTTCCATTTCATCTGGAACAGTACGGTGATATAAATATATAACTGGTATCCATAGTAACATTTCCATAAGTGATATTATATTGCGTGTGAAATACGGTTACCAACCATCAAGTCGTGACCCCCAAAAATGTAAGTGTAAAACATTTTAAATTAAAACGAAATGGATATATAAATAACAGAAGTGCAGCTGACCATGAATTAAATAAATGAATTGTAAATTTATAAAAGTGCAAAAGTAGATACCTTATAATGATATAATTGTTGATATGAATTGTTTTACAATTCCTGCTGTAAAAGGAGGCAGCATAATTGTGTTTTGATTAAACTAAATAATTAAATTCCAACAAATAAAAACGAACTGTTGTTTTTAATTTAATTGCGTTTTCTTTATCTAATTAATTACGAGTTTTTTAATTGCATTTGTCAACAGCAGTAGGCTGTGTCTGCGCAGGTGAATGTAAATGAACGAGGAAATGAATAGGTGATAAAAAACCAAAACTATACAAGGGAGAGTATGAACCTACTTTATAATTATGATCACTTTAGGAGCATTGAACTTGAGAGTAACACACCTACGTTTGACAAGAAAATAAAAGAATATATTAGCATGACTGCAAGTATACATCGTATTTCCTTACTCTTTCCTCTGAAGACACAGAGACTTGTGTGAGTGTGTGTGAATGTTTAACAATTTATTAAAACATAATTTAAATGAATTTAAATGTCAAATTTTCTGTTTGAAAGGTCATGTCTAGACTATGCATCAAACTTATTATCTTTACAATTTAAATCTTTAAGAAAGTAATTAATTGTGCCATAGTAGTGTTTCACATTATTATTTACGTATATCGTTACATATTCCGTAAAATGAGAGTTTGTTTTAACGCGCATGTGCTGACAAAACAACATATATACAAGAAAATTGTATTATTTTATATTTTTTTGTACATATGTGTTTTTGTCACACATGCGTATTAAAATGAACTCTTTAAATGTATACAAATCTCATTTTGCATTTTTGTCACTTACGTGGTTTTACGGAATCGTTTAACGATATATAATATTTAGTGACAGCAACAAAAATTACAAAAAAATTGAATATATAATAGAGAGGGAGTGCTGAAATTGGAAAAAGGCATACAATTAAATGTCACACGGATAAACTAATACGTCACACGTACACTGACACACGAATAAAGATAATTTGTGACACAAATAATCTTAATAACATACTGATTTGTGACACAGGCATATTAGACAAAAAATTTTAAAATAGAAATATTTTTACAGCAGTACTATAAAAATGATGTAAAAATTTTGTTTACCTACGACCGTTGTTAAAAGTGGCCCTTTTAACTGTTGCTTATCAAATTAAAAGTGTCACTAGTGTTAAAAGTATCATAGCAACGTGTCAAAAGTGATTTTATTGTAACTTTTAACACGTTGCTAACGATTCGTATCAATAAATCAACAAATATAACCCTACCTGTCAAAATATCATTCTACATTTTTTATTATTTACTAATACAATAGAATGAACGTAGATAAAATTTTGTATGACATACGTGTTAAAAGTGATTTATTTCGTTCGTGGGGTTGTTTCACTTGGTTTCGCCTCGTTTCACAAACTTCCCCACTTACTCATAAGATGTCACTTTCAACACTTGTATCATAAATAACTATTATGTAGGTAAGCTCGCTTCGCTCGCACTTTTCACAAACAAACCCTAAGCTTACACAACTCACGCTCGACAACTCCAATCACAGTATCTAGTCATTTTCAATGGAAGATTTAGATTTTTTATTTATTACAGTGTTTTATTTTCTGTAGAATGGGCCTTATTGCATGCATTCTTAAATTCTGACTAACTTTTGTAATTAGGTACACTTTTGAAGTAAAGTGAGTAGGTGAAAAAGATACAGCAACACAAAAAATAGCATTGAAACCCGTATACGACAAACTCACACACACACACAGTACTTATTTTTAATGAAACTTATCTAAAGATAAGCTCGCTTTCACGTTCCACGTTAAACGAATAAAGTAATGAATATACCTTGCACATACGTCAAAATAATTTCATTGTTTCCGGGAGGAACTTGTTTGTAACAAATCAGTCCTATGGCACATTTCAATATATTCCTAATTAAAATAATATTTTTATTTATTCGGTATTCCAAAAATATGCTTGATTATCTATTTTGTTTAACAAAAAACAATAAAATTTTTCACATAAATAAAACATATTTGTATAGTACTAGTACAAACTAAGAAATTAAAGTAATAAAAATAAAAGAAATTTAAAAAGTATAAACTTCTGTCAAGCATTTAATTCAACATAAAAGTATCATATAAATCATAATAATTTCACTGCAAATTAAATTTCAACTTTTAAATTGAAGTAAACACCTTTTATGAAAAAGCAAATTTCCTCTTTAATTAACCGTCTCTAGAAACAAAACCATCAAGAATTGATGATACATTTAATAACGTTTGATTGCCGGATACTTTTAAAAACTTCTCTTCGCCGGTTAAAAAAACCGATTAAAATATTCAAGCGTGTTTGCGCAACACCGGACGTTCGTTAACGATCGCCCAAACAATAATTGTCCTTCCATATTGTGTCGAAGTTTAATTTGCGACTAAAAGATGTAATCTAGTTCTAATTCAGCGTAAAGGAAAACTGGGTCTAGCGAAGTTGTAAATTTTATCGCGTAGCAATAGTTTATGGCTTTGCGTTCTACGTGAACGAATTTCTGTAGGCTGGATATGGTCGTGAGAGTTTTACGTGATTGGGCGTATGGTTTCAACTTCAACTGTTTAGAGTTTCGATTGTCGTGGAGTGTTTTTTGTCAGATGAAAGTAATCGTGATCGTAAATACCTGGAATTATAAATATTTTTTTGACTATAATTAAGGTTTAGTTTTTCTGATTTTGGAAAAAATGGATTGATGACATCCGGGCACGATTCACGAATGAAATGTAACAAAAAGAAGAACTACTAGACTCTTTAATGGATTCGAACTTAATAGTAAATTAATTTAGTTTCTTGAATTACTTAAAAAGTTGTCTAATTGGATCCAACAAAATACATAATATATACTGTAATGAAAGCACTGTTTAACATAAATTGAAATATGTACTATAACGACAAAAACTTTATAGGGTAAATAGCTCAGTTCGATATTCACAGACAAAAGATTTTAGAAAATTACTCCTGAGGTGCCTCTTGCCGTGATTGCTCTCTAAGTAGAGTGCCTCATCCAACATGAGTAAATGTTATGTTGGCTAAGAGTTGATCGTATCAAATTGAGTCTTAGAATCTGCGTAATGTTATTTCTAATCTCATTTGATTGTATTTAATAATAATTTTCTGCAATTTTATTTTATGCATTGGAAGAATATACTATGGACTCTAATATTAATATAATATTATTCTACATATTTTTTAATTGAAGATAATTCAATTATATACTGAGAAAAATGTGAAAAACCTAATAGAGTCTATTAAATAGACCTTAAATTAAATAGTTCCAGTTAACAAAACCTTCTCGGCTCTTAGATTTTAGATTTAGATTAGATTTTGAGTTCTCGTATACAAACAGACGTCATCGTGAAAATAGTTAATCGTATTCTTGGGACCCTAAAAAGTACTTATCTGAATCGAATTTTTTTTATCCTTCACAATGTGGCGTATGGAGGTTTCAATGCTATTTCTTTAATATTGCTGTATCTTTTTACCTATTCACCCGGTATATATGCGGGAGGTAAAAATAGTACACTCAGATAATTGTAGATGGTACTGTATATTAATTTTAATAATTATAAAACTTTCAGAATCGAAGATTTTAAGTGACTTCTAAATAAATAATAAATAGAAAACACATAGAATGTTATCTTTTATTTTTCTGTAACATATATGTACTTTTTATTGATAAGTGTCTTGAGTTGAATTGCCTTATTGTTTTATGATAAAATAATTTATGGAAAATCATGAACGAATATTGCCGGAACATTAATAATGCTTAAAAAATATGTCATAGTTTTTCAATAAGTATAAAACGGTTACTGTGACACTGTCAATTTAAAATATTAATGTCATTCTCAATTTCCACGTACATAAAAAGTACCGTACAATGTACCGAACTATTCAGTAGGATGAGGATAAAAGATGCATTTTTTAAACACGATTATTTACTGTGCAATTAGAAGTATTTATCAAAACGTTTGGTAAATTTTCAGTTAATGCATCTTGTATCCTCAGTTTACCAAATAGTTCGATTAAATCTAATATACTCCTTTTTTTTTCGTGTTATCCTAGAAAGAGACCTAAGGGGGAAGTCCTATTTCTAAATAATATTGAGCTTCCAAATGATGAAGAGATGGCGTTAATCACAATTCACCAAAGATACACGTCAAATTCATTTTGTATGATATCTTATGAAGACGAATGCTTGCTTTAATATTGGTGATTTGCTTTTATTGACAGCAGAACTGTTGCCATACACTCTGCAAATTTTGCTGTTTTCATAGGTTTTTTTTGGAGAAAATTCAATCTTTACCTATAATTTGCAAATACAATGTACCTTTCATTTTTACATCTGATTTAAATAATCCAGGTTAAACAAATGTATTACTTACATTGGAATACTCTTAAAATAATCGCATTCGATTCTTAGAAGAATTTTTTTTGGATAACTTAACTTTAAATTTAAAATTAACTTTAACAATATGAAATAATTATAAAATTTGTAATTAAAAATTAGAACCTGAAGATGGCTGTAATCATATCCGAAACGTCGTTATATTGGCAATTTATTTCAAATTAATAATTCAAGCCAAGTTATCCAATAAAACAGAGATTTATTTTCTCTTTTCCCCAACAATTTTCGGCTTAATAACCTTTTTCATACTTAAAATAACAACTATTGTTATTAATTTTAAAAAAATAACAACTAATTTAAAAATACAAGGAAATTTATGTACCTTACGGTTAGTTCAGCTTTCTACCACTAGTTAGTGTACCTTAATTTTGGATGCTCAGTGAAATAATATGAACCTGCAAGTTTACCTGCATACGAGTATATGCAAAGAATATAAAAGCAAAGAAGAAGTTGTAGTAAAATAAAAGTTAATGGCTTGATACAAATCTCCTGCACGCTGCATGAAACATCAATTTCTCGCAAAGCATTCATTCAAAAGAATACAATCCAACTCTTTGTGAGTGTATAAAACCACAGCACCGAGAACTCCATAAACTTACAACCACAACACCGCAGCATGTCTACGAATTGTATCCAAATGTGTGTTAGATGAACACCGCTCCGGCACACTTATCTTAAGCCAAGTCTCCAGTCTCACATATATACCGATATATGCAAATAAGGCAAAGAATCGCGAAGTTCAAGAACCTTTCGCCAATTCAACGTCTCTGTCACCGCCACCGGAAAGAGAAACGTCGCCCGCGGCCACGGCGGAGGTTTTCCCGAAATCGCGGCGATCGGGCGATGCGAGTTCTTATGTTCGTAAGTGAAGTTTGAAGTTTCTTTTTGTTGTCGGTGGCGAGCAACTAGAACGGAGAAATTCGAGCGAATGCTGGTGCATATTCGAATGCATTTATGATGCTGATGGAACTTGACCCACTTTGATAAACGAATTATAAGATATGATCGATTGTTGTTGCTATTGAACAGGCGGTCTAATTCTGTTGACCAATAGTATACAAATAAGTTGGGAACGCTAAACATTTTAACTTTATTTTTTCATCATCTGTAACTTCGTTTCTAAATTATATAAATTAATAAAATATATCAAATTTTATGATAACCAATCTTGATAAAATACATAAGTTCTGAGAATGGAAATTGAAACGAGTAATAATTAAAATGTAGTTCGCACTAATCCTATTTGTGAATCTAATTAAAAAATAATTACTACTTTTTTATATTTCTATATTTAGTGCTCACTGTTATCAACGGTTAAAAATTTTAATGGGTCGTTAAAATTTAACATCTACTGAGTGTTTTCAAATATATACAAATGAAACAAAATATCATTGCTCCCTATTTAGGAGGAGGAAAATGAATTTGTCAAGAATATACGTTTGCTTCTAAAAAGGGCAATATAATTTGTTGCATTTCCGGGTTTAAATGCCCTAATTTATTCTTTCTTCTCGTGAACTGAAGTGTCACTTTTAATCTCGGAGGGATTATATTTCAAAATTTAATCCCAAGGGTTTAAATTGACATGTAATAGCTATTAACATTCCTAGTGATGTTATGAGTATCGTAACTGCCGCAGATGTCAGTTGAAATCCGAGCTCGTAGAGCGAGGATTTTAAGACATCTAAGGTCTGTTATGACTCATAACATCCGTGGTTTGTTCAATAGTTTACCGGTTTCAGAATATGAAGACGTTAATGTCATTAATATATATTATTTATTGAAATTCTTTTATGAAAAACGTCTGTCATAATTTTAGAAGGTGATCAAGTAAGTCTGTTTGTTTTTATTTAACACCATGGTTACACTTCTTTTGTATCATATTTAAAATTATTTTTATACTTAAACGTCAAATGTGTTCTTCATGGCTAGATAAAAAGTGGATTTTGGCGATGTTGAATTGCCTGAAAATATTTGGAACGCAGCAGGTGAATCTCTGAACAGCTTAATTCCGTGTGTATTAATAAATAGCGTTATATTATCATTGTGTATTATTTTCATTTTCTTGACTGTTTTGACAGGTCAGTAAGGTAATATTACCCTACAGAATAGAGTTATGACATACTTACCCTGCCTACTTTTGTGCATGTAAACATAGGTTTAATCTCCTGAAACCGGTAAACAAATAATCACAGCAACAAGTAAAATATTTACTAAAATTATTTATATAAATTACATTTATTTTTAATAGTTTTATACAGTTGATAACAACAAACGTTTTTTTTTTCTAAAATTAAATACTTTTTGCCCATTAAAAATTCCTTGTCTAGTGCATCTTTTAAGAATTGATAAACTTGTTCTGCTGTATTTTTGACGTTTTAGGTTAGTTGCCACTATTTATTCTTTTAAGGAAACTTGCTTATATTAATAATATTTCTAACTACCAACATTTCCTTCAACATCGAATATTGCGCCCAAATGATAGCTTCCACAATTTTTATTCGTTCATAAAAATATACTAGCAGCACAGTTACCGTATATTTTTGAACTTCTTTATTGTCACACCACTTGCTGAAAATTTCGAATTGTTTATATATATTTTTCTAGATTTTATCGGCAGTAGCTCCACTGTGGCTTCTTTAAATTATGTGTAATGAAACGTAACTCAAAATAAAAACAAAATTTTTCACTTTGTTTATGGTTTCTAGGCAACCTACAAAATTTGCATAATGCTATCATTGTTATCAAAACCATCTATTTTGAAGTATGTATTTTGAATCCTTATTTAAAATGTATTGTTGAAACGAGGGTTGGAAGTGCAAAAAATGGTGTATATACCACAGGATTGATGTGTTTTTAATCCCTCAGGTGATTATTTCCCTTAAGATTAAATAGTGCACTTCAGTCCCTTGGTATATAAACTACTATTATTTAATGAGTTATTTTTACAACAGGTGACAGTTAAATAAAAGCACATTTTTTATTCGGGCTTCATAGTTAGTTATTTAGAAATATCAATTATATTTAAGATTTAATTCCTTCATTACAATACCTATAAGCTAATTAGGATACTATATTTACACCAAAACGACGATTTTACAGCGCACCAAATTCTACGCAACCATTTCTTGAAATTGATAATTTTGACATGTAAACAATTAGTCGAATCATGAACTTAATTGCCAAAATTCCTCATAATTCCTGCATAGAACTGTTACCTCGAGTCAAGATGACACTTAAAGCCCTTCAGTAACGCTGTCGAGATATAATAAAGTCATGTTTGATACTCGGCTGTCCGTTTTTATGCAACTATTCGAAATTTTTCCGATAAATTCTTGACTGTCGGTATATTATTAGCTGTGAAAATTCAAACCATGGACAAGAAATATGAATTTTCTGTATCATTATTGTATTGTCTTCTTATTACTACTCGCAAGTATCTAACGATTAAATGCTTACTGTATAGAAATCAATTATTATATGGTATGGTAGTGTCAGATTGAATTCGTAGCGAATTCAATAAAATTATACTGAAATTTTCAAAACTTTTCAATATTTTGTCTGCCAATAAGCGTGTTATAATTTATAAAATGTACTGTATACATAATAAAATTTCTCAAGGAAAATCAAATTAGTTACTTTATAACTTATGACCTTATGACTATAAATATATTTTTAAATATCATCCATCATGTAATTGAATGAGCAATATGCTTATATCAGATCGGGATAAATGATTTATTTTACTCCTGAAATACGGTTACTATCCTTCAGAGCGTGGTTTCCAAAGATAAAAGATGTTATAGTAGAAGCCACAACGGTATATTTTGTCTGCTGCGGGACTCGAACTGAGCGTCTCATGTTGAAGAGAATGATGCGTTCCTACTGAACTATTACTCGAAAATTATTATTTTTAATTCAAAGTCTTACAAAATTTAGAAAAGGTGAGAAAAGTTATCTAATTGTTTAATTGTAAAAGTAATTACTTCGTTTTTTAAACTATGTAAAAATAAATAAATATGTGTCGTGTAAAAATAACATTCTAGAATTAATTTCCATAATGACAAAATAAATATAAATACTATATTAATAAATAAAATATTTGCAGCTTTCTAAGAGAGGAAATAAATGATTTTCAAAGAGAAATGTAATTTTCCTATTAATAAGTGTTATAAACAAATATTCGTGTTTAATTGTCATTTCTTATAATTTGTTTTATTACCTTTTTAATTAATATTGCATTTGTGTTAATTTTTAGATAAACACAACTTATATTTGTTGAATAATTCATAAAAACAACATTAAAACAAAATGATTACAAAATATGAATCATAAAATATTGTCGATGTTTAGAAATTATTAACGGCTTTTGTTGAGTAATTGTGTTTAAATTACCCAAAATTTGTAGGTTATTGTGTGAAACACAACACATAAATGTAATCAACATTGGTGCAAACAGTTGAATACATATAATTATTAAAAAAAAAAATGTAAAATAAACAAAATAAAAAATACATACATATTCAGGAAATAATCCAGAGAACCGCACGCATAATGTTCAAATAACAAAATTACAACTCAAACAAAATATAACTAAACAAGCACTATGTCATCCACCCACACTTGCGAGTGCGTGTGCGTGGGTGCGAGCATGCGTGCGTGCGTGATCACTTGTTTGAAACAACCGAACATGAAGCCGCCAGGTTGCGTTCTGATGGTGCTGAGCTGCTGAGCACTAGCTGCACCTGAGCAACGAAACAGTTGAACGCTAGGTGCTCGGGTGCCAGACACTTTCCACTCTGTGGCCCCTTGCCCCTCTTGCACGGCACTGGTGGGGAAATGCACGCCACTGATTGTGTGATGTATGTAGCGTGTAATCAGTCTCAGAGGATGATACTGATGCGTTAAGTCTTATTAGTTTGTTTTGTAAATATGTTTGTGTTTTAAATAAATGCTAAATTAAATTAAAAAGTTTTCTATTCCTTGCACACTTTACATCCCTATTTTAATACAATTAAGTTAATTAAAAATTATAATTAGGGCTTTAGGTACATTAAATTAAAATATCTTTAATAGGTGTCTTTAAAAGTAAATAGAAGGAATAGAAGAATATAATTCCACTCCATTTTCTTTAAAGATGACCTTTGGCAAGTATCTATCAAATTTTCTTTACCACAGGGGTAAATTTAAAATCGAAACTGTTGGCTGTGGGATTCGAACTGAGAATCTCACGATACACAGTCCGACGCGTTTTAAATAAATTATAATTCAGAACAATTAAATCTCTACAATAATTATTTTCATAGATAAAATACCGAGAGCCAATAATTTTTCGGTAAAATTTCGAATAGTTTAATGTCAAAAATGACATAGTTACCAATTAAATTCATAGCTCGAGCAATATTGGGTTGATTATTTCCTTAATTTAAATAAAAATAAACAAACTAATTGTTTAAATGTCAAAATTTTCAATATTATCCGAAAATGGTGCAGGGAATTTATAAAAAATTTATCGGAGTAAAATCGTTCTTTTGGCGCAAATATCGCATTCTGATTGGCTTACAACTAGAAATGAAATAGCTGAATTCATTGATGAAATGATAGTAATTGAAATGATAGTAATTGTTCTAGCTATCATTTTTTGATGCGTATTTTTTTATTTATTCGACGAGTTTATTCGTAGATGGAAAAACCGGCGCTAAAAGACTAAAATGACAAGAAAGGTTTCTCTAAATACGGATGGCAAAACTAAGAATTGTCTCGAATACGATTTTTTTGGCAAAACACACTTAAATACACAATTAGTTTTACAATTATTACTAAATTAGTGCAAATATGTGGTAGACCTTGGCCTAATTAAATTTAAATAGCTTATAACCTAGCTCTAAATAGTGTTGAAATAGGATCTAAATTGGTAAATATTTATTAAGAAACACGAAAATAACCAAACTTTGAAAATTTGGAAAATAAAAAAAATCATCACGCCTTTTACTCATTTTGGGTGCAGCACCTTGCTATCGCAGAACTCGTCAAGTGAAAAAGTGGTTACCAGCCGTCAAGTCACGGTCCCCAAAGGTGTTAGTGGAGGAGCTACTATCGACTGTGGGATTCGAACTGAGGATCTCAATATTCAGATTCCGATGGCTTACCACAGAGTTTTTTTGAAAAATGTACTAAAATTATTTTTATACAACTAATTAAAAACTTAAATAATTGAGTACGCCAATTTTCGCAGTTTTTTTCTTTATAAAAGAACCAAATAAAAAGTGATTAATCTAGTTCGCGCTCTATAGATCATAACTAGAACAATTTTACAAATTGTACAGTTTTCCTCTAACGACCTTATGTTATAGTTCTCGGGTAGTTAGCTTACCGTTTTCAAAAACCACTTATTTCGACTACCTAGCAACGGTTCATCATTACAAAACCGTTTTGCCATTAGTTTTCTTTTCTCAAACCATAAATAATACAAATTGTATCCTGCTACGAAACTTCTTTAACTTATTTGGCAGTAGATTATTAATTCTGTGTGTTCTTTTTTTATTTGAAAGTTTTATAAATTTCTCCATATGTTGTGCGCTTGTATTTAAACGAAGATTTTTTTTGGGTGCAACGAACTTGAGTTATATAAATTTTTTAACTGCAGTTAATTATGTAAAAGGATTGGAACCATGGCTTTTAAATGAAATCGAATTGACGTTTTATGTGACTGTATATTATATTACAGGCGGAAATATAAAACTTTTATTTATCCCTGAGAAGATAACTAAATAAACTGCGAAGAAGAAGCTGTACAAATAGGTGTCATTTCCGGAGAAATTATTTCCTTTTCGATTTATTAATACATCTGCCTTCATATGGTCTTGTCAAATTTCTCTCGTATTGTAAAAATTGTATTCAATAAAATAATTATTGTCATAACCTAAATGTTACATTCCATGACTTTTCAAAGTCATCTGTTTGTTTCCTCTACTTTCTTAACGATTTTTCCGAATCATTAGATATATTGTTCAATTGTTATTACAACTATTAAATGATGTATTGATGATCCAGTTTCTCCAAAAATAAAACTATATACATAAACGATAAACTTTCTCGGAATAATTATAAACGCTTGAGTTTATAATTTTACGATAATAAAAAGATTCCGTGCAATTTTCCTCGGACGACGTTGTGTGCTTGTGTTTAATTTTATCACTTGATAAGTAGTTTAATAGTGATATAAATAAAATAAATAATTGATAAATAGTCGCAATACGCATTGCTGGAGAAAATATGATATCGTTCTCATTCAATACCTGCTCATTTTCTTGATTGGTTTTGTTTTCTACAACTTTCGTCAATTCTGCCGATAATTCCTTTGCCTTTCTATTTCTTACAAATAACTACATTTATTAATAAATATAATTAGCACCTCATTAAGTTATAAAACAGACATTATTTGCGTTCTTTATGCAAAAATAAAATATAGAATTCGCTGTCTGACATACTTTTATTAAATAGTTATTGAAGAGTGTATTGGTTGATTGCAACAATACGTTAAGGCGTTTCCTTCACGGTTTCGTTATTAATCAAAATAAATTTGATTTGAAATTGTTTTTGGTGATTAATTAATTTATTGTGTCGAAATTTGTTCTATTTTGAACACAATCAATATAATTAGTTTCTTGCACGAAACTTACAACTTTAGGTTAGAAAAACAATAATAATAAAACATATAATGAGTTAAGAAATTATAATAAGAAGACACATTAAAACAACAAATTTTTAATGTTTGAGTACCTATACATCGGTTGATGACATTTATTTAGATTTCACGTGTCAATGAAGAACAACAAAGAAAACTGTAATACCTATATGATTAATTTTTAGTTATTGAATCGTAACCTTGTTTGACGATTTCAGCAATAGTTTCATTGTGTTTTGAGGGTCAAAATGGGTCCAATTTAGCAACGACCTACCTCTAAATTTAGTCACAAGTCTATAAACAAACATAAAGGTAATGTATGCCAAACGCGATGACACCCATACCTATAAGTCGAGTAAATGACAACACAATTCCATGAAGTAAGGCCTAACTTGCTACGCACTTCACGTGTGTAACGACTGATACGTGTTTCCGGTTGTAAACAAAACGAACGCCAGACATAAACGAACCGGAGTCTGGTCGCACAACGGTTTCCGGAATTCCCAGACCAACGCGAATTAGGAACATAAAGAAATACTTGGATGAATGTAAGTAAGAAACAAGATCAGTTATGAAACTGTAATTGAATTTGTAAGTACGGCGTGACTTGTAGTATGAGACGCGACAACATTCTTGATGTTATAAAATCATTACAACTACAAGTCATATCTCAATTAGAAAAAGTGTTTAAAGGGTACTAGAAACTTTTAACATACTAGTTTTCTTCTGCAAGATTTACTAATAGAAAATATGAATGAACTATTCGTATTTTTAACATTCGACCTAGTTTACAATAAATAAATATATCATTACGCCTTTTACCCACCCATTATGGGTGTGGCATTCTGCTTACGCAGATCTCGGTAAGTGATATATTTTTTTTCACGACATGGTAGGAAACCCCACCGTTCTTCTCCCGAAATAGTGAGGAAAATGTGTTGTTTCTCTCTAGAGAGGAAAATATAGAAGTGTTACCAATATAAATGTTATTACCAAAAAAAATTATTATAAAAATTATAAATAAATTCCTAATTTGATTGAAAATCCTTATTTTACTGATAAACATAGTTTAAATTATCTTACAATTATGTCTTATATTTTTCTTTGTCTTATTAAATCACAATTTGACAACTTATTAAAGATATTTAAGATTGGTTCATTGGCAACACTGCTAAACCGCCTTGTGTCTGATAACCTAACTTTTAATGTGTCAATCTGTCAGTTGTGTTCTCAAAGTGTATTTTAGGTCCGAGCAAATAGTTTTTAGAAACATGTCGTGAAAAAAATGTTGTGTCTAACACGAGAGGAAAGCTTTTCATCCACTCTCGTTCGAAATGCCTCACTCGCTGCGCTCATGAGGCAAACTTCGAACTCGAGGGGGAAAAAGAAGCGCTTTCCTCTCTAGTTTGACAAATAACTATTGTCATACAAGAGAGTTCGATAAATTAGAAAATAATTCTCCAGTATCTTTCTCAAACTTGTCGCCATTTGACAATAGCCACTCAAGCGATGCGGGCTTTCGGGGCTATTGCCTGGCAACAAGTTTTCGAAAGATGTGTCAAATTATTTTCAATTTATTCTCTCTCTCTTGTTATATTAATACTGACAATATTTTTAAAAAATAAGTCAAAAAATATTAATTTTTGTCAGAATTGGGAAGTTGTTATGGAAGCAACTTTTTTTAGATAATAGGTCTGATTATTGACAATTTAAAAAGCAGCTTAAATCTTTCAACATCTCTCAGCTTTTGCTTCATTTGAATTTCGCGTGAATGTCACAATATTATAATTTCCTTGGTTGCGCTGTATATACTTTATAATTAAAGCTCTAATTATTTTCAGCGCTTATATTGGCTACATTTTCTTTCATCGCAGTGTATTTCCACAGTTATTCGTTAGAACATTGCGCAAACCAATCAAGAAATCTCGATTTCTTGCCAATTAGCCAAGAATGACAATACGGTAAAAATCCAGGTCGGTATGTATGAGAATTGTGACTTACCTGGGTGTGTTCGATTCCTGCTTCCTCCCCCTTAGTACGGGTCTTGCCTGCACTCCGTCGAAGCTGCTCTATGATCCTGTCTTTCGTTTTTAATTCCTCCAGCTGAAAAAAAAAACACTTGATGTTGATATTGCACCACCATACTTTCCAATAACGTGATTTATTATTTATTAATTGCGAGTTTCACCTGGGTCATTTGATTGGTTTAATTAATTATACGAATCTGAAATTGAATTCAATTTAATGAAAATGTACTTAGGTTAAAAGTAGAAATTTTGAGAAAAACCGAATTATATGTTCAATAATAATATAGTTGCTGTGAGAACAATCAAATCACTTAAACAACTATTCTATATGTCAAAGAGGGTTTATTATTTTTTTTACGACCGGGAGAGAAACTCGGTTTCTCTCATACCAAAATCATGACAGAAACAACCAATTTCAAATCTACGGGAGTTTTGCGCACATTCTATGCCGTCGTGAAGGAAAGTGCTCAAATAATATGAAAAATGAACAAAATTAAACAAACCAAAGGTAACTTTCCCAAATTATATTACAATTCAAATAATTTTGAAATACATAAAAACTATCATAAATATTGGGGTCGTGAAAAAATAGTATATACACCGCAGAAAAGAAGTATATTTTTCTCTTGTCGTATTATAGCCCTCGCCTACGGTTCGTGTTTCAATTTACTCTGCGGGAAAAAATCATACACTTTTCTCTCTTGATGTATAATAAACTATTATACCTGTTTTACACGATGTCATTTATTGGTCAGTAAATTCTTGTCCTTTTGCTCCAATTTTTGTTGTTCGTTTTAGTTAGTATGCCATTTTTCTACGGATAACTTGGAACAAAAATATTAGTAGCATAGGTGACAGCTGAAATTGTCACAATAAATTGACGGAAAACTAGATGTGTAAAACGATAATATTTTTGTTCTTTGCAATTTATTGACAAGAAAACTTGAGCAATTTATTGGTCAATAAATTGCGTCGTGCAAAACAGACATTAAACAATGAAATTGAGATTTATATGTTTAAGAATGTTACGTGGTGTTCACATCAAGTGTTTAATTTTGTAAATTGGAAACCTCGTCATAGCACACATTACAAATTGTATTTTATATTTTTAATTCTTTGAAATCATCCCTTAGGTTCGCCTTGTATTATATTATATTGTCTGTGATGATTGGTACTTTACAAAAAACGTCGTTTTCTAAGAGCTGCGCAAACATAGCTGCCACACCCGAGAAAGGAATGAATAAAAAGGCGTGATGACATATTTATTCTTCTTTTTAAGAAGGATGGCCATGGGCGCTAAATAGAATGTACGAATATAGCAAAAACATTTTCCTTCACTTTCTTTATTTCAATAAAAATAAAAGGTATTTTGCCGAAATCTTCTTCCATTAAACTTCACGTCTTCATTATTTAAATAATTAGTTGTTTATAAAATTGAAAGTAAGTGTTATAGGTTTTATCTTTATATCAGCAGGAAAATTGCATTTCGTAAGCTAATGTGGCAAAGATTTGTTTTGAGTGAGTGAACGATATGGCATAAGATATTTAATATCTCAAGTATATGTACCTATACGTAATAAAGTCTTATAAAATATCAAATAAAAGTTTTGCTGCAAATAAACTCGTGATATCTTTAAAAATAATTATATAGCAAATACTGATAAATACATTTGTAAATAAATATGAAGCTAATCTACGTAATCGTCGGAACCTACCAGAATAATTATTTTACACTTATTGATTTCAACTCTACAAGACAAATAATGATATCTCTATAATCATAAATGCAATATTTGTAATACGAGAAATAGAGCAATTTATATTTTGTAAATAATGACTTGCAAGTAATCTTACACAAATGGAATTGCTATTTACAACTTTATAGCTTTGTATATGGACTCACATTTATAAATGGAAAAGCACATATGTATATAAATATCAAGATATGCATAAATTTGTCATGAACAATGCGGCAATTTACTATATTAATTAACACCTTTTATAATAACTTTTCTTATAAAATACTATTGTTGTCGCACTTTCAGAATTGCATTAAACAATAATTACTTGTATTACAGGAAACACACGTTAAATAATATTGAAAGATTAGAAAATTAAGAATTAAAAACTTCACCTATCACTAAAATTGTTTCTACAGGGTGTCCCAGATTTAAACGGCCTAACTTAATCCATAGATTAAACACGCAAAAATAAGGTGACAAGTTCATTTGAGCAAATGTCCGTAAATGCTTCATTCCAGAGATATTCATGTTTTTCTTATTGAGTTGTGCTCCTTTCAAAAATCAACTTCCTAACGAAATATTCAATATTATCTTATTGAGGTGTGACATAATAATTGAATTTAATTAATTTTAAATTGTTTATTCCATAATTTTAATACAAAATTTAGTTTGCTTGCTCTGATGCCTGGGAAAAAATGAGAAACTATCAATGAATTTAAGGAAATTTTTTTGGGATGCCATAAAAGCAACGGTCTATGATAAACCGATAAATAATTTAGACTCACTACGAAATCATATCTCCCAAGCAATGTCACGCAGCATCCAATGCAGTAGCAGATCGTTGTCGTGCCTGTTTACGTACTCTAGGTGAACATTTTGAACAAATATTATTTAAAAAAATAGTTTATGAAGTTATGTTACTACTTTATTATTTTAAACCATAAATTTCTGTAAATTCATTGATAGTTTCTCATTTTTTCCCAGGCATCAGAGCAAGCAAACTAAATTTTGTATTGAAATTAGGTAATAAACAATTTATTATTAATTTAATTTACTTATTATGGCACACTTTTATGAGATAATATTGGATATTACGTTATAAAGTTGATTATTTAAAGTAGCGCTGCTCAATAAGAAAAACATGAATATCTCTGGAATGAAGCATTTACGGACATTTGCTCAAATGAACTTGTCACCTTATTTTTAGGTGTTTAATATATGGATTAAGTTAGGCCGTTTAAATCTGGGACATCCTGTATATAATTTAAATCATTGGCGTACACATCTTTCATAATTTTTGAGATATGACGATTTTTTCTTTTTTCGAAATGCAAATTTTAGAGGCAGTAGCTAAAAAAATGATGCAAGATATCGAAAAATTATCTTCATTTATGTGTTTTTAATACATTTTATAACAGATTAGCTAATTTTTAAAATTTTGTTTTTTTTTTCAAAATTTATGATTTGCGATATCTTGACAAATATAAAAGATACGGAATCGAAACATGCACCATTAGGTTCAACTCGTTAAAATACATAAGTGTGCAAAATTTCAAAATATTTGGTCTACCATAGTGGTTGAAATTTTAGAGGAAAATGGTTGAAAATGTCCCAAAATCGTAAAAAATCAAAGGGTATACCCCTTTGATTATTTTCAGATTTTTTACTGTAATTAAGTAACGCGTTGACCAAACCATTTGAAATTTGACATACTTATGTATTTTGGCGAGTTGAATTTATTGGTCAACTCCCCTAATTTGTATCTTTTATATTTGTAGAATTATCGCAGATCAAAATTTAAAAAAATTTGCTATTTTATCATACACTACACGAAAACCACAAAACTATATATATTTTTTCGATATCTTGCATAGTTTTTTATATACAGCCCTCCAAAGTTGCATTTCTAAAAAAGGGAAAAATCGCCATATCTTAAAAGATATGACAGTGCTTTTTGCCCCAATGAGTTTTTAAGGGTGTGAATTATATAGAAAAGCAATAAAAAAGTTTTCAAATATTTAGTGAAATATTCCCACTCTCATCCGCAGTTTTTAAGAAATCACAAATCTTAAAACTAGCAACTCGTTTTACGCTCTGTCCAGGTAATATTTTTGTATTGCCATGACCGTATTAAGTCAACATTAGTTACAAAATTAATAAATGTCATTTTAGATTCCATGTAGATTCTGTTTAATGTTCTTTAATAATTCGCACACTCGCGCAAATAGAACACAGGTCGGTGGACTTAATACATTCAGACATACAAGTATACATTGCTTAACCATGACGCATACAAATACTCGATTATATTTCAGATTGTTTGATTGTTAGTTTGTTCATAATCGGTGCTTGATTTTGTTGTGTAGATATGGCTTAACAAATTTTGTAAGAGTGGTAATGATGATTGGTGATTTTTATGACCTTTTGACCTAATGATCAAACAAGTTTTTATTACTGATTAAACATTGTTGAAATCAATAAGCTAGTTTTGTTCATTGTTGGAATCAGAATTGATTAATGGAACAATATACAACGTAAAAAATAACTCTTGCGTTTCGGAATAAAAATTATTTATATCATAAAACATAGAATCTACCCCTAAATATACAATACATAAGATTACAACAGATGGCATTTGTATATACCTATCTCTTTCCCTTCAAATATGTCCATCTTTCTCCTACCAAAACTACGTCACGTATCTTATTTAGATTAATATACAGGGTTTAAAATTGATATGTGGCATGCTACTTTTTTACATTGCTGTAAATATTTTCCTATTCACTTTAAACAAAAGTTGTTCAGAATTTAAAAATGCCTGCAATAATATCCATTTGGTTACCTAAATATGAGTATTTCACGATATATCAATCAAATCAAAATTTATCAGAAAAATTCTAAAGAAAAATATTTCATTTCATAATAGTTATTTATGATATAAGTGTTAAATATGACATTTTATGAGTAAGTGGGGAAGTTTGTGGCGATCTTCCTAGTGTATTAGTAAATACTAAAAAATGTAGAATGCTATTTTGACAGGTAGGGTTATATTTGTTGATTTATTGATACAAATCGTTAGTAACAATTAAATCACTTTCAACACTTTTGTTACTTTTAACACTAGTGTCAGAAAGTGACACTTTGTACTTGCAAAGCATTAAGCAACAATTAAAAGGGCCACTTTTAACAACGGTTGTAGAAAAAATGATTTTAGATTTATTTATTTAACAGATAGAAATGGAAATAAATTAACCTCCAAATTCGCCATTATATCATTACAATATTCTACGAAATTTATACACAAAATAATACAACATTGTAATAAATAAATCTAAATCTGTATTCTGAAATGTCAAATATTTTTCGTTAATTTTTTAATTAATTTTTTTATAGCCGTATTACAATTTTTCTAATAAATATTAATTTTAATTTGATTGATATATCGTGACGTATTGCATAGGTAAATAAATAGTATACATATATAAGCCATATTTCGATTCTAAACCCGGTATAAAAAAAAATATTCGAAGATCTCATTTTCTAGATATAGACGTTCAAATATTATTTTATAATTTTATACCACACACAATTATTCTCATATTACTTGCATGTTGAAAACAGAGGATTGGGTGAATAACTAAAAAAACTAAGAGATTTAGGTCAATAATGATTGTTGTCATCAACGACTTGATTAATTTTCACAATTATTGCAATAAAAAGTCAAAAAATAAATCAAATGATTGAATGTTTCAGACAATTTTTTGTATAATCGAATAAATTACGATGATATTTCTCACGAATCCCTGCTTGAACAAAAACAATTCAAATACCATTTAACTGTGTTTTTTCTTCTAGATGTAGAGTTTGAGATTAATGATATTCGTGCTAGTTAAATCCGTGTGAAGATGACATATTTATTAAACCAAAAAAAAATCGGCAAAAACTCTTCAGACTTTCTTATTTCAAGTACTGGTTTTGCAAGATGCCAACAGCACTTGAATGATGGCTAATGTATTAAGTTGGACCGCAAATATCGGCAGGTAATCCATGTAAGATTTTTTACGTTTGATAAAAGTTTCGTAATGCGAAGGCGTAACTCGATAGTGCAGATGTTATTTTTATCTTTGAGGTCGTGAGTGTACAGTGAAATTTTTTCTGTATATGTATTTTTAAAACTTGTTTACGTTAGAAGCTCGATAGTAAAATTTAACCCAAAACGGAATTTATTGAATAATCTCAACGTGGGAGGTAAGATTTGCTGATTGCAAATCGATTGTAATTAGAAAATTGTTACGGGATTTATGGAAATTGAGAAGCATAATATGGTGAACGTAGTTGAAATATTAGTAAGTACTCTAATTGATTTGTATGAATATTTGCAGAACATTTCCAATCAAATGAAGGAATTCCATTTACGGTATTAATGAATTAAGTGCATTGAAAGAACTACATATAGTCTTCGTCTTCCAAAGTTATTCTGGTAAGTCAAGCTATACATGGAACTACAGATGAATGGAAATCAGTTTTTTCGCTAATTTTAGATATTTTCCTGATTATTTTAATAAGAAGTAAACAATAATTTTTTATCATAGGTAATATACCGAGAGCCAAGAATTTAACGGAAAAATTTCGAAAAGTTGTTGCATAGAAATGGACAGTCAAGTGTCAAAAATGATATAATTACGACACGAGTTGCCGTTTCTATGCAGAAATTAAAAGGAATTTTACCAAATAAATTCATGGCTCAATATTTGGTTGAAAATTTCCTAAATTTTAATAAAAATAAACGAACTAATTGTTTAAGTAATAAAAGTTTAGTATCAACAAACGGTTGCCTAGGATTTGGTATACGGAATTTATTACAATTTTATAGCTTTATGTTTTCAAAAATATAAAATAAAATATGAAGCATTTATTACTTTTCTACAATATTTACTGTTTGATTTATTGTTTTTCTACCAAAACGGCCTCGAAAGATGTTAGTATTGAAATGTGTTACGTTTAAAATCTTCGAAGTTAATTTAACAGGAGTTTCTTAGGTTTTAATTTATTGTCACACTAACTCTGGTAATATTCTGAAATTTCGTCTTGAGGCATCATCTACGTTGACATGTTTGTTATACCATGAGTTTTAAGATAAGCTGCAACATTTACATTTCTGTCATTCATCAGTATCAGTTATACGTATCTCCAATAAAATGCATCATAGGATGTCAATGTCAAATGAACTTGTTATCATACTAAAGAAGTTTACTAATTAGGAAAAAAACGGTTACTGAGTATAGTTTGAGAAATGTTGTTGATATGTTTGCTAATTTATTTCCTGAACGTACTAGAACTAGACTAAATCCTTCCACAATTTCGGGAATATTTACAACATTTAAAAGAGATGTAAATTTAAATATTATGATATTAATAAGAAAAAGACAAGATTCGAATCTGCAACAACATTGACAGCCTATGTAGAAGTTTATTTGGAATAATACGGTAACATACACAAAAAAAGTACCGTAGAATTTACCGAACTATTCGATAAGTTGAATTTTATAACAATTAAGAAACTAAACACGATTATTTACTAAACAATTAGAAGTATTTATAAAAAAGTTTGGTAAATTTTCAGAAAATGCATCTTATATCCTCAGCTTACCGAATAATTCAGTAAAATCCTCTGTACTTTCTTCTTTTCTTCTTCTATAACTGGTATCCATAGTTACATATTAATGATAGATTAGTAAATATTGGGTTAGGCTGTACCGAGCTTAAGTTTTATTGGTAATTTTTTTGTAAGTCTTTGAAACCTATAAACGTATAGATACTGGGACACGTTTGACCATTTCAAGAGATAGTGCTAGTTCTATATTTGTAGAGACAATACGTCAGTGCATGTTATGTGCGCTAGATAATGTAGCAAGTTAATAGTATATTGTACAACAAACATGGAATGGTACTCATTTCCTAAGAGTATGAAATGGACATTCCATGCGAGTTGTACACCATACTTTTTCTACGACCACGATATTATTTCCTAATTAATTTAATTTTAATAATAAATTTGTCCCGCTTTCAACATTCCAATATTTCACAATTCTAAATAAGTATCCTAGCAATGCACCTGTACTGAAATGAACTGACCTGTATGAAATACAAAACAAATTCATTTCGAACGATGCTTGCACTGTACCTCATTTCCCAGCAACAACAAGCATACAATGAGCAGATTTCTAAGTGGTCGTAGAAAAAGGTATTTATTAATAGGTTTGTTCCAAGTGGTTATTTCTGACAAGTTTATGACATGTTTGTGACAATTTCACTGCACCTGCGAAAAATGTAAACAAATTAACTTTGAAGCATACGCTTCATTTCTTTTTTGTAACGAAAAATGTATGAATTTCTTTATTTAAATTTATATTTAAGGTTAGATGTCAAAACAAAAAATGAGCATGCACATGCGCTTCATTCCATTCGCCGTTCCAGTCTATGTTTCTAATTTGTTTACATTTTTCGCAGGCGCAATTAAATTGTCACAAACATGTCACAGACTTGTCAGAAATAACCACTTGGAACAAACCTAATATATTTTCCATGGTAAACTCTCAAATTCCGTGTTTTTGTGAATATCCAGCGTAATAAATTGATTAATAAATTCAATAAATTGAAACCCCTCTCGCAGTTACACCCACGCATCTGTCTGTCTAAGTTCTGTGAAATATAAATTATTCATAGTTCACTGGATTTCCATTACCGAAATTGTAAAATAATAGCTATTAAAACAGCAATTACTTATATAGTGTAAAATGACATAATTTTCTTTCTGCTTACCAGTTTGTGGGCGTCGTGTTTATTGGCTCGAGTGATCCTGGACAGCTCTGTGACATGCTTCTCATGCTGTGCCCTAAGATCAGCAGCCTTGAGTCTGTCGGCATCAATGGCTTTCTGTAAAACAAAACCACGCCTTGTCACTCAAAAAATACCAACTACTGCAATTAGAATGATCAATATTACCGCCGGCGGTCATACGTGACAGAACAAACATTCTCAGAGATCGAAATCAAACTCCGTGAGCTGCTATGTTTCTCCTTGCGTGCGAAACAGCTCCGGAGTAAATATTTACCTCTATTAACTACATATTAACGCAATGCAATGTCAAAATTACATGCAGTTCATTCGTTAACGTCGTCCAAGCAAGATGCTTACAAGAATGTTTGTCTTACTTCCGATATTAGTTCAGGCGCACATCGAATTATCATCAGAAATGAACAAGGAAGATATTCAGTACTTAAAACTTATTTTAACCGAAAATAAATGTAGGGTAGTGGTGTTAGTTAAAGCCAGTGAAGATTATTGTGATTATTATAAAGTAATCTTAAAACTACTTCAAGAATTGAATCTTCCGTATCTGAATTTACAAGCTAAGTCAGTTGGAAAATTCAACGGACCAAACGACAAAAGGTTTAGTTATGATTCTATTGCTGAAGCAAGTAGACTATACTTAGTATTTATTCCGAATATATCTACAGCCCAATTAATGATTCCAACTCTATTAAGAATCTATTTCTTCCGTCCAAGACATCGAGTAGCACTGATAGTTAATAAATCCAATAACCAAACAGTAAACGTAGAAGAAATAAGTCAAATATTCAAAGCATTTTGGCAACGAGAGATGTTAAACATAGTTTTAATTATTCGACCATATGATGCATATATCTACAAGCCTTACTATGAGCAATTCTCCATAAAAACAAATGAAACAGGAAACGGATTGTTTCCAAAAAGATTCAACGATTTGAAGAAACACGTGTTGAGGTTATCAACTTTCGTCGCAGCTCTAGATTGCTGGAAGATGAAATCGGGTGTGTTAATAGGAAGAGATATCGATCTGTGGAGTACAATAGCAGATGTTATGAATGCAACTTTTGAGCATATTCCACCAAGAGATAACATCACTTATGGGTTGAAATTTCGCAATGGTACTATGACGGGAGTATTTAGAGATGTAGTTGAGAATATTACTGATTTAACCATAAATTCTCGAATGGTGAAACTTCAGTTTGAGAATTTAATGGAAGGAACTTATCCGCATGATAGAGAAGATGTTTCTATTATAGTACCCAGTGCTGGCAGTATACCTGAATTTACTAAATTTGTTTCATTATTTTCTCTACCACTTTGGATTTTGGTAGGTGCTGGGACAATCGTCTTTGGGATAATTTGGTGGTGTTTGTTTAACCGCGATAAACTAATCAAATCATTACTGGACTCTTTTACTTTAACCTTAGGAAATCCTGTTAACGAACCATCAAATATTAAAGCAAGATTTTTATTATTAATATATGTAACGTATATCTTCTTCATTCAAGCAGCATATCACAGTCTACTAAGCAGTGTATTAACTGTTCCAGTTATTGCGCCAGAAATTGATAGCATAAAAGAGTTAGATGAATCAAATATAGAAATTTACGCGGCAGTAAGATTCAAAGATATGTTTCAGTCAAATACTGGCGGAAGCCTAACACAAAAATTCGTTGAGAAACTTCATACAGTTCCTGATGATCCAGATATTGAAAGAATGGTTCAACAACGAGGACATTTTGCGTTCATACAAAAAGAAACGTTTGCTTTTCAATCAATTTTACAAAGAGGTAATTTTAAAAGTGATGGAACACCAAAATATCGAATGATAAACGAAAAACCAATGCCTACGCAGGTTTGTTACGCTGCTAGGTATGGTTCTCCATTGATTCCAAAAGTTAATGACTTATTAAGACGCTTCCAGGAAGCGGGATTGGTTAAACACTGGAAAGAAATTACTATTCATCGAATTATTCTCGATGAGAAACTTGGTGAATTGCCTGCTCCAGTTCTGTTAAAAGTATTAACGTTTGATAATATTTCCATCGCTTTTGTTGCTCTTGCTTTTGGTCATTCTTTGGCGTTCTTTGTTTTGCTGTTTGAAAGATGCTTCGATCATTGCAGAAATATATAAATGTATTGAACAATTTGTTGTAATGCGTAAACATTGTTATGTACTTAGAACGATATGAACACATATTATTAAAAATAGAAAACGCATTATCTGTAACGACCCGTCAGCACGAATGCAGCATATCTAATGCTCATCTCTATAAACTATACTAACACGATTACCATTAATATCAATTATTTATTTCTATGTATAAGAGAAAATCAAGAATTGAACATCATTCGAAGTCATCATGTGGCTTGAAATTCTGATTTATTTACCGCTGGTTAACTCTTTTGATTTTTCTATAAATCACATTGAAAGATCCAGAGGTTTAGCTGATTTTACCACAAGTATTGTTGAAAATGAATGCAGAAACTGTAAAACTATCATGGTTATACATTCAGGACAAGAAGTATCGTGTGATTTGTTCTTTAATAAAGTACGTAGCCCTTCGTCAATTTATACTATTTTAATAGACGGGAATGGAACAGATATTTCAGAAAATAAAACAATTCAGTTTCCTTACTTCCCAGAATTAACAATAATTTTTTTAAATACGGATACTATTAGCATAGAAGCTGTTATATTTTCTGTAGAGCTATTGGAAACATGGAACATTCGAGGAAAATTCTTATTATTATCGGATGGAGACATCACAGATGATGATGAGGAATTCGATGATTGGTTACAAGAAACTTTCGAATCATTCTGGGACAGACAAGCCCTTAAAGTTTTGGTAACACTCTGGAAACCTACAAATGAAATGGTTTCTTATACGTATGATCCATTCCGAGGCGATTATAAAATTTTGGTTGAAGAAAAAGATCGGTTGAGTAGTTGGTTCAACCGTCAAGTTACCAACATGTACGGTGAACCAATCAAACTATATCAATTTGACACGGTTTTAACTCAAGCAGCTGTACCGAAAACTTTGCCAAATGGTAAAGAAACTTGGGTAGGCCCAGATGGAATGTTCTTCAGTATATTAGCAGAATCATTGAACACTACTTTATATTCGCATAGAATATCTGAAGACTTCGATGAAGACATGATCAGAGATGCTGACCCTGCTCTACCATTTTCGCAATATTTGAAATTATTTTCTGATATGTTTGATTTTGATATACTATTTAATAGAATGCAAACATTTTCTGATAATAATCTAGACCACATTTTTCTTTACGAAGGTAATGAATTGCAGATAATTGTACCAAAGACTGGAATAATTCCTCAATATCTCTACATGATGTTACTAGTTGGAGGAGATGTATGGGCAGCCATTTTGATTAGTCTGTTAAGTGTTGTACTGATTAGAAAAATCCTAAGAGGCAAAAGATCTTCCCCAGTTTTGGATAATTTAGCGTATTTGTTGGGTTCTAATGCTCCCCATAGAAAACAAATGAGCTCTGTGGAAAAAATTGTTTTGGGAACATGGACATTAAGCTGCGTTGTCATAGTAACGTTGTTTCAAACAACTCTGATGAGTACATTAGTTGCTCCAAAATACTACCCTAATGTTGATACTTTAGATGAACTTTCAAAAACGAATTTAATGGTTTATGGTCCGGAGTATACCAACATACAAATTAGCAGAATTTTGAAGGGTAATAAATTTATGGATCATCTTATGAATATACCCAGAAATTTAACAGTATATGGAGATAATGTAGAGTGGATAGATGTCTACAAGTAAGTTTAAATTCTTATTATTTTTTACCTTCCGCACATATATGTAATGATAGCACGTTTTCGTTTCGGCGTCTCTAGAATACCATTTCACTATTTTGTCTGTGAGTGTACGTGTGTGTAACTGTGTGTAACGTTTATCTTTTTTTCGTACGCGACAACTCAAAATTTATTAAAACTATCAATGTCATATTTAAAATTTCAATTTTAGATGTTCATGTTATGAATTGATTAAATTTTGGGAGCAATTCATCAATCGGAAGTGGTAGTTTATTTGAAAGCCCAGGTTTTATGAGCATATGTCAGTATATAAATGAGTTAAAGTTAATTTTGTTATAATAGGAAAATGTAGAATAACATTTGCTACATTTTTTATTTGAAACTATTTCCTATATTTTGTATCGTTTAGAAATTAAAATTTTTGGGAGGTTATTTGCAAATTTAATTCTTAATGAAATTTCTTTGTTCTCAAAACTCGTTAAATTTCAGTTTGATAAGCGCATTTTTAATTTGCTTTAGATTACAATTTTTTTGTAAACCAGTTTGTTGTTGTGATCATTGCATTGTTGTAATCAGTGTATTGTTGTTATCAATACATTCCTTTCAGCAACACACTGTTGTAAATAATCGAGAGGTTATGTGATGGCCTCATCAGATTATTTATAGAAATATTTGAAAATATGTTGTATGTTATAGACACCGTCACGGGGTGATTGTAACTAAAGAGCAATTATACAGACTACATAAAACGGACCCAACTTTATTTATAAACAATCATTTAATGGCAGAAAGTCCAATGCCGAACGCAGTATCCTACAATATGCCCAGAAATAAACTTTACTACCAAGAAGTCCAACGTACCTTTGGAATAATACAAGAAGCAGGCTTGCATCTTCATTGGCGCAACTACGATTACAATTTAGAACGAAATGTTACTAAAAACTCAAAGGCATCAAACGACAAAGATCAAACTTTAACTTTATTTCATTTACAGTCCGCTTTTATGCTGCTTATCTTTGGATTGACTTTAGCGTTACTTGTATTTTGTGGTGAGATTGCGTGGTATTGGATAATAAAGAAAAATTAATAAGTTACATGCATTAGCATATTCTTAACAATATGTCACGCGGTAATTGCATTTTGTATCAGTTTATATTAAGGATAACAATCAATTGGTGACATCGCATAGACAGATGGTAATGGTTCGCTGTCAGAATTGATAATTCAGTAATAATTCATGAATTATTACACATATTTAGTTAGTAATCCGCAGTAGATCAAGCAAGATGCTTCTTTTAAAAGTACTAACAATTTCTATAATTTTCCAAGCAAGTGGTGCAAAATTAACAGCGCTCTCGAAAAGGAAAACTAGACCTACGAAATTATTAATAGATTTTGCAGTAAAAGCCTATCACAATTACTGCGATCATTGCAGAAGCACTTTACTAATACACGACGAGTCAGAAAAACGCACCAGTAATTATTTTTTAAGAACGATTGCGAAACAGGACTTTAACATGTCGTTGGTATCTTTTTCTATTGGATACGAAGAGCGTCCATGGTCTATTCAAGGTATTTACAGTGGTGATGTTATAGAACTAACAATCATATTCTGGCCGAAAAGATTTTACAACGCCGTTAAAGATTTCTTAGACATCTTAGAACATCTACCGTATTGGAATCGTAACAGCAAGATAATTATTACAGCTGCACAGGATGTACCTGAAGATTACATTAAATGGATGCATAAAATATTTCCCATATTTTGGAAACGAAAAATTTTGAGAATATTTTTAACATTTCTACATGAAGATAACTTAAAAGTATTTATGTATTATCCATTCAACGATTCTTATGCTATTGATATCAGCAACAGAACGGATGAGGAATATAATGGATTTCTAGAATATGAACTGTTGAATTTATATGGTTATCCAATGAAAGCATATGTCTATGATATACTTTCTTACACTGAAAGAGTTTTAACAGGGCCTTTCAACGAAGAGGGTCAACCAACCTGGGTAGGATTTGATGGTAAATTCATGACACAAGCTAGGGATATTTTAAATGTAACCATGGATATAACCAGAGAAAGTATTTCTCAATCAATGAATAACTATTATAGATATGTAGATGAGGAAGATTTTAGTACAAAGAACTTTATTAACTTTTATGATTTTGATATTTGGTTCACTGCTATTAAAGCTAAAAGAAAATCTGAAATAGATTATGTTTTCCTACATGAAAGAGACGACTTATGTTTTGTTGTACCTAAAGGCAAACTAGTTCCTCAGTATCTATACATGTTTTTAATTGTACGTGGTAAAATATGGATATTATCAGGATTCTTTTTTATTTTGATAGCTGCATTAATGCGGGCTTTGAAAAGAAAGTCTCCAATTCAAGATACCTATCGAATGGTTTTGAATATACCACTGGTAGATATAGCAAAACCTCTTGGAAATTCTGCCAGGATAACTATTAATACCTGGTTAATATTCTGTTTTATTTTTTCTGTGCTTTTTAACTGTGCTTTAATGAGTACTTTATTACACAAGAAATATTATCCAAATGCTGAAACCGTAGATGATTTAATCCATATAAATATTACAATATACGCTAGTTCTACCGACTGTGAACTATTGAGAGAAAATATAGACAATAAAGCAATAATGAACAAAGTACAAGAAACATCCGAATGGACTGTAGATAGAATGGTAGTGGAACACAATGAGCAAAATGGATTTTTAGTACGGGCCGAAATCGCAAGAGGATTTCTAAAAGAAATGTTGCGAAAAACTGGAGAAATCACCTATCACATCATGCGTGATCACCCCATTCCAAGTATTAGCGCTTTTGTTATGCCAAAGAGTCATCCATATTACGAAGAAATGATGTGGAATGTAAACAAAGTTCATGAAAATGGATTGTACTACGTTTGGAGGAAATCAGAGTATGGGTATGCTGAGAGGGTTATGAATAACACTGAATTAGAGATTGATGAAGAAACATCGTCGAATGATAATCAAATGTTATCGTTGTATCATTTGCAGTCCGCGTTTTATATACTTGGAGTTGGAGAGATACTTGCTGCAGTCGTTTTTGCTTTGGAGTTTGCTTCCAAATGGTATTCTAAATTGCAGTTTAATTTTTTTTATGGTTAAAAATCAGTAGATAGATGTATTGGTAAATAGTTGGGCTTAACCATTTTCTATTAACAAAAACAAATACGGTTGCTATGGATAATAGTTTGACATTTAGTTAGTAGGTAAGTACAAAAAGTTTGGTGGTCCAAATTTCATTGTGTTATTTCTTGTAATTTTTTAAAGAGAATATGATCGACCAAGATTTTGGAACATCGTGGATAACTCTGTAAAAAATAAATGATCATTCCTCATATTGCCCTGATTTAGTATCATCAAACTATTATCCTTTCCAAAACTGAAATAGTTATTTACGTTATAAGTCCGGTAAATGAGTTTTGACAGTACAAATAAAATCTAATTTTGAAATGAGTACGCTGAAAACCTTTAATGGACTTATGGGCGTATAACGGTTTATTTATTATCTGTGTTCCATTTTATTAGTGAAATAAAAATATTTAAAAAATACGAATTTCGTTCAAATGAAGAGGTAATAAGTGTTATTGAAAACTGAAAGAATTTGTTTAAAAGATCTTAGATCTCACCAAGTCAGTCATCGGTACCAACTGCCTCACAGCAGCTGGTGGGTTCACTACACTGATGAGCTCCAATAAGAGCGAAACGCGTCTGTAGTTCCCGATTGATTGACTTGGCCGGTCTCAATGAATTAATAACTTAGTTATTATTCTGAGGCTGTTTTTTATGAAACAGTTGACAATTTTTATTGTCTTTATATTTTTTAATATATATGTTTCATAGACAATTTTCAATTTTTTGAAAAGGTCTAGATTTAATTTGTATCCTTTGTACTAGTGTAGAGTCAAGATTTCTTCAAACAAATGTCCCCAAAGAAACTTCCCATCCGAAGAAATACAGAAATTACAAATAAAGTGTATAAAAAAAACTACAAAAAACCAAAATTTTCAAACCGATTCCCATTACTTCGTACAGTTTTTGAGATATAATCAAGAACATTCTGCCATAAAATTGAGTACGGATTTACCAAAATACATATATTGTTAAATTTTTAACACATATATTTTTTAAACTAACAATCGTAGAATAATCATTAATACTTTATTAGATAGTTTACGATATACTGAATCGTAAACCATCTATTATTGAGCTATATCTCTGGTATAAATTCATTTTACAGGCTGCTATCTAAACCATAGTAACATACATATTTACTGAATGTGTTGTCAAAGACTATTTCGATCGAATATTTTAAAGAATTGTGCTACACATTCCTATAAATGTGAGATTTTTTAAATTATTTACGATACAGTATATCGTAAAACATTGTACAATACTCGACCGTAACCCATACTTTACAATCAAGCATGGATAACAGACTCGCTTCTACGCTCGCTCGTTAAGTACCGTGCTCGCCAGTAAAGTTTTGAGTAACGGTCTTGCAATGTACACTACTATTATACGATACAGTAGCATCAAAAAGTACTTTTACGTTGATAATTAAGTTTAGTTAAGTCGATTGTCAAAGCAGATTGCTGTTAATGTAAGGTTAATAGAATAAGTTTATTTTCATTTGAAGGATGTACTGGTGCCATAATAATTGATAAAATGTATGGTTTGGAAATAGCATAGTTTTGTAGAAAGCCAATAAATAAAATGTAATAATTCTAACCTGTAATCGTTCTTCCAAGTCTTTGGAAACTTCCTTCTGTTTGGCGAGATCTCCATTAAGCCTTTGACATGTTTGACAGACCCCTCCATCAGTATTATCCACCGAAGCAACTTTTTTCAATTCGTTTAATTGTCCTTTGAGCTGATGCTCTTTCTTTTTAAATTCAACATTTAATTTTCTTATATCTGCTTCGTGTAGCGCTTTAACTTTGGCACATTGCTCACAGGAAGATGCAACAGTAGAAGTAGTAACAGCAGGAAGAGCTTTTTCGTTTAATTGTCCTTTTAATTGTTGCTCTTTCTTCTTAAACTCCACGTTGAGTTTTCTAATTTCTGCGTCATGGAGTGCTTTTTGTTTCGCGCACTGCTCGCAAGCAGAAATAGAAGAACCAGCAGTTGCATTTATGTTAGTTCCTTTTTCGTTTAATTGTCCTTTCAACTGCTGCTCCTTCTTTTTAAATTCCACGCTGAGTTTCCTCAACTCTGCTTCATGTATTGCTTTATTCTTGGCGCATTGTTCGCATGCTGAGGCATTGCTAGTCGTGCTTTTAGTTTTGGCAGATTCCTGGAGCTGTGCTTCTAGTTCGATTCTTCTGCATCGCGCGGCTTTTCGCTCTGCGCGTAGTTCAGCGGCGTGCTGCGCACGCAGAGCTCTGACGGCGTCACGCTCGCCGCGGAGTCGCTCGCGTAGTTGCGTAGACTCGAGACGCAGGCGCTCGGTGGTCTGTTGGAGACGGGACACTTGCCCGGTGCTGGAGGTCGTTGCGGCCATGGTGAGCGGTGTCCTCTGGGGCTGGGAGGGTTTACGGAGTTAGTAAAATGTTACTGCAACAGAAAGAACACGGAAATTTAAAATAATTCATTTCTTTAACTTAACTCTAACATATATTTTGTAAAGTAAATAACTATTAATAAACTAATTTTAGTTGCTGTGGGAACAAACAAATAACAGAAACTGTAATAATTAATCATTCAATACAGATTCACATACCGATAGTAAAATTTGTAACTCACGGAATATCCTCACTTAAAATTGTAATATTTTTTTATTACATTTCTTTATAATATAGGCGCTAAGAAACCCATTGTAGCAGAGCGCATCGTCAGATCTCTAATATTTTTCGAGATACGTCGATTTTTGGTATTTTTCGAAGTGCAACTTTAAGGGCCTGTAATTAAAAAACTACACGAGATAACTAAAAATTCTCTTCAGTTAAGCGTTTCTGGTGTCTTATATAACAAATTAATAAATTTTTAAAATTTTTTTTTTTTTTGTATTTTTGTTTAAAATTTCAATCGGCGATAACTTGACAAATATTAAAGATACAGATTTGCAGTGTTCACCAATCGATTCAGCTCGGCGAAATACATAAGTATGCAAAGTTTCATAAAAATCGCTTTACGGAATGGAAAGTTAGAGCAAAAAGCCTGAAAATGGCGTTTTTTGTCCAAAAAGTCAAATGTTACCCCTTGACGTTTGGCCTGGATTTGGCCATTTTCAGACTTTTTGCTCTAACATTTCAACCGGTTGTCCGAATTTTCTGAAATTTTCAGGGTTTATGTATTTCGTCGTTCTGAATCGATTGGTGAACACTGCAAGTCTGTATCTTTCATATTTGTCGAGATATCTCCAATCGAAATTTTGAAAAAAAATTCAAAAAAATTTCAAAATTTTCAAAATTTACTAATTAATTATAAATGGCACGAAAAACACTAAACTGGAGATATTTTTCGATATCTTGTATAGTTTTCTAGTTACAGCCTTTCAAAATTGCTCTTCGGAAAATATAAAAAAGTTTTGGTATTTTTCGAAGGGCAACTTTAAGGGCCTGTAATTCAAAAACTACACGAGATATCTAAAAATTCTCTTCAATTTAGCGTTTCTGGTGCCTTATATAACAAATTAGCAAATTTTTAAAATTTTGAAATTTTTTTGTATTTTGGTTCAAAATTTCGTTTGGCGGTAACTCGACAAATATTAAAGATACAGATTTGCAGCGTTCACCAATCGATTCAGCTCATCAAAATACATAAGTATGCATAGTTTCATAAAAATCGCGTTACTGGATGGAAAGTTAGAGCAAAAAGCCTGAAAATAGCGTTTTTTGTCCGGAAAGTCAAGGGTGAACACTGCAAGTCTGTATCTTTCATATTTGTCGAGATATCTCTAATCGAAATTTTGAAAAAAAATTCAAAAAAATTTCAAAATTTTCAAAATTTACTAATTTATTATAAATGGCAGGAAAAACACAAAACTGCAGATATTTTTCGATATCTTCTATAGTTTTCGAGTTACAGCCCCTCAAAGTTGCTCTTCGGAAAATATAACAAATCGCCATATCTCGAGAAATATTAGAGATATGACGATGCGCTCTGCTGCAATGGGTTTCCTGGCGCGAATATTATAAAGAAATGTAATAAAAAAATTTTACAATTTTAAGTCATATTTGGGGAAATTTCCGTATTTTTAAAAATATTACAAATCGCCATATTTCGATAAATATAAGACATATTACGATGCGTACTACAGCAATGAGTTTATTCATGATTAAATTATACATAAGTAATAAAACCTGACGAGATTTTTGCGGAAATACATATTTTGACGTCCACTGAAATCGTTAAGACCAATTTCTCAATGATGTCTGTGCGAGGATGGATGGATGGATGTCCGTGTGCGCAATATCTCAAGATAAAATAATACAACAATATAAAAAAATAGCATTGGAACCCCTATGCGTTATATTGCACCCAGTAAAACTTAAGAAATTTATTATTTTTAGTGTATTAATATAAATTAAGTCTGTGTATGTTTATATATTATTATTTGTTCATAAGCATTGTTCCAGACTTCTTTGAATTAGCTGTTGTTTTAAAACAAATATATGTATGTTATGTATGCAAATATCATGTGTCTGTTTATTATTTGTCGGGCAGAACGTCTAGAAATTTGTTTACATTACATCAAATAAGGAAATCTGTCTATATAAAAGAAAACTTATATGCAATATAGGAAAGAACGTGATGTGTATTTCAATTGTATTGATTGAATTGAATACTGAGAGAAGATTACGAATAATTATTTTCTATTGTATTAATTTGTTACAAAAACAGCAACAATGAAAAAACTGTTCTATTATTATCAATACACGTCATGTTATTATCCGCATCATTTTATATTCTCATTCTAGCAAACATGTATTTATTTCTGGCATTTTTCCCACTAAGTACAAACCAATATCGGTACAACCACGTACAAACGTTTTAAATCTGCAAAGAATATCTTAAGTTCTCGCGTAGCAAAATACCGTTCAGCATAACGAGTAGATTTGCAAGATATGTAACCGAATCACGAACAATGAGGTGTAAATCTCCAGGTTCCCACAGTTCGGATAAAGCGATACTTTGTAACGAGGAGCTAACGAAAGTGGCGACGAAATACGTGTCAGATAACAAGAGCGTTGACGTTTACAGTACAATGACTTCTTTTATAGTTGAAGGATTGTAAATGGGTTTGATAGTAAAATGTAGTACAATACAAGTTCAACATCCGTTCTCAATGAACCTAACAAGCTGATTATTGTTGAAGAATGTGTGCGCGATTGTGGCTAAAATTAATTTTGATTATGCGACTATGTGAACGTATTTTGTAACAGGATTTTTCTTAAAACAAATTATTTCTATGTACCTTTATTAAAATTATACTCTTTGGTATATGTCCTATATTTTTGTTCCTACTATAAAAGGAGGAATATTGTTCTACTTTTAACAGAGGAAAAGGCACAAAATGCGTGTAATAAAATTATTAAATAAATATATTATCACGCCTTAATTTATTTTGGGTGTGTACTTTGATTTCGTAGATTTCGGTAAGAAGGGAGGCCACGACATCTATCAGGCCCATTTTTCGCTTTCATAAAAGCCTACAAGTTATAGTCTATTCCACAAGATCTTTCTTTAAAGGGACACAAATTCACGAGGTTTCCTGTGCTGTGATTGGTCCTCGAACACGTGCTAAACACTTTTTGAAATACAAACATGTATAACTGTTAAAATGCCACACTACACTTTACTGTTTTGAGTTATATGTAGATATAGCAATGCCCACTGCATTTTTATTTTATCTTATTGCTTCTACATTGTATTTATTAGAAATATTTATATATTTTTTTAAATCTGTATATTTATATAAGGATATGCAATAAACCAAAACAGCCGAGCAATTTATTCTTTTCTTTCTTAATAACTGTGTACAAACTGGTGTTGGAGTTCTGCATAAGAATTAGTTCAAAATTCCGAGCGTATACCGCCGAATGCTTGTAATGGTACACTGTATTTTTTTAACCAATCACAGAACTATATTTGTCCCTTTAATAATTAAAGCTCTCGTGGAATAGACTATAGTGTTCCAGTATTACTTTTCAGTGGTAGAACGTATAACTGGCAACCATAGTTCCTGACAGAAAAGTAAATATTGCATCTTAGTGAAACAGTAAGTATATTCATTTATTTATTTTTAATAATATTAGTTGAAGGAAACTATTATATAAGATATTTCAATACCATTCTATATATTGTAATGTGTGACTTTTCCTTTCATATGACATTTTCGTTACTTCACAATTTAACAAATACTTGTCATCTGAGGGCATTATAATATTTATTTAAATAGCACCCCTATTAGCAAGCTACATATTAAGAAATGAGGTAAATTGTCAATATATATTATGGTAAAAAAAATCACACCCCACGATTCAATCATTATTTACACTTTTTTGGGTGGCAAGATTTTAATCATTATTTATTTAATTTGAGGTGAAAATATAAAATTGCTTGAGTATATGGAAAAATTGCAAGCAACTTCAGTCATTCGCATTTTGCTAAAACAACCAAGGATTTAGGTAATATACAAAATATCTAGATTATACTGAAAACGTTTCTTAATGGCTCTGAAAAACGCAACTAGCTAGGCAGCTAACAATACCTCCACACATTTCACAGCAGCATAAAAATCAGGCGCTACAATCTAGAGCTCCACTTTCATTTACAGATTTCATCACTTATTTCTCCATTAACACCTCGATAGGAAATACCATCACTTAGTGCAGGAAAGTCAGGTCAATCAGCTTAATGGTTCGTGTGACAGTTGAACGTCGACCACGCCTTTCAGAGCCGTCTATTATCAGCAGGCCGCTCCCTGCGCCTGACGTACTTCTCATGCGCAACCTGCCGCACGCCACAGTGAGGGAAGCCGTTTGTTACGGAAATATTACAGATATATTACCGAAATTACAAGAGGGTGTAGATTTAATGTCAGGTAAGCGTTTGGCGAAAGGAGATTTTAATTAGTTGATAGCCTTGGTTAATTAGTCAGTAGGCTAATAAAATATTACTTAAGACATTGGATACAGTTGTGATGAAATTTTAATAGAATTAAACTAATTTAATTATAGTATCCGTACGAAATTAAGAGTCGAAATATGAAGCAAGATTTAAAATGAGAACATTGCAGCTGAAAAGAAACTTTTTTGTATATGTGGTCCATTTTGTTCTTTATTTATCTTATTTTATGCGATTATTTTAAATATTGCCTACATATATAAATAAAATTAAAGATCTTTTGTTTTTTTTAAACAGTTCTTATTCATTTTAGTCCTAAAATGATCAGAACAGAAACTATGCATGTTTTTATTAATAAATATCACTCCCAGAAAGTATGCCATGAATTGTGTGTGAATGTTCAAACAATTAGTTCAGTTGCTGTTAGATCTATAATAATTATTTTTCGCTTAATTTTTTTTTAGTTAATCTACTTTTCGATGTTATAGTGTGATTATTTATAAATAATTACATTAATAGTTTCTGTACTGATCATTTAGAACTATACAGATCAAATAGATTAAATAGCAGTGGATCGTGAGATCCTCAGTTCGAATCCCACAGCTGACAGTTGCCAATTTAAATTTACCCTTGTGGTTCCCCGTCCACTAACATCTTTGGGGGCTGTGATTTGAAGGATGGTAACCGCACTTTATACGTAAAAATATATCACTTTCCGAGATCTGCGTAAGCAGAGTGCCACACCCATAATGGGTAAAAGGCGTGATGATATATTTATTTATTTTATCTGATCAGAAACTGTTTAAAGAGAAACAAAAAATATTTAAAATTTTGTCAAAATATACGAGCCCAGAATAATTTCATTTGGCCCAGTTGAAATCATACAAAGGAAAATTGTTTAATTCATCATATTTATATCTTATATATTTTTATTTGTACCTTTGGCATATACATCTAGGTAAGGGAGGTATTATGTGTATGTTACGAATTGATTAGATTTTGGGAACAATTCATCAACTGTAAGAGGTATTTGAAGACCTATCAGGGTTTTTGGACATACCTTAGTAAATAAATGAGATAGAGTAAATTTCATTGCAATCAAAAAGATGTAGAATGATATTATCTATCTTTATTTGAAATATTTTTCTAAATTTAAAAACAGTATTCGTTGTACCTTTGTTAACAAACAAATTATGTAAACAATTTTCCCTTTGTATGAACAGAACAAATTTTTTGTTATTCCAAAAGTCATAATTGGGTCAAATGATACGATTTTGGGCTCGTATACTATGTTCCATTAAAAATTATTAAGTTAATATAATTCTGCGAAAATGGAACACCCAGTAGAAAAACGTATATTGTAGATATGTGAGCATTTTAATTAAAAATAAACTTCAATAAAATTTCGGTAATATTCAAAATAATCGAGTAAAATAAAACAATACAAGCCGATGGATAACCCGGTATTTTAAAATAATAATATTTGTTTTGATTATACAGCAACAATAGAAACTAAGAAAGCGAATTTAAAATTATAATACTGTTGTGAAAAATTATAATAGCATGTATTTAACATCTTGTAACACTGATATCTACATACAAATATGTAGAAATTTGTAAACATCCTTCCGATTTTATGAAACCTGCTCATAATAGCAAAATAACTAATAATATAAAAGATTACAAACCTACAAACCGTCGAATCACAAACAGGCAGTTTTAAAACAATTTTCTGTCATAAAATTCATTTCCATAAATATGCAAGACGGCTACAATATGTAGAAAACTATTTACCCATTTTATAAGTAGAACAAAAGGAAAATAAAGTAAATATTCATCAAACAAACAGCACACAAACACAATTTTTATTCGAGTTTCTTGACATGAGGCGTTTTCTCGAAACAGCAAAGTTTGCTGTTGTCGGTGATAATACTACTTATTTAAACACGGTTACAAGAAAGTTAGATAGTTGTTTGTTGTAAAGTAACACATAAAACAACTCAGCTCACTGTATGCAAAATTAACGTTGTTCGCGTGTATTAGCGAAACTGGCACGCGGGTCATAAAAACCAGTGACGGGGTTAGATTATTTCGTAAACTTTTACACAGGTACGCATTCGCCCACAACACCTAATCGATAAAATTACCTGCATAAAAAGTATAACAATATTATCAGTTTAATTACATACATTGGATGCTTTATTAAATGCAATTGAACTTGGAGAGTTTATTTTTTCTACGATTGTTGAATAAGGTGTTCATTTCTACTGCATTTCTTGATAAACAATAATATACTTTAATCACTCAACTGGCATTTTGAATGCATAGATGACAGCATTAAGTATTGAGATACTTTCTCAAGTATACATTACATAACAATATTTGGTGCAAATAAGAAGAGAATGAATTACAAATTTTACCCTAATGAGTAGAAGCCATCATTACACGCTCATTTAATAATATACTATTACCACTCTCAATTCTTTTTAAACTAAAATATCTTAAAAAAGTGGCAGAGAATTGAATTGTGTATCAGAATCAGTTAGCGCAATATTATTTTATTTGTTTAAATACTATTAAAATTATAAATTAGTTTTAAAAGCTATTAACGATAATATTTTTAATGTTTTCTTGTTAATTAGATTGTAAACATTTAACTGTATTTTAATAACAGATTTAGCTTGAGGTAATAGAGAAATAAGTTAAATATATATTGCAATAAAATCTATACTTAAATTTGTACCTAATTGATATTTATGTTTCAATATTAAAATGATCATAAAATATTAATAAAATAACCATGATTAATTATAATTTATATTCACGAAAAATAATATGGAGAGTAGAAGAAAACGTTGCAATTAAATCAGTAATAGAATGGAGACCAGGAGGAAGAAGAAGACGAGGCAGGCTCAGATAAAAATGGTTAATGGAAATAGAAGAAGATTTAAAAGCAGCAAGAATTAAAAACTGACAAAGTAGAACAAAAAAATTGAAGTATATGTGTAGAAACCTTACTACAAGGATTTAAAGGAAAAGAAGATTGGTTCATTCCAACAATAGGATCTAGAGATCTTCTTAAGAATAATATATATTAATAATAATATATAATTTTATAATTTCGAAGTGTTTTTTCTATTGTTTTGTTACAAAGTCTATTATTGTTTATTATATTTACTTTATTGGACTAGTCCATAAAGAGGCACTTTATAGACGCTAAACAATATCATAAACAAGTGAATATAACAGTCGGACATAAAAATATTTTATTTAAATACAACGTTTCGATTTACTGTCGTAATTCTTAATTCTTCTTTACTATGGAGGTTCATGAAAATGGCTCTTTTCTTGATGTATTTTTGTAAAGAAAAATTGATGGAATCATGATAGAAAAGGATGAAGAATTATGTACAGTAATTCGAAACTCGAAACGTTGTATTTAAATAAAATATTTTTACAGATCTTAATTCAAAAGTCTTCTATAATTTTACTATGATTCCTGAAAGATTTTACGTTTAAGTTTGATAATAAGCTACTCCATAATACGCATCTGCACTATACATTTAAGTGTAAGATGTATTTTCATTTCCTTAAAGGTTATTTTAATAATAGATTAATAATAAACGTTATTAAATGAAATTGCATTCACCCACTTGCAATACATTAATAACCACCATTTATTTCTTAAACGACACAATCTTTTCAGTCAATTAAACAAAAGTTTCTATAATTCCATTTAACCATTTCAGTGAAAACTTTTTGTAAGTTGTTCGGAAATTTCTATTTGACTGGGAAGTATAAAGATAAGCTTTGAATACTTATATAGAAGCAACCAATTAGAATATTTTAATTAATGCCCTGCTAAAAGTCTAATGGAACCAATGGACACAAAGATAAATCTTCTCACAACCCTTGACTCAAATATGATATAACAAATAACTATAATAGCCCAAAAATAAACTAGCTGTGAAACTCGTGCAGTGTGGTAATGTTAAATTATTACAACGTTACAAACCCTCTACATTTACCGGACCAACATACATAGTTTATATTAGGATTAAGTATTTAATTTTTCTAGTGAATTATAATAATAGTAAGCAAGTAAATGTAAGTACAGTACTGCCAATGGGCAGTTACTTTTCCATGTCATCTAATCTTCTATCATTAAAATGTATTAGGTTTGTTCCAAGTGGTCATTTCTCACATGTTTGTGACAAATTTCACTGCACCTGTGATAAATGTAAACATAGACTGGAACGGCGAATGGAATGAAGCGCATGTGCATACTCATTTTTTGTTTTGACAGCTAACCTTAAATATACATATAAATAAAGAAATTCATACATTTTTCGCTACAAAAAAGGAAATGAAGCTTATGTTTCAAACTTAACTTGTTTACATTTATCGCAGGCGCAGTGAAATTTGTCACAAACATGTCACAAACTTGTCAGAAATAACCACTTGGAACAAACCTACTGACTATCTTTGTACAGACAGATAGTAAATAAGAATGGGATCGCAAAAAAATTGATTGGAATGTATAGAGATAAGCTTTGAGAACTTATAGAGAAGAAACTAATTAGAATATTTCAATTCCTGCCCTGCTAATATGTCGGATACTGTTGCGATTTCCTCTTGAGAATAATACGGTTTCACTCGCGGTCAAATGGTTCGGGTTCGTTACACCCGATACCATTCGGTGTCGTAACCACGCGTTAGAAATCCACCACAACGGTTCAAAGTTTCGTGTTGTGAGAAAATATTGTACAGTTCTTATCCGGTGCGAAGTTTGGAAATTATTTTGTTTGTTTCAGTAAAGTACAGTAGGAGTTTACTGTTTCCGGTGAAATTATTTTTGTTGTTCCATTGTTCCTGTGTATAGTTATCGATAATATTAGGCTTTGACATTATTTTTCTTGTGAAGTAATTGGAGTTTTGCGGTATTTTGCAACAAAATTTTATTTGTTGTTATTGATTTAAAACTAATTTAAAGTTGTTTAGTAATGGCATTGTACTCAAAAAGATATTTTCCTCATTAACGTTGTCATTATTTTAGCTATTGTGTATTGTTCTCATCGTGTCGTTAATTATAATTAATATTAGATAATGTTATGTAAAACATCTTTATCATTATTATTATTATAATTAAGATACATTTTATTTATAATTTATCTTGATACTAGCGAAATGTCGTAATAGTGAAATCCAATAGATAACGCTATTAGCAATATTCTTTGAAACACATCAGTACATCACTATTATAATGAATGAAACTACGTTTGTGTTGTACATATTATGTATTTGTGTAAGTTAATAATCATTTATTTATTATCAAAAAATGTTAGAGGTTTAGAGCAAAAATTTTCAAAATTTCCAAAGTTACGAATTGTTTGCTCAAAATTTAATAATTTTTCGATGTTTATAAAATTTGTGCGTATTTAAATAACTATATTATTATATGAGGGTTTATGATAGTTATTATTCATAAAGATGAAGTTTGTGTCACGAGCCGTAGGCGAGTGATGCAAATCATCCGAGTGAATGAATAATTACCATAATCCCGAATATAATACCTACTATACTTTTGCTACACCTGTAAATTCGTTGAAAACACACGTCGAAAAGCGTCAACATAAAAATACACATCCAAATAACGTCTTTAAAATAATCGTGAATTATGGATTTCTGGCTTTGTAACTGGTTGAGAAGAGTGAATTATGAATCATAATTCATTGAAAACATTGAAATAAGGGGGATAAGTACAGGAGTAGAAAAAATATATATTTTTCTTACAAAGTACCTCCCGAATCTTTATGAAAAACTCATCTTTTCATCCAATTATTGATCTATTTCATGAAAACTTAATTGTCTAGCAAAATTATTCAAAATTGATATCATCAATCGTTATTGTTTCTATTATTAAGTTTCTCCTTATTGTAAAGGAATGCAATTAAATCTAAATTATTATATTATTCCGGTAATGATTACAGCTAAAAATAATAATAAGATATTTTATGATCGATTGTACTATAATCATTATTTTTATGATATTGTTTAGCGGCCATAAAGAGTTACTTTTTGGACTAGTCCGATAAAGTAAAACAATAAACAATTATTATTTATTTTATTTATTGTGATGCACAAAATCTAGATACTTTAATGATCTATTTCATGTAAACATAATTGTCCAGCAAAATTATTGAAAATTGATATAACGAATTGTTATTATTTCTGTTATTAAGTTTCTCCTTATTGTAAGAGAATGCAATTAAATCTAAATTATTACATTATTTCGATATTGACTACAGTTAAAAAATGATAATAAGATATGTTTATTGTTTAGCATCCATAATGTGGCTCTTTATGTACTATTTCAATGAAGTAAAAACAATATACAATAAATTGCTTGGTAACCCCAACAGCAAAGAAAAAGTACACTTCGAAATTATTAAATTTTCTCATTTCAATGTCATAATATGTCAAATATAATTGTTATTCTAAGCTAAGAAAAATATTCTGTAATGCTGTCAAACATAAAATATTGCATGTAACACGTACATAATAGGGTTTTATTGACTCGTCCTTTAATGTGCCTCGTTTCGCTGCACTCGCTCTGCCTCTAAACTGTCCCATAAATCCCTAAATTATGTACTTGTTACATAAATATCTATTATTTTATTTACGACCTATTCAAATAATTCCCTCTTCAATAACATCTTTGGAAGCTGCAATTTGACGGCTGGTAAATACAATTCACGCGCATAAATATATCACATAGTCATATTTCCGAGATTTACAAAAGTATCGTGCTATCGTACAACTCCTGAAATGGGTAAATGGCGTGATGATATATTTATTTAATTATATATTTATATTTTATTTTATATTTAAACCCGTTGCCATTTTTAATTCACGCCTATGGTTCCCCCTCCACTGAAATATTTGGGAAGTATGGCTTGACAACCGGTACCCGCACTTTATGTGAATATATCATTTACCGAGATCTGCGTAAATAGAGTGCCACACCCATAGTGGGTAAAAACGTGACGATATATTTATTTTATATTCAAATCATTTCAATTGCTTCTAGCATTATCTCAAATTTTGTCTGTTTTATACAGAACTGTGTATGAAATACCGTATATTTTTAATTTATAACAAGTTAAGACCTTGCTCTGAATACATTCAAACAGAATTTACAAAAATATATTTTAATGAACTAGATTTCGTATACTAATTAAAAACTGGCAGATATATTATTGATAAATAATTCTGAACTCACCGATTTCAATCAGCAATGAAAAATACCGTACCTCGCGGTACAAACTAAATTTTAAAATGTCCTTATTAATTTTAATAAAAGTATGATAGAATAATAAATGACAATAGAGTTTCTGTGACACATGAGTCAGCACAGTATACATGCGAAGGCCACAAAATAATTCACAGCACACGTTACACAATGCAAAAACAAAACACACTCATGCGATACTTCGCGCTATGGCAACTCGGCGAAAACTGAGTCTCGCCGCAAAACAAATGCGAATCACTCCACAGCGCATAGGTACGAATACGAACACGCTCCCGCACCTTCAAAGACGAGAAACAATTGACCATCGATGACGTAATCGTCTACTGTCACTTGTCTTTTGCATTAAGATGTGTATCGCACCAAAAAAAACTGAGCGATTTAGAGCGTTGAACTTGAATCTAGTCTGCGTGGATGCTTCAAATACGAAGTGTTTTGTTTTTAGAATCAGGCAGTTTTGCAATATTTCAAGGACAGAGGATATTTTTACTACTGCTGAAGTTATGCAGGAATAAATTTATGTTTAATATTTATAATTGTTAAATGTCACTTGCATTAATTGCTGGAGGGTATACGAAAATAGAAAAATTAGAATTTACCGTTATAAACTAAAGATGATAAATATTAATTAACATTTATTTTTGCACGTCAAGGAGAACTTGTACATGCACAACATTCAAATTTTATTTGAACCGTAAAAGATCTCCAACTTTCTTCGGCGATTCCTGTTTAATTTTAATGTTAGAGAAACTACATTTCCGGGTATAAAATGAATAAATAAAACATTGATCGCCGCCAAAAATAAACCGTGTTGATTCTGTTTTATATTCAGCGGTTTATTAAGACATCTAACCTCGGCAGAATGATTGCAATTTATTTAAGGAAGTATATAATAAAGCGGTTAGTTAAATTTAGTCCTGGTCCTGGCGAGATGGTATCAAACTTTCTAATATGTTTCTCTTTGCGCTATAATATCAAAGTAATAAGTACAGATTATAAAATAATTTTAATAGATTAAATAATGTGATTCAATTTCGAGGCTCGCAATTGGGATCTCGAGAACTATATGACCTACGACTTCTATTAAATTAGACAAAAGTTGTCACACAAGTAGGCCAATTAAATAATGTTTTTGGTTTCCCAAAAAAATATATAGATAAAAAACCTATTTCTGTTGATTTTTTCATTTGTAAATAATTTCTAACCAGTGGCGTAGTAATTTTTTTTTCTGTGGCTCATGTTAAAAATACATGACACTAACTTGTTATTTTATTTTTAAATGGAAGTAATAAATATCATTGATAAATAGCATATTTTATAAAAATGCATATTTCGAATAATATTTTACATAACGTAGCCTTGAAATTGAAACATTCTGTATATCTAAAGGCTGTTACATTTGCATTTAAATTTTTATTCAAATCTCTGATCAATTCTCCTCCAGATAATTTGATATTGATCAGAGCCATGCGTGGACAGAAATAAAATTAACTGGACAGATTTTATGCGTAATATGTTTATATAATTATTAATTAAATAACAATCGGATATTTTTGAAAATGACTCTCATTGAACAAAATTTAATAAATAATTTATTTAACATATAAAAAGGGCCTATTCTGTAACTTATCTGTTAATTTAACCAATAAAAATATATGTATCAAATGAAATTTTCAATGTTTATTCAGTGACTTCTGTTATCATTGATAAAATATTAAACATGCCGATAAAAATTAACATGTAGTTTATAGAATAGGTCCCAAAATATAATTACCAGTAGTTAACTCAAGGCCTCCAAAATATGAATGGTAAAGGAACCACGGGGAAAATTCTTAATTGAAGATAAATTGCCAAGTATGAAAATCGAAGAGAGGATCTCAATAGAGATATTGATCCCATTTATATTTTTATCAATTTGTATTCATTTTCAATTCCGATCAAACATCAAACAATGATTATTTGTTAAAATGTTCTACCAAATTTAACGAATAAATAAGAAAGGATATGTGAATTGCGATGCTCTATTGAATGTATATAATGGTGTATTAGTACCTACATTGATGTATAGTTCTGAATATTAGGTGTGGATGAAGAAGCAAGAACGACGTATGCTATGGAAATGAGGCATTTGACAGGAGTGTGTGAGTATACGAGACGTGATCGTGTCCTGAATACGTTGGTGTACTCTGAGTGTGAGATTGAGAAGAATGTTATTAAGAAAGTGGGAGTGAGTCAGTTGAGGTGGTTTGACTATCTCGAGCAAATACCGAATGAAAGGTTGTAGAAACCAATATTTGTGAATGAGATTGAAGGTTAACGATTGCGTGGGCGTCCGAGGAATAGAAATAGACGAGCATATATGAATCGCACTATGAATGTAGATGAGGCGAAAATGGTGTGCCAGGCTAGGAATGTTTAAAGGAGATTGATTGTTGGTTGATTGTGTTTCAGGGTTTGTGCTGCCCCAAAGTGTGGGATATAGCGTGTTGTTATATACCTATGTATGTGTGCTTCGCCTATGTACTGACATAGATGCGAGGAACGAAGTAACAAGCTTGCTTCGCCTATGTACTGACATGGAAGCGAGAAACGGAAGAGCTACTCAATTTATTTTTCTATATTTTTATATTCATCAGTGTCGCGTAGCCTAGGGGTCAGACCTGCAAAGCAGGTCGGGCGGGTAGTCCTATATACTAAAAGGCTTAAACTGTATCTATATCTAGATTTTCAAATTTTGTCCACACACCATACAAACCAATATCATAGTCATTTATTAAGAGAGATATGATCTGTAAATATGATCTTGAATGTCCTTTTTAGAATGGTAATGGTAAATGTAAATAAAATTTTGATATATTTTATGTGTTCTTGAAATATTTCTGTATAGACTGCTCTTAATATTTTAAAATAAAGTGTATGCATCATATTTGATGAAAACACAGCTAAAAATAAATTTTCGCGCCGTCCTAAACAAATAAAATATGTTTGAAGGTCTATCACTCCATAAAACTTAAATTGGGTATCGCATATAACTGTAACAATCTTATCAATTAGTAATAAGCTTATCAGTTTTGAATAAATGTAAAGTTTTCAAAGTTTTCAAAAGGAATTCGAGCAATTAAGAAATAAATAGGACGTAGTTCTAATGACACGGATCCGTTTTAAAAATAGCTCAGTTCTGTTTACATTTACGTTAGCGAGTTTGTCATTGTAATAGTTTTCGTAAAACTATTTAAAAAGAGAAGTATTTAAATAACTTAGTAACAATGCCCACGAAAATAGACCACTAGCACTGGAAACTACTTTGCAGCTTGCGACAATTTTACCGAAAATATGCTAATTACAATGTTTATTTTACGCGCTCTAAAAATACAGTAAGTACCGAATTTCTGCACGGAAGTTGACCAAGTATTACCACAAGAAATATTCAACAAAATTTCAATTGAATAATAACAGTAATTTGCAAAATTATCCAACTGTTTTCACTACTCCAAATACCAGCTTCAACAAAAGAAAGTCTGGCAAAACAATGATGCACAACTATAAATAAATACAATCATATCCACCCACAATGAATACTCCTTAATAAGCGTCAAGGATTCCTCCAAATCAGGACAACACGGCACAGACACTAACCTTGTGTGTGGTAAAACCGCACATGGATGTAGCTGGGGACACCGCGCACCATAGACTGACGCTGGGAACCGCGGATCGGGATCGGGAGGAGGTCCCGTGGGTGCCAATTCGCCTACGCTGTCGCTTGCGAAATTAAGCGGGTCATCCAATTGATGCTGGACAGGGGCGGCTAGAGAAGACGGTTAAAGGGGACAACGATTTAATAATCAATTTTAAATAAAAAAAATTATCTACTATTATAACGATTTTGAAAGTGGCACTCTACTGTGGCAGATCTCGGTAGGTAATATATTTTATAAGGAAGGAGCAATGATCGACTGTGATGATAAATAAAATTAGTTTTTGGTAATAATCCAATAACCGGAAGTGGTAGTTTACTTGAAGCCCTATCAAGTTAGTTTAAAATGTCTCAGTTAATTATAGGTTAATGAAAACTTTGTTATTAGATTAATGTTTCAAATTTTATTATCTACAATTATTGTTTGAAACATTTTCCTATTACTGTCACCATTTACGAATTACAACACGTTAGAGAAAAATTATATTTTGATATTTTAGTTTAAATCTGCTAACCTGTTTTTTGAAAAACCAAAACAACGGTTGAAAAATGTCATTTTTTGACATGTGACATAATTTTTTGAAGAAATGAGCGTATTTTGATAGTTGTGGTCCGTGTTCCTGTATTGTTCGATAAGAAATCTATGGCGGGAGGTATTGTGGTGCCCACAACAGATTTTTTAAATAACCAAAAGATTTATCGACAAACATAAATGTCACTCTGAAATTGTTTTCAAAACAAATGTAAAATTCGCACGAAAAAGCTAACGTGAAAAATGAATATAATTTTTTATTTAATGTTTCATTAATAATTTTTTATTATAAATAAAATAGAATACAAACCTCGGTGGAAAGTTTCATTACACAGTCTCAGGCTTTGCCCCATGATTTAACTATCTTAGCCTTCAGCTGCAATTAAATATTTTCCACCTTGGTATGTAATATTCTATTAACAGCTATAAAGTTACGGTTCTCTAGGATGTTCGTGGACAGGAGACACAAGAGTAAAGTTAAAAATGGTAACTCATGATCAACAATCCGATGCGTTATCATCGTTTCCTAATGATATTTGATAACAAATTATTGTTGAAAATAAAATGTGTAACTATGTCTTTTACTCAATACTGGGTTAGTTTTTTTACCACAAAATAAGATGAGTTTGTCTTCAGGCCATCGCCAAGTCGAGCTTTTGCTGCCTATCTCATTTTACTATTTAAATTACGAAAAGTATTAATAAATATGTCATCACGCTATTTACCAATTATTAGGCGTGGACTCAGTTTAAAGCAGATTTACCAGTACCATTAACAACAGTCTAATCATGCCCCCCAAAGATGTTAAAAGGAGGTAAAATTACTTGTACGCCACTGGTTCTATGATTACGTCTGTGTGCAATAATGCGAGAAGTTAATTTTGCGAAGTTTTAAGAGTAATATATCCCATGTGTATATGACATACTATACAGCCAGGCTTAACTGTTTGCATATTTGATCAAGTATAATCTACTTTTTAAAATATTAATAGTATTTTATTTTGTTTGCATTTGAAATATAGCATTTTTTATTCTGGAGAGTTAATTAAGTGTTTACAATCATTGCAATATATAAAAGTTTTACTGTAAAATACCTTAATCATAATTTCAAAACCAGAAACGGAAGTTTACTGAACACAAAACAATTGCATCAGCTGAAAAATAAATTTCGTATTTGATTCCAATTTTTAGAAGTAGGAACTAACAACGAAAACAATATAATTACATAAACGGGTCAATCGTCTCAACCAACTAAAAAAAATCTGTTCTGGTTAGTGATGATGCCATTCAATTTTTGTAGAAAATAAAATTTGAAGAAATTAAAATTATAGCAAGATCGAAATGTACCTATAGCAGACTTGTAAAACGAGCTATAGAAATTGATAAACAGAAGAATGCAGTGTATCAGTTGAACAAGACATGGCTTCCTCTGTTTAACAAATTTTAATTTATTGTTCTTTAGTTACTGTTGTATTTCTATTTACTTGTTTATAGTGTTCATTTGTTTGCATTAATTAGAAATGTTGTATTTTAATAAATTTTCAAATCAATCGGAAACGTTTTATTTTACTATGAAATCTGTAAGGTTTTTCTACTTATTAAAGTTTTGTTTAATAAAGTATATCCAAATCATAACTGATGCTCAGAAAACAAGCTAATAACTGTAACATTTCTTCTATATGTCAAATATGTGTTAAGTGCAGTTATTTAACGTTCAAATACAGATTCATATATAAGAAAAATTAGTGTTTTTCGCTACCTTCGCGTTCCAAGTTATAAGATTAATTAGAATGAGTAACAATTTAAACATTTATAAATAATCTAATGTTCTAGTCTTCTAGTAATCGATTAGGAATACAGCTATTAAATTTATTTTATAAGTTTCTCTGGATGACTTAGGATATTAAGCTGAAATTACATTACAGTGCAAATTAAAAAAATTATCAGGAAACAACAAAGACATATCTGACCGCATTGTTTAGCATGCTTAGACAGTTGAATACATTTTGATGAGGAAGTGCGGGTGAATCACAGGTGAAAATCATATGCAAATATTTTAGGCACAAATTCTTAGTCATGTGGTTATTTTACATGACGTGCATACCTACTATTTTTACTTTAAAGTGAGTAATGCAATAATTAACATTTTGCGTCTTTCACTTACTTTAAACAAACCATCAACTTTAAATTTAGTTCAGATTGCACACACAGATTAAAATAACGAAACATTAACTTAAAAGCCTGAGCTTTCACTGCTGAGTTTAGACCGCGAATGTCAAAAAAATTGAGGAATCAATTAATGAAACGTGGTCTGAATTAATAAGATTCGCTCCAGAGAATTAAGAATTTTACTAGTAACCGTGGGTCATGGTTCACGTCGTCCCACGAATCGAAGATCATTTTGCTAAAGTGAAGTTGTGTTTAAAACTGCACGTCACATGGGAGTGCCGAAGGAGGGGCGAACAAGGCACTTACCCCGGATATTTTATATTAACGAGAATATTGATTTTGAATCTATTTTCGATGTAGCGAATTTTACGATGCATTAAATTTAACTTAAGTGATTTGCTCTGTAAAGTATATGCACTTTACAAATTAAAATGTGTTGGAGATAATGTACTGAATTTAGAGCCTTAATTTACTATATTAGTACAAAATGAAATACTATAGTATCGAGCTTTTAGTTCTAGTGTATTGCATTACTAAATGAGCTGTGGATTAACAATAAAGATTGATCCCAACAAAAACATTTACTGGAATTTGTATGATAATATAGTTGGATATCTATTCACATCTTTGAAAACAACCATTACCATGTCAGAAATATCAAATATATGTGTGTGTGTGGGAAAATTAAACAGATTATTTGAACAGAGCTGTCAGTTGTCATTTGAACTTTATCCTAGTGGTTCTCACTCTACTAATATCTTTGAAAGTCGACTGGTAACCGCACTTCATATACTCAGATCTGTTAAAGCAGAGTGCCACTCTCAAAACGGATAAATAACGTAGTGATCTATGATTTATTTTATCTAATAATAAACAATTTAAAATCGGACATCGTCAATTCGTTTGATAGCCTTAACAAATCGCGTCACAATTATGATTTAACAACAAATTTATTGCTACAGAATTTCATAAATAATTATTGTCACTGCATTATATGAATTGAAACAACTATTTGTACATTTAGGGCGCAAAGTTATGTTTTGTCGCTCGAAAACGAAGATTGAAACGTGAGCCGCAGGCAAACGTTGCAATCGTGTGCGAGTGACATAAATATTCTGCCCTCGAATCATACACAATATTTTTCCGACGACTGATTATAAAATGAAAAATATTGTACTAATTTAATTAAAATAAACACATGTATGAGCTTTTCTTTTACTTCGTATCTATGATGATGAACAAATGGCGTCAAACTCGTCAAAGGCAACTTTCTATAGCAATCGTCGGAAAATGAAAATTATTATAATAATTTACATTGCAATACCGTAACTCAGAACTTTACTGGCGAGTACTGTACCTAACAAACGAGGGAAGAGAGCTTGTTATCCGTATGAGCAAAAGTTCGGATTTAGGTCGAGTATTATAAAATACATTAAACAATTCATTCGAAATTGTATTTGAAAATGTACACAATAAATATGTATGTTGCTATTGATAACTTTACTTTACGCGTAAAAATACATCAATAATTAACCTTTGCTTTTTGTTTGGATTAATCTTTTAGTTTTGGTAAGTTTGAAGTCTCTGCTTTTAGACCGCCTACGTTACTGTTACGTCTAAGTCATTCCAGCCTCCGAGGAATATATATCAGTCGTGTTTATGACCCAAAATGCACTAAATTTCAAAAGCTCATAACTCTGCACTAAATCATCGCAGGTACTGGAACTTTTGACA